>CM060706.1:127440004-127553006 GCA_030686995.1 Artemisia argyi | reverse complement strand
GAAACATAGCTATCGGGGGAGCTTCAAAGTCACCATCAAAGCAAGCTTGCTGAGCTTCATGCCTTCATTGGTAAGCTCCTTTTGATATTTTCTCACTAATACTTTCTCATAGAGGTGGCAAGATAGGTGACTTTGGTTCAATATGGACCGGGTGAGGTTGACTTGCAAACACCATTTTGTCCATTTTTTTTTTTTTTCCTATTATTATTTGCAAAATCAATATTCGCTAAATAGTACTACAACGATGATTGATGCTTTGGAGATTCATTGTGCCCTCTACCAATAGAATTCACTGTCAACGCATTTGGCCTGTTAGATCCATTTGACCTTGTGGCATTTTTTAGCTAAATTATTTACTCGACCTGAACATAAGTTAATTTGACCCATTTATAAGTAAATGGGTCGAAATTGCCACCTCTAATACCTCAAGCTGTAAAATAGAAATGATTAATTTGTATACCTTACTTTAGCACTTGGCATGTTGCTTTAACCCATGCATTATCAATGAGAATATGTCTAGAGTAAGCGCTTTCAGAGTTTTTTTTTTTTTTTTTTTTTGACCTACGTAGACAGAGGCGCAGCTTCTAAGGGGGGGGGGGGGGGGGGGGGGGGGCGGCCGACCCCCCGAAATTTCTTTTGCGATGTAGGGGTATATAGTTTTCGTGTTGAAAAATTTCGGTATTTTCGGTTTCGCCCCCCCCAATTTAATTCGGTTTCGACCCCCCATAGTGTTAGGAAAAAAAATTTTTAGATCCCGACCTCCCACTCGAAATTTCCAAGCTTCGCCCCTGTACGTAGACGCAACAAAATTACTAGAATATATGGTACTTATTGACCAAAGTTTCTCAATCTTGCAAATTATAAGACATTTACAGAAGAACAACATATGTTTGATTGACAACTTAACTTTCGGATCCTTGATATAACTTTGTTTAAGTGGCAACATATCTTTATCTTGGAGTATTGTTACAGATGCTATGTTCTTTTATTCATTGTGTTTTTTTTCTTACTTTTCAGTAATGATGTGCACCCTTGGCAATTCATATTTTTGACCGTCGGCTTGTTGCAAAAAGAACCATTGCTTCACTCGAAAAAGGAAACATTGCCAATTTTCTTGTAGTCCCCATATTCTTTTGTACAATTTATGCAAGTTTGTGTTACGGGAGATATATGTATTGTGGCATTCTGTTCGGAGATGGTATTGCAATTGGCTTTGATGTGATGATCCCAGTTGTACATCTTATCGGATCCCCGATTTTTCATTTGCTATCAAACATGTGAGAGAATGCATTTCTTGTTCTGTGGATTTTTTAATTAGCTGAAATATTTTTGCTCTCATTCGTCTCTATTAACAGCAAGTCCCTCCTTATCTGATCTTAATCCTGTTCCTAGTCTTAATCAATGATGCTTGGACTCACTATTCATTTTATATGTGTAACAAACTTTTTTTTAAAGATTCATCTATGTTAAAGACCTCAAAAGTATGATATATGGTTTTGTTTATAGGCGTGACTGCGTGAGCGTTGGTAGATATAACAAAGGACAAACAGGCTGAGATGGCTACTTAGTCAGAGTAGTCCCTTTCAATAAACGTGTTAGAACATAGTCAAGTATAGATGATTTAGTTTGGGTTGGGTTGATTCTTAGACTCGTCAGTTTTCCATTGTATATCATATGTTGAATTTGATCACCTAAAAGTCTATCATTACGCTAATGACTATATATCTTACTTTTGAATGATTTTGAAAGGTAAAATCAATATATATCTATTGATTTTGAAAGGTAAAATCATTACACACAAGTCAATGGGCAGAACTCCCATTCGCTGCAAAGCCATCTGTTGATGATGTTATGATCATAACAGTTACCGGCCTTATAAAATATAACTTCGATCCAAACCAGTTAATGGAGTGGAGCAATATAACTTTGATCTATTTCAAGAATATATGTACCAACAGTTTTGAGCATCACCGCACAATAAGTGATACTCTTAACCGTTAACAATGACATCTGTATCACCTTAACAGGTTAACATATAATGAACCAACAGTAAAAATCCACTAATGGCATCCCGTCCAGTCTGCCATGTCAATCAGAACATTGTCAATGCCTTCTCGAACGAGCATGAGAGCTTTGAATATCTCAATTTTTCTTGTATGCTTTATCTTATCCTTGGCCAGGCAAACATATCTATCTATATGGTCCATGTTCCGAGTATCTTCATTTCTTATGATGAGTACACCACTCATAAATCTCTTATGTGGTCAGGTATATCCCTATTGAGAGCCCAACGATAATTAAGTGGAGGTTGGCTAATATACATGTGTCTCTCTACTAGCGAAGCCTAAAGTATTCTCCTTGTTCTGAGGTACGTGTACATAAGAAAAAATGCAACTGCCGCACCAAATACAATCCCTCCAGCTGTGAGCCAAAATGCAAACTGCAAACAAGCGAGGGAAAACTATTATATTCTGTCAAGTACCCAGCTCCCCACCCAAAATTTGTGGGTGTATCATAGAGAGGTTCAAAAAGATTGTCTTATTGTGTATCTGCTTATGATAATAATGACATATTTTGATACAATCGATTGCTTATTTTTTTTAGAACGGCAATTTTAACTCACACTATTTAAACCACAAATATATCTCACTCAAAAAAGATGATATATAGGAATATGATTAAACCTAATAAAGAAAACCCTTTTCATTTACAGCCATAATTAACAGATAGGTAGATAGATTATTTTTTGGGTAAAGTAGGTAAACAGATTATTACTTTCTATATAAAAGGCAAGTACAGTAAAGGAAATAACAACCAATTGTACACCCTGTTAGTAGCTAATTTAAACTCATAAGCATTGGTTAAAGGTTAATATCAATTGGTAATTTGGCCAATATCTAGTTTCATTATACAAATGAATAAACTTTTCAAGAAAGCTTTTATATAAGGAAGTGAAGTTATCAATGGACAACACAAATTTCATATTAGTTGGAACAGAAAAGGGGTGAGTCGATGTAATGCATAATGATTAGTAAGTTAGGTATCTCCATGGGCGGAGATAAGGAGGGGCACAAGGGGCAGGTGCCCCCTTAGCAAAAAAAATTGTAGTGTAAATTTTCGAAAATATTTGGCTTTTTTAGAAATTTGCCCCCCTTAAGTACCAATTTATAGTGTAGTTTCTAAAATTTATCAAAATGTGCCCCCTCGACCAAAAATTTCTGACTCTGCCCCCTGCCGTATCTCTATGAGAACACTGATTCTTATTATAATATTTATAGCCAAAGAAGTTAGATTTGGAAAACTAGGTATTTGGTGAAAAACCAATTACTGGGAGTAATTCTGGAATGACTCGACTATCCCTATCCCCAATCAAGTTGATCTATAATTGAATTCTAAAGTTTGAATAACCATTTTAGAAACTCATATAACACAAAGGTATCTTCTTAAGTGAATACGAGCAGAAGCGCAATTCAAGATATGAAACAGATACAATTAGCATTAAGAAAGCTTTAAGGGACTTGAAGAAAATACCACGTGTTCTTCAAGATAAGATCTTAGATTCATGCCAAAGATTCCTACACAAAAGTTAAAGAAACAGAAATGAGCTTTGTAGGATGAGATATAGTGTGACTGAGGCCGTTAGATCTAACACCGAATGATTGAATGTTCATGTGCTTCAAATTTCATATATCAGCTAATTTCCTTTCAGCATGCATAATGGCTGCTTTTACATTTAGAAGAAAGTCATAGTTCTAATTCATGAGAAAAAATGATAGAGCATTCACTCGACTAATTCAACAAATTGATAGCCTCCTGTTTCACTTCTGACATTTAGCTGATAAAGTTATAAGCACGAGTATGATGGTTGATGGTTGGGGTTCAGGAAGTGCGAAAGTAAGAGAATTTAACCTGCAACTAGAGCACCAACTGCAACACAAAAAGTCCCAACCTGAAGAAGCAATTCAAATCTGCTCACCTCAAGCCGCCGAGAGCTGGTAAGGAAACATACCAGATTCTTAGATGAATCAAATTGTCTTTTTAACGAAAATATTATTATGGAAGAAGACTGATATGCTCAAAGACATGAACTAGCAGACTCATGCTAACCTTAAGTTAACTGAGATTGAGTCTTCCATTTCTCTTGCTGACTCAAGAAGCCTTTCTGCTTGATTATGACATGATTCACATCTGCGAAATCATAAGCAGACACAAATCAAAATGACAAACACTCTGATCTTTAAGCACTTAAGGTACCATGATATTACCTTTGCAGATAATTTTCCAGTAGCATTTCAATTTCTTCCTCTTCTTCTGCAAAGATTAACCGGTCCAAATATTAGCAAAAGGAATAAATATGCATATTTGCTTTCTTTAATCATGTCACAATTACCCTCAGCAATCTGCTTATCTTGTGGAACAGTACATTCTAGATCATCGTTTCTACTCAGGATGCAGTTTCTGCCCACAATACAGATTCGGCGTATTTCGTGAGAATCCTCAAGTATATCAAACAGCATCTGTTTGAGTGCTCCTGCTTTGGATCCCAATTCAACCTTACATGCAAAACAATAAAGGGATACTTACTTTTAAGTTCACATACACATGCAGCCAACTAGCCAAGTATATGATAAATTGATATGATATAACGGATGGTACCAATGTTTGCTTGCTTATGCGAAGTTGCTCCAGTATGCCAGCAGTTAATCGATTTGGTAGAACTTCGAGTAAAGCTTGAACCTGAAGCATAGCAAAAATGCTCTTCATAACCAATAATTATCCAAGTAGTGCTATAATTAAACTGCATATACTCACTGTGTTTCCATACTCACACGTGGTTCTAAATCCATTAGTTTATCCTCAAAGCGCTGTATTCGTGAATGTAGGGCAGCTTCAACTACCTGAAATATCAATTCAAAAATTCCTGAAAATCAGCCAATGACAAAGGAATGCAATTGGATATTTTTTGAATGACAGATGATAACAGCAGAACTACTATCGTAGAAGAACATGTGTTTTACTTCTGTTGTAGAAGGCAGAAACCTTTTACATTACAAATGACTGATAAAATCATGTAGGCCAAAACCAACCTCAAGTTCAAACGGCATTACAGGACCTCCATTCATGTTTTTAGGATTTAAGCGAGGTAATAATGCGTCAATAAAAGCTTTCCCTGCTCTCCTGAGATACCCATCATATAAACCAGAAAGAAAGACGTACATTAACAAACTTTTTCCCATGAAATAGAAGGGGGGTTAAAATAAAGAGAAACATCTTCAACTATCAATACTTACCGGTTGTAATTAAATATAAAGACACTTTCTAGCATAGCAATCGCCCTTAGTGAGCCTAAATTTAACAGTATCGCATTCTCACGAACCTGTAAACAAAAGAAAATCTAATATAAGAATTCCTCCAATCATCAATCACAGATGAAAAGCATTTAATTGCAGCGAGTCTATGGAACATCTAGTTATAGAAATGCATTCATATGCCAACAAATACGGTACACGGTGTTGAATTTAATATGCATAAACTGGTAACAGCATAATGGTCATATGAGTTAGTACCATACCAGCAATGAGGGCATTGTGTTGGTCAACCATAGTGAAGGATCAACACTCCGAATGTCTCGAGGGCGAAGACCTGCAACCAAAACCTCATTTTAAAAAGTGACAACACACATATACTCATATAGCAACCCCTACAAGTTGTTGTGGATGAATGTGCATATAAAGGCAGTTTCAACTATAAGATTCAATACAAGTCATACAACTTGTTGTAAAGTGCTAGCTGAATACAGAGTCGTAAGAAGCAGATTAAGTTTCATTCGAGATGCCATCGAAAAAGTAAGCTCCGCAGGAAGCAGATAATAATATCATTAAAACATTGCACTTACCGCTTGACTTTAGCAGATCTCGTCTACTAATCTTCCTGGTTGACACCATTCCACTTGAACTGACTTCAACAACCTATTAAGATATACACAAGTACATAGAAACTATAACATATCAGAAAATGTTGATGAACTAGGTAAACAACGAAACCTGCAAACTATAGACAGTCACAACTAGGCAAATATATATACACTAGTATTATTTAGATAAGCGAAAACTAGCGGAAGATACTATAAAATAACATTATGTTTTACAAAACTAGCACTAGTTGTTTGTTTTATAATAGTGTTAAGTGACGTAGTTGTAACAGTAATTATAAAGTTTAAAATGACGTAATAAACGGTACCTCATAAACCGGTTCACGAATGCCTAAATATAACGCATCCGACGACACACTCCTCCGATAACCACCACCACCACCGTTATCCTCCACCTTATCCACGTCATCACCACTCTCATCACGGTACTCATCGTCATCATCACTGTTTTCATTGGAAAATATCTCAGTAGCTGATCTCTCCTCCGTGGATTTTGTACAATACGTCTTAAACTTATCTTTTGATTTGAATAAAGTTTTTGATTGAACGGGATCAGTCCGAAGAGCGATCACGTGACATTTAAACCGGATCGCGGTGTATGTGGCGTTTGGAATGTGTTTAGATGGGGGATGATGAAACTGGAATAATTGTGAAGAAATTGGATTCGTTAACGCCATTGTTAATTAGTGAGAAATAAAGACGATGACAGTTGGTATTCTGGTTATCCACGTTCATTTTATCCATTACTAATTTTTTTATGTATTTATTATTTTTTTAATTCTTTATTTCTCTTACACGTGTATTATTATAAAACAAGACAGCATGGCCCGTGCGATGCACGGGCTTCGATTACCATGAAGTAGCATTAGTCTCGCAACGGTTAATTATATGTGTTAACATTAGTCGCGAAACTTAAAGTGTTAAACTAAAAAATTCGCTTTATTAAACTTTTATAAATAGAAATGTTTCATATGAAAGATACTCAAAAATGTGTTTGACCAATAATACACGTGGTTGTAAGTAGTAAGTGCACATTTGATTTATCTTGGCAAGCTATTAAAAGCTTTTAAATGAAGCTCTTGATTAACGAATTTCTTAACTTATCCTTAAAAGCTCTTAAAAGCTTCAAAATAAGCTACGAATGTACTTAATTCATTAGCTTTCATTAGCTTAAACCACATATTTGAGTTTCTTAGCTTGTGAGATTAATGCTCACATTCAATAGGGGAACTCATTCTTTATATATTTAAAAGCTCTTAAAAGCTTCAAAATAAGCTACGAATGTGCTTAATTCATTAGCTTTCATTAGCTTCAACCACATATTTGAGTTTCTTAGCTTGTGACAGTATTGCTCACATTCAATAGGGGAACTCATTAGTGTTCATAGCGTAATCATCGGCACTCTTTTTCGTCATTATATATCTAAGTTTTGATGGTATCACACATTTTCTAAGCATGACACACATTTAAAATAGTTTATTGAAATTAAAAGAGTCTCTTCACATGTTTTAATATGTATAAGTTACATAAATTATTTTTTGCCTATTTATTTCACACCTTTGTCATAGTTAGTTATAAAACCATTTGTACTTTGATATATTTTTTTTCAATGGCACAATTTTAGATGTTAGCGAACTTAATGAACGTTGTTGGTTCTTCTAAATTGCATGAATGTATGCGTTTATGGTTTGTGCAACAGGGAGGTGAATATGATGCTTTGTCCAAATTGCTTATCCCTTGTTGTGAGCATTTGAGACGGGTAATGGCAAAAAATCGAAGCATGATAACGAACATGGAAGCATCAGGTCCTCGTGGTGTTGTTATGGACTCGTTAGAAGCTTTGAGAAAGACTCAAGAGAGGCTTAACTGTTAGGTCCTAAGTGATGGCTTAGCTGTTATATATATTATGGCCAAAAAAGAACAGAACCTAATATTGATTTAAGTTATTCTTTTATATTCGTGAGTAGTAGCACTATGACAAAGTTTGTTAAAAAAAATTTGGTTAAGAAGCGTTTTAGAGATATAACATGATTAATTGATGAGCAAACAACACAATAATATGCTAAAGCTAAAAAAAGTATCATAGAGCGAAAACATTAAAAGTTAATGTAAGAATGAAGTTGCTAGGTTAAGATATCATCAAACATTATTTTCATTACTCATTCGTGAATAAAGAATCAAAGTGTCATTCATTTTAATATTTAAAATGACATAACAAACGTCTTTCAATAAACAATTTGTTTTGGCATGTTAACCATTATTTTACATTATACCAGCTCCAAAAGCAAAATGTTTGCTGCATACTATGACAATAACATGAAAGTATTGAGCATTTTTTTTCTCGATAAACTATTGAACTCTTGCTTATGTCTTAAACATTTTTTTTTTTAAATTTGTTATTATAATTTACAAATGGATTCAAGCAAAACTTATGTACCTTTCATTTATATTCATTATTGAAGGTGCTAACTATAAGAAAATTATTTATTTGTGGTTCTTTTTATTTAAGGTTGAAATTTACTAATGTGGTTAGTATAATTTACAAATGGCTTCGAGCCAAAATTATGTATTTTTTATTTTTTATTCAAGGTGAAACTTTAGATATGGCGTATTGTATAGTTGAGACAAACGAATTCATGTCTAAATATTTACAAACAAAGGATCATAAGTGCTCGGATTAAATTAATCGTTAGTCTTTTAATAAGTTCTTGTGTGAGCCAATTTGTTACATCATGTTGTTTGAATAAAATCGAATCGTAACCGAATATCAATTCATGCCATTCAAAATTTCAAACCACGATTAACCCTTTTAACAATTAACAAAGTCCAAACTAATATGCCCTTTATAATCAATTTTAACAACCCAACTAATAAGGAAAAAATAATAAGAAGAAAATGCATATATGTTTGTAAGTAATTTTAAATTTGGTGGTTGTAATTATTATATATCTTATTTGATCATAAGTGACATACAATAAATGATGGATGACATAGACTTTTAACTCTTAATAGTATATTTTTTAGTATAATCTTTACTCTTGTTTCTACTTACGGCTAAATGGATTTGCGGTAGTGAAATGAAACTTTTTTAGTACAATAGTTCACGAATATTATTGGTAAAGGAAATAACTTTAGAAGAACACACGGAAGTCGGCCCAATAGATATTAAACTAAAATACGGATTATGCTAAGGTCAAGCCCAACTCCAACTCCAACTCCAACCTAAACCTTGAAAAAAAGGATATATAATTTGTTAACCTAATTTTCCCTATTCACTAAACACCTGCAGTCACAACTCTCTTTTTACAACCACACATCAGATAACAAAAAAATACTAATTCCCAGTAACCCTTTCTTTCTTAATCAAAAAAAAAAATACAACTCATCTCCATATTTAATTCATCCAATAAAAAATGATTCATCAACATCAACAAATCGAATCCTCACAAACAAAAACAGAACCGGACCTCTTTCTTCAATTTCTTGCTCGGTCTCGAATCAAGAAGGTGTTTTAGAGTCTTCAAGATCCTTTGGAGGGTCGCGGTTTCTAGTTATATTTCTTCTCTTTATTGTGTGTTTAGCAAGGTTTTGGCTTCAAAATCTTATACAATTGGTCTCGCGTAGGTTTTCCTGTCATCGAAACAAAGAAACATTGTAACAGATTTGTTATTAGTCTTCCCTTAATTTCGTATATAAAAGAGAAGTACAACTTTTCACAGATCTATGATGATATACCTTTCATGTGTTTGATCTAATAAAGGTCTTCTTGAACTTGATCAATGATTGGTTGCTTGCATATATCATGAAATGCAAAACTTGAGATCTTTTGTTCTTGTATTCACAGTTGCTCGTTGTTGGTCGTAACCGTGAGATGGATTTGGTGTTGATAGTCTGTTATTTATAATGTTAAAAAAAAATTAACTGAAAGCAACTGAAAAGATAAGGTTGTAATTAATGGAGATGGTTCGTATTCTGAAAACTGTAAACGGCCAACCTTTTTATATTTTATTTGGCTGCAATTGATGGAGAAGACTACCTTTCAAATTCTTACATTCAATTGGGCAAAGTTGTTTAATGCTATAGTCAAACTTTTATTGAGAATATACCTTAAAAGCCCTTAAACATCAAAATAAACTCCGAATGTACAATATCCATTAGCCAAATGTACAATATCCATTAGCTTAAACCACTTATTTACATTAGCTTAACCATTTATTTGAGTTTCTTGGTTTTTGGCATTAATGCTAACATTCAATATGGGAACTCATTCTTTATATATATATAGATGGTTGTGTTGACCGAGGGTCTAGCGCCTTGATGCCGGATCCCTTGCAAAGGGGAGTAATTTTAAAAAGTCTAAAAAGTGTTATCAACCGTTGGATCAAAAGAACACTTAGATCAACAACATAAGGCGTGTTTTTTAATTAGGGGCATCTTCGTCTTTTACGACTGGGCCTGTACCACTAACATCATCGACGAACTCCACCATTATACTTCAGTGTTACCGGAAATTTGTAACCTTGCTGTACGGCCGTCTTTTGCGACTACCATAACCTTGCTGTACGGTCGGAGCTCTGACGGAGATAATAAGGGCGTTAACGACGGAGTTAGACGGTAGATCTGGTGTTTGTGAGATCCGATTTTGAGGAAGGTGGCGGCGGATCTTTTATGAGTTGTGACTTACTATCATTTGGTATTTTGGTGTTTAAAAATGGGTCATAGAACTATGGATTTTATCATAGAGCACGTGATGTGAATCTGATGGTGTTAAAAATGAAATGGAGATAGTCATAGTCTTTATCTTTTTGAGTATCGAGCGTAAGTAAATGGGTAATAAGATGTATTCATCAATAAAGTTGATAGTTGCCTTGATAAAACAACAAAAAACACGGAGTGGAGTATTTGCTTTTGCAGGGTTTGACTTTGATTCCCAAGGTTTAAAATTTGGTTCAATCAGTTATTTTTTATATGGTTCATCAGTTATTTTTTATAATATTCAGCGGTTTTTGAAAAAAATAACATTCATCACTTATTTTTTATATGGTTCATCACTTATTTTTTATATGGTTCATCAGTTATTTTTGACAACGTTCAGCAGTTTTTGAAAAAATAATGTTCATCAGTTATTTTTGATATTCTTCATCAGTAACGTTCATCAGTAACATTCAAAAAGTGATGTTTTTTAATCATTATTTTTTTTAAATATACATTTAGTTCATCAGTTAGGTTATTAGGTTCATCGGTTAGGTTATTAGGTTCATCAGTTAAGTTATAGGTTATAGGTTCATCAGTTAGACATTTTGTTCATCAGTTACCTTGGTTCATCAATTTAAGGTTTATCAATTTTTTCAGATTCATCAATTTCAGGTTCATCAAATTTGATTAAATGTTTGGGTTCATCAATTTTTTCAGATTCATAAAATTTCAGATTCATTAATTTCAGGTTCATCAATTTTTTCAGGTTCATCAAATTTGATCTAATATTTGGGTTCATCAAATTGATCACAGTTCTTTTCAGGTTCATTAATTTTTTCAGGTTCATCAATTTGATCAAATGTTTGTGTTCATCAATTCTATTTAACAAAACAAACTCATAGTTTTGTTAAACTGAAAATAACTTGACCAGTTAGTGCATTTAAATGTATTTTTATATGAAAAATCTCTTTTAGTCATTTTATCAAACACTTTGTGTGCACTAAATATGACTAAGACGTCATCTTTAACGCGCGATATCTCACTCGTATCATATAGGATTTAAGTTATTCAAATTTCTGGGTAAAGAATGGCCAAGAAGCTACAACTTTCGTGTTTTAAGTTTTGCAAAATTCGGCCTTTAAACTAGGCAAAATTAGAGCCGAAAATGCTAAAATTTTCAAGAAAATCATGACCCAATGAATATGTCAAAAAAAAGTTTCAAAAAAATTAAAAAAATTTATACCAAATTAAAGAGGATTAAATTTTAAAAATTATGGTGAAATCGGTTTTTTGTAAAAGTTTGTCGTTTTAAAGTTATTTGCATTTGAAATTTAAGGTGGAAATAAAAAAAATGGGTCAAATGACCAAAATACCCTCTAACCAAAAATATTAAAGAAAAAAGGGAGGGAGTGGGTGGGGACACATGACACTAGCTTATTGGCTAGAAACCCTTTTTAGACTTTTTAATTTTGATCCCCTTTTTAGGGGATCGCAACTCGGCCCTAAGCTGCAAACCCTCCCTAGTGGGGCCCACCTAGGGCAGCTTTTTTTTTTTTTTTTTTTTTTTTTTTTTTTTTTACAAGTTTGCTGTCCAACTGTCCAAGTCTTATTTTTTGGGTCAAAGCACAAAAGTGCAAAAGTGCAGTCCTAAGTCTTTTTTTTTTTGTCAAAGCACAAAAATGCAATTTTTTGTTTTGTCCAAAATGAAAGTCCAAAGTGCAAACAAAACACAAACACAACTGCAGGCTCGGATCTTGTTAAATTCGTCATCGCCAAGTCCTATTTTTTTTGTCAAAGCACAAGTGCAGTAACCACAACAAAGTGATCAAGTCCAAAAGTGCAAACATTACACAACTGCAGGTTCACACAAAAACAACATAACTGCAGGTTCACACAAAGACAACACAAAACACAACTGCAGGCTCGGATGAAGTGTTACATTCGTCATCGCCTTATAGGCTCAGATTTTTACAAGGCTCGGATTTGAAGGTTGCGAAAGTGATAAAAATATCACTCCGCCATACCATTCGGTTTTAAAAACCATTTGTCATCGCCTTGGTTTTAAAAACCATTTTTTTAACAGCTAATCAGCAGATTCCACAATATCACTAGAACAGGAATGTCACAAGCTCAACAGTAAGGATTCCACAAACTGCAAAGCTCAACAGCAGATTCCACACTAAAGTATCACTAGAAAGCAGGGGAGGGTGTGGTCAAAACCAACCCACAACAAGGCTGTCAAAAACAGGCATGTCACAAGCCCAAATAGTAAGGATTCCACAAACTGCAAAGCTCAACAGTAAGATTCCACAAATTGCAGCTTTGGTGGATTATAAACAAAGCTCAATCAACCAACCAGTATCACAACAAACACAACCATTACAACAAACACTACAATCAGTAAACACTATACCACATAACCATCAACCAAACAAACAGAGAATCATCACAAGGTAACCAATTCTGAGCTACACAAGTCTCACAAAAGAAGCAGAGTATAACCATTACAGCAAACACTACAATCAGCAAACACTATACCACATAACCACCTACCAAAGAAACAAAGAATCATCACAAGGTAACCAATTCTGAGCTACACAAGTCTCACAAAGAAGCAGAGTATCACAAGAAGGTAACCATATTGGAGCAACCAAAGTCTCACAAAGAAGCAGAGTATCACAACAAGGTAACCAATTATGAGCTACCAAAGTCTCACAAAGAAGCAGAGCATCATAAAAGGCAACAATATTGTAACAAGGGTTGGGGCAGAGTAGCACAAAAAAGGCAACAACATTGTAACAAGGCTGCCGAAATGTCTAGTTCACCATTTTACACACAAGAGGTACTAATAAGCTTTACGCCTTTTCAATATTACATCAAGATATCAATTGGCTCAGATTATAAGCAGTTTGACATAATAGAGTCTCATGATATATGGCTGCAACTTCAAATGTTGCAAAGTTTTTATTGCCGTCCATTTGGAAATGCCACGCCAAAATCATTTTTTTTTAAATCATCATTGCCGTATATCAGTTTTTTTTATAAAAAAAACCAAGTTTCAAATATTCTTTTAAAACAACAAACTGCTTATCAAGTTTCATCACAAACTGCTTAAGCAGTTTCATTATGCTTATAGCTAGAGCCTGTGGACTGGGGGTAGGCCAGAGCAGGTATTCATACCACTCAAAAGGTGGCAGATCAAGGTGTTAACCTACCCATAGCCACAGAATCAGATAAGAACCAGCACCACAGAACCAATACTATTATCACCACAGCTGTCTCACACACAAATAAATCTAGATATGATAAAGGCCGGTGTTGACCACACCCTCCCCTACTTTTTACCCAACTAAGCACCACAGAACCACCACCACAGAACCACCACCACAGAACCAGCCACAGAACCACCCACTACGAAACCCTAAATTTCAAAAAATTAGGGTTTCTTAAAAAAAAAAATCTAGAACTGATAAATTAACATATATATCTTTCAATTAACACACTTTATATTAAGTAAATCAACACATATTGAAAAACCCCCAAATATTTTTGAAACCCTAATTTTTGAATAAAAATTAAGATCTATCACAGAACCAGCAAATCACATAAAAACAGACAATTAAGCACCACAGAACCACATAAACACCACCATGAAACCCTAAATTTCAAAAAATTAGGGTTTCTTAAAAAAAATCTAGATCTGATAAATTAACATATATATCTTTCAATTAATACACATTTTACCGACGCTAGACCCAACTTTTCCACTTCCGCGTAACCACCCACAATGGATGTTTTACCGAGAGCCAATTGCAGAAGAATGGATAACTTTATATCAACATCGACTATTGCCGTAAATATTATACAGACAAAACATTGTAAACGATTATTGATTTATGTTGTAAATAATTATACCGACAAAACATTGTAAATAATTATTGATTTATGTTGTAAATAATTATACCGACAAAACATTGTAAATAATTATTGATTTATGTTGTGAATAATTTTATCGACAAAACATTGTAAATAATTATTGATTTATGTTGTAAATAACTGTTTGTATTATATAGTAAATAATTAAATATTTATTTAAATTAGTAAATAACATTATTGATTGATTATGCAAATTCTTTTGTCAGGTGGGCCGAAGAAATCTTTTCTGGTGTCGATGTGATAGAGGATTTATTGTAGAACGGAAATTCTGGCAAGATGGTAGTCGTGGGCGACTGTTTTATGCATGTCCTCTTTCAGTGGTAAATAATCATACGTTTGCTTAGTTATGTAAATAATTTGTTTGTTAAAAATACATTTCTTATTATTTTCTTAACATGTAACAGCCAGGTACAAAAGACTATGGGTGTCGATACTTCAAGTGGAAAGATGAATTTGAAGAAGAGTACTTTAATCAAGCCTCTTCTTCAACGCAGTGCTCAAACTGCGTTGCTAAAGATAATGAGAACAAGTTGTTGAAGGCAAGAATAAAGACGTTGGAGATGGAGTTAGAATTGGCAATGAATCCTGAGGATCACGCTTGTCAGTCGGGTGCAAGGCTCCATGATCTTTTAACCGAAATGAATAATCTTCATATGTCGTAGATATTGTTGTTTTTAAATAATATGTTAACGTTGACGTTTAATTTTATAATAATAGTTGTTGTTTTTAAATAATTTAAGTTTAGGTTGAAACACTGATCTTGTAGTAGTTTATAAATGCAAATGAGTCAACGTCATCTTTTTTTATAACGTTATATTTTTTTATAACGCAATATAGGCAATTATTAACATTACAAAAAAATATACACAACAAATAATATTACAATACAATACCTAAACATTACAAACTTAAAAAAAAATATATACAAAAACAACAACTACACTACAAGACAAAAAAAAGTACAAAACTTGTACCTTAAAGGTACACCCTCCCATTTAGGGAGGGTTTGGTTATAAGTACGTAGTCCGGAGTAATTAGGGATGAATTAATACCAAGGTTTTGAAACCCGGGTCGACCCGGCCGGGTTAACCGGTTCGACCGGTTCCGGCCGAAAAAACGGGTCAAAACAACCCGGGTTTCTAAAACCGGTTTGACCCGCCGGGTTTTGAGTGACCCGGCTCAACCCGGTTCTCGAAACCCGGCCGGGTTTCATTTTTTCAAAATATTTTAATAAAAACCCGGGTTGACTCGGTGGTCGAACTGGTTGACCCGGTCAAAAAAATAAATTGAAAACCGGGTTGACCCAGCGGTCCAACCGGTCGAACCGGTTGACCCGGTGCCCGGTGACTCGACCGGGTCGATTTCGAACCCGGTTTTCAAAACATTGATTAATACCGTAGATTGATTTGATTTTATAGATAAGTATATTTTATTTTAACAATATTACTTATTTTGAGTTTTTAATATTTTTTAGTAAATATTTGAATATTTTTGCTTTTATGTAACAAGAGTTGACGTAACTAGTAAGAGTGAGTTGTAGACCATAAAAGCTAAATCATTTAAGTTATTGAGTACGGTGCAATAAGTTTTTGGTCCGTCATCCGCCAATAACGCACGAATGGCGTCGCTGTTCTGCATCGTCAGCGGCACTTTTTTTTTTTTAATGAGTGGAGTTCTTTTTATATTATTTATTTATTTATTTATTGTGAGACCTACATGCACCAATAAAAGTGTTATTGGTTTTTTGTTGATGAATGTCTTTTAGTTATTGCTAAAGTGTGAGTTGACACACTAATAACGAGCTATTCGCCTGAGCTGCCTCTACGTCTCTTATAGCTTTTATTCTTAGATAAGTTTGATAAAGTAATCGAATTTGGAGAGTCAAATATTCAAACGAAAATAATTTAATTAACTATTTCAAAAATCTTTCATACTCTTTAAAAGCCACTTCAAATAGTTTGTATGAGTTTTATATCCACAAGCTCTTATGAATTTTAGTTGTCAAACAAAACTTGATATACTATCTTACCCAAAGGCTGAAAACCTGAAACTTGCCTAGCTTCCTAGTACCGAAACAAGGTTTAAGTCTCGGCCTCTCGGGAATATGATCCCTGCAGCAAAACTGCAGGGAAGTTGTCCACTGTTGTGTTGAAATAACCCAAACAAAGAGCATCATATGTAAAACAAAAATGGTTAAAGGGTGGTAAATGTGATTTTGGATTCAATTTGTTCTTGCAGTAGGTAAGTTTGGTGCAGTTAACAGCAGTGGTTTTTCCCCTGTAGTCAAACATCTTTAGCTGTAAATTTAAGAGGAGGCATGTATCCTATATTTGGAAAGTAAAAAAATGGTAACCAGTGAAGAATAGTTTTTCATATTGATCATTGTTGGTGTTTAATCTAATTTGGTTTTCATTTGTTTGGAGATCCTAAGTATTGTAAACCCAATGTTGTATAGTCAGGTTGAAGCGTTTTCATTCTTGCACACACTTGACCATTCAATTACACTTTAGACATATTTTGTTTTGGTTTTAAATGGCATTCACAATGGTCTTGACCATTCAATTACCTCTAAAAGCTAGTTTTGTAGCTTTATCGACTGACCCTATATGCGTGTGTGTTTGTTTGTTTGTTTTTTCCATAACTACAAGTCAATAGTATAGTTAGAGCTTGTCATCAATGATCAATATGAGGTTGGTCTAATTGATTAAATGATACAGTAGCATTGTGTGGGTTGAAGAAGAAACTGTTACCAGATCTTATATTCCTTCCTAGGATATTATGAGAAAATATACTACTACGTAAATAAAGTTTTGTAGAGAAGTACAGATCATTATTTAGAAATGTAAAGCAACAAATGATATATGCATTTATCTGAATCAGAGCTAATCCGTAGGAGCGACACAAGGCACAACAAAGTGATTAGGAAGCGCATCTTGTGAAACATGAGAAAAACTAACCATCATTTGCAGTTTTGCTACTTGTTATCCAAATGTTACAAAATCGAACAAAAACTATTCACATCATTTACAATCTTCAGATTCAAGAGATCTTGTCATCTTTTTCTGTGGGCGTATCAACTTGAGTAACATTGCCACCCTATAAAATGCAAAGCAACATCAGCAAAGAAACACAGGATGAATGGAGAAGTAAATCAATTCAAATCAAACAATATAACAATTGCCGTAGATGTTTCCATCTAAATTTTGAAACAAAACTGGTAAGTAAACGAAGAAATGGACCGAAACTTATAAGATGACTAGTCGAAAGCTTTGATTTTAGGAGACAAAAAACATGATAAGGCTGGAGACATGACCGTTCTGATATATAATTCATGAATTCATTAGACTTACGTGTCTTTCAAGTGAAGTTGATTTGTCGAGATCTGCCACTGGAACGCCTCTTGGTATCTGTATAGGAGGGTTAACTTCCTGTGAAGAAAGAAAGAAAATGAACATAGCACATGTTGGTCCCATCCGGATCTTCTTTTGTTACGAATCAAACCATGTCTATTGAACAAACACACAATACACAACCTCACACTTTGTATATAATGAAAATCTGTTACGAACCTTATAAACGATGTTTTATTGATTGAAAAGGTTAACTATTACAATGATCCTAAGCCTATATATAATGAATGAAACGTTGCCTCCTAAACGACACATTGGTTCATCAAACGTTGTGATGGTTGTGATGAAACCGTTCCTTATAACTACCCTAACTGTCATCATATGGGCTGGGTTGGTTTAACCCAATTCGACCCATAAACAACTTTACATTACTGACCCATACTCTAATAATACATTCGACTTATCATACTATCTAAAAGTCTTAAAACCTAAATACATAAACACTAATTACAACAGCCCTTGAACATGGATTGATTGAATTATCATCCAACATTCCTCCCTAATTTATTAATCCGTGTCTTCAACATCTTCTTGTCTTCAACTTTGATCATCTTTATCTTTGTCTTCAAATATAATCTTTGATGACTTCATATCATCTTTTCTATAGAACCAATTCTTCCAAATACCTTTTGATACAATTTTGCTACTGCTTTCTTCTTCCCAGTCACTTGTTCTTCATCCACTGTTGGTCTCTTTTCTTTCTGCAGTCCACTTCGATCCATCTTCTCTGATGTTGTAACACAACGCAACTGGTAAAGTTCTCTTTTCTTCTTTTGGTTCTCTTTCCTGTTCGCGACTCCATAGCCTAACAAACAAGTTTCTCTCATTCCTTTATCCTTCAATCTTCTTGTTGCTTTCTTGTTTTCTTCAAAAACTTGCTGTTGTTTTCTTCACAACTTTTCTTTGTTCTTCAATTCTGATTTTTTCACAGCCATTTTGATCATATAACATGATCATTCTTCACTTCTCTTTGTCTAATCTCCAGATTTGATCCCTGATCAAATTTCTTCTTCTTTTTTTTCTCTGAATTAACTTTGTCTCTCTTGATCTTCTCTGATCGGTCTTGATTGATTCCCTGAATCAATCTCTTCACTGTCTTTCTCTTTTCTTGATTAACCGGTATGCGCACGGTTTCTACTCTTCTCTTGATTGATTCCCTGAATCAATCGGTCTCTTTGGATCTTTTACAATAGTACCATCAACCACTCTTTGGATCTTTTACGTTAGTACCATCAACCACTTCTATCTCTTCTCTGAAAACGATTCCCTGAATCATTATTCTTTTACTCTGTCTCTGGTTCCCTGAACCTTTTGTCTCTTCTTTTCTGGAACGATTCCCTGAATCGTTATTAAAACTTGATTCCCTGAACCAAGTTGTTCTTCTCTTTGGTGTTTCCTCTTTTGTTTCTTGCAAATCTGCAATACGTATTTTTCTTGAATCTCTGATGAAACACAAACTGAAACACCGGGTTTGATTCGAACTTCTGATGCTCTGATACCAATGTTGGTCCCATCCGGATCTTCTTTTGTTACGAATCAAACCATGTCTATTGAACAAACACACAATACACAACCTCACACTTTGTGTATAATGAAAATCTGTTACGAACCTTATAAACGATGTTTTATTGATTGAAAAGGTTAACTATTACAATGATCCTAAGCCTATATATAATGAATGAAACGTTGCCTCCTAAATGACACATTGGTTCATCAAACGTTGTGATGGTTGTGATGAAACCGTTCCTTATAACTACCCTAACTGTCATCATATGGGCTGGGTTGGTTTAACCCAATTCGACCCATAAACAACTTTACATTACTGACCCATACTCTAATAATACATTCGACTTATCATACTATCTAAAAGTCTTAAAACCTAAATACATAAACACTAATTACAACAGCCCTTGAACACGGATTGATTGAATTATCATCCAACAGCACAAACTTGGTCAACTATAATTCTCAGCAAGTCACTTGCATATATGATCACGTAATATGAATAATGCTTAAACAAATGGCAAATATAACCTTGGTCCGTGCATACATAAAAGAAATTCTAATTGGTAATAAAACTAATATTACATCATAATCAGTGTACTTACTTGACTCCCAAGTGAAGAGAATCCTTCAAATCTGATTGGTAGTGGAACGCCTCTTGGTGTCATTTTAGAAGGAGAGTTAACAAACTGTGACAAAAAATGCAGCATAGGCGCATAAATGATGCTCTCTAATTAGCAACTTGTCAAGTAAATGTAGGTTTTAAAATAGATTACTTGGGATAATTTTCTGGAAACCTGATGAGGTGGCGTTTTTAGTATGGAACTCAAGGCCTCAATTTTGTTTTGATCTCCTGCAAATTGATTTAGAATTTGTTGAGACAATCTTTGGGGTGCCGCTGATGGTTGATTGGTGGGTTGCGAATTACTTGAGGAGATGCTACCCTATAGAATATCAAAAATATAAGCTACATGATATCACATATGAGATTTTAAAAACATTACTACCAAAGCGCGTTAAGTAATTATGAAATACTGTACTGTACTCTTTTATTCTAAAAGGTGATTAGAAAAGGGCAATCTTAAAAATAGTAGGAAAATCAGTAAGTATCTTCCAAATTAATTATCAGAACATAATTTTATATATATGCAGAGAATGTATATAGGATTATGCAAAAATTGTCACACACACATGAAAAGATTATCGTCAACCTTAGTGCACCAACAATGCGTAAATGAAATTATAATTTGACAAACCTGATGAATAGTGTGTTGAGCCACATCGAGATATGGGGGATGATGGATTGCTGTTGATGTGTCAACCATCTGACTTTGTTGATTAGGTAAGACGAATTCATTACACAAAAGAATATGAAACAAAGCATATGAGATTTCAAGTCATTAACTCAAAAAAAATGTAACTATGAGAACAACTGAAACCATGTCAATTGCAAAATTTTATTAAGTCAGATTCACATAAAAGCTTTATAATGTGCATTTCTGGAAAGTAAAAGCATGGACTTACTTGTCTCTTACGTGCAGTGAATTCATCATGAAAATTTATCGATGGAGCACCTCTTGGTATCCTCATAGAAGGATCGTCAACAACCTGTGACGAAAAAAAAGGCAACATTGGTCCATAAATGAAGCACTTATTGTCAACTTGTCAAGTTTATAACATACATTGTTTAAATAATTGAAATGAGATCAATTTCGACAACCTGGTTTTCTGGTATGGAGGGCAAGGTTCGGATAATGTTTTGACGTCTGTTTTCATGCTTTCTTTTTGGACGGCGAATATGTCTGTTTTCATATTGATTTAGAATTTGTCGAGGCAATGTTTGCGGGGCTGCCATTTGCTGATGTGAAGTTTGTGGAATACTTGGAAAAAAGTTGTTACCCTATAAAATATACAAACATTAAGGCAGATGCCGCAGATTACATTACATATGCATCATAGAAACATAAAATTCACTGATAACTAAGAAATACTACGGAGTACTTTTTTTCCGTTATGTTACCACCAAAAAAGGTTGATCCTAAAAACCAACTCAAGACAATCTTAGTTAATCACTCCCAAGTAGACAAATAAAAATTAATGTACATGCTGACGAAGTAAGAAACTATGCAAGTATAATGCATAAATTGTCACACGCTTTGAAATTATTGGCAACCTTAGTCGAGCAAAGGAACAATATGTTGATAAGTTGATTATTTTTTACGAACCTGGTCACCAATAATATTTTGAGCCGCATAGAGATATGAGGGATGATCAATTGCTGGTGATGAGTTACTGTACAAGGGAAATTCCTGATTGAAGGGCATCTGAGTTTGCCAATTATTTTCGTCGATGGGGTTACCCTAATGAAGCATATGACATGATATTTTAGACTCATAAAACGCATAACATATAACCATATATGAACAAAGCTGCAACTTTATTAATCATAAATCTCAAAAAGTCACATTTAAATAATCAAATTCTCTTAAACTCTTAATAAGTACTAATAGATTGTAAAAACATCGAGTATTGGGGGTGATCGCGTTTGGATAAATGTTGACAAACCTGATCAATAGTTTCTGGATCCAGATCGATATATTGGGGATGATCATCAGGGGACAAGGCCAATTGGTTATTCATGGGCATCCGGAGTTCAGGATTACTTGATACATAATTCGAGACATCATAGTGCTGATCACCCTTGTGTAAGAAATACAATATTTAGCATACATTTAGCCCAAAATCAGCAACATTTAACTAAGATGCATTAATTTCTGTAAGCGATTACCTGATGAGAGTATTCTGGACATTGGTTCTCTCCTTTTGAATTATGTAAGTCCCATACCATTCCCCACCAATCGCTCAATACCCCGTCTAGTACTGTAAACAAATTTTAACAAAATCATGACACTTTATGTGACAAGAAACCATCCAAATTAAGTATCAAGCCAATTCAATCAAACTGAAGATCATGCAATCGGATTTAATAATATATTCATTATTCAAGAAAACACAATGTGATTAGATATATACATTATCAAGATTCACAATTATATTGTTACATAAATTAGAAACTATAATAAACAAGAAATTAATAATGATTTTGTATGTACCAGGGGGCTCTTCTTCATTAACACGTGCTTCTTGAGCAAAAGTATTTGCTGCTGTATGAAACCCTTTCTTTTTCATGTAATCAAGAATGTATAAATCCAGTCTGCAAATTTAGACACAGACAAAATCACACACTCACTGAATACAAATTGATTTGTTAATTGCATAACATGCATAAGCACAAGACAGATATATAATTAACTCACAATTTTTGATGGTCAGTGTCCTTATCCATTGATAGAAATGATCAAGAAACTGCATGCACGTACAAAAGAAAGAAATGAAAAAGAATGGTTTTTTTCGATCAGTAGAAAAAGAAAGCATTTGGAGATTGAAGAGACGGTACCCAAATGAAGATCAACGTTTATCAATCGAGTGAAATTGCTTTAAGGAGGGATGCAAATGATTTAGAGAATTTGAAGATTTAGAACATGTTTATAAAAGGATTATAGAGATATATAGGCAAGGGTTTTTAAATAACAACTTTTGGAGGGAAATTAACTGTTTGCTTGAAAAATGCACTCAACTAATTCTTGTTACTAGGACTTAGATCTATTACTATAATTTATTTTTCTTAAATATAAATAATCAATGTATTAAATATAAGTGTAAAAGTTTTATAAGATGACTAATTTGATCATTAAGTAATTGTGACAAAATTGTTAGTAGTAGTACTTGAGTCAAGTTGAGAAAGTACGTATCAGTTAACTAACGAGCTTGAGATTGAGTGAAAATAATGGCTCGGTCGAACTCAATTCGAGTTTCGAGCTATCTAATCTAGTCGAGCTTGGCATACCTCGACTCCGCTTAATTCGAGTTTCGAGCTATCTAATCTAGTCGAGATCGATGTAAAGCATATTATGAAACCACTAGATTATTTATTGTTCACTTTGTGTTGAAATCATGTTTGACTCGTTTCTAAAGCTCGTTTATGATTTTATTGACTAACCAATTAACCATGGTGATGTTGGTCATTAACCAAATTGGAAATATGACACAAAACATGTGTTCATTTATCCAAATTGGAAGGATTAACAAGAGCAATACAAAATAGGTACAACGAAGTGATTAGCAATCAAGCACGTACATATTGGGCCGGTTTGGTACGTAGCTTTTTTAGAGCCGTAAGCTTTTCGTTACAAATATAACCTCTTCCAAAACAAATAGCTCCGTTTGGATACATCAACTTCAAGCTTTTAATTTAAACAATTAGCTCCAAAATGAAATTCATGAAGCTTTTAAAATATTTTGGAGCTGTTAAAATATAAAATTACTGTTAACAAATGGGCCTCTAGTCTAGCGGTATAGAAGTTTTACCATCCTAGGCAAGATCTCAAGTTCGAGCCTTGTTTATGGCGATAGGGGTTTCCCCCGCGTGCGTAAAAGGAAGGGTGCTATTGTCTTCTGGGCTGGACCCAACCTGGTTGTGTGGGCTCGCTACACCTTATGGGCTAGGGGCCATGTAGCCACAATTGCCGTAATAATAATAAATAAATAAATAAAAATAAAATTACTAACAGCTAATAATTACATTTAACAACTAATTTACCAAATACTTTTATTGAGAAAAAAGATACAACTTGTAGCTCATGTTAACAGTTTTGCAGTTTAGAGCTTACAGCATACAACTAGTTTTGACAAACATAGCCATTGTGGATCAAAAATGGGAAAAGCTAAACATCACAGATTTGTCATGCCTATTATCCAAAAGTTCAACAGTTTGTCATAGTTAACACGGCCGTCCTCGAGTTTTAGGAGTCTCTAGATTAAACTCAAAATCATGCCTTGAAAAATGGACATCAAGTAAAACATGTTACCGTTTTATAAGATAGATTGCTTTCCTAAAAGCATCATCCTTCTTTAATGTAAAGATAGCATTTAATAAACTCATTATTTTCAAATTTATGCATATTTAGTGATTATAATTATAGAATATGTTGATAAAGATGGAATGTTTGATGTTTATTAATTGCTGATTTTTCAATTCAAGTAAACTTAATCACAACCCATGCGTTGTGGTTAGCAAAACCCTATATATTTAATCAAAACATGGTAGCAAATTTGCTCTAAAAAGATAGTTTTCAACTAATATCATTTCTAATCCATTAAGTATTTCATGCGAGATTAATATAAATACAATATAAGGGCCCTTCGGTTTAAATTTGGAGGCATTGGGGGAGGGGAGTGGTGGTGGTTTGGAAGTTTATTACTCATAAAGCATGAGGTACACTTAGTTGATGCATTAAAAAATTATACATGGCACATAACATAAGGTATGAGCAACTAATACCACTTGTGTTTGACTTGGAGAGGATGAGATCTCTTCCATTCTATAGTTTGCAAGAAATTCTTGAAAGTTGCATCCCCAAAAGTGTTTTTATTTATTTATTTATTTACTAGCTTATAGACCCGTGGAATCCACGGGATTTTAAAGGGGTTTTGTGTAAAAAATAAAGTACGTGAATAAAGTAAGAAAGAACAACGAAAATAAACGTTGTGAAATTTTCTTGTAACGGAATAATAAGTTATAAGTGACTGATAGTATAAAAAACAATGATTGTAAATATCTATGTAATAAACATTCATTGTCTCGTGATCTCCAATATGTTTGTCTTCATAAGCAAATGTATGTAGTGACCATTCTAACACTTCAACAAAAGTCAATTACGTGAACACCTAATAAGTTTAAAAAATATGTAAGTAAAAGAAGTCTGGCATTTATAGTAAGTGTAAATAAGAAAAATGTCATAAAACATGTAATATGTACTGTATATACCTATTGGGGGGGGGGGGGGGGGGGGGGAGTGGTGGTGGTTTGGAAGTTTATTACTCATAAAGCATGAGGTACACTTAGTTGATGCATTAACAAATTATACATGGCACATAACATAAGGTATGAGCAACTAATACCACTTGTGTTTGACTTGGAGAGGATGAGATCTCTTCCATTCTATAGTTTGCAAGAAATTCTTGAAAGTTGCATCCCTAAAAGTGTTTTTATTTATTTATTTATTTACTAGCTTATAGACCCGTGGAATCCACGGGATTTTAAAGGGGTTTTGTGTAAAAAATAAAGTACGTGAATAAAGTAAGAAAGAACAACGAAAATAAACGTTGTGAAATTTTCTTGTAACGGAATAATAAGTTATAAGTGACTGATAGTATAAAAAACAATGATTGTAAATATCTATGTAATAAACATTCATTGTCTCGTGATCTCCAATATGTTTGTCTTCATAAGCAAATGTATGTAGTGACCATTCTAACACTTCAACAAAAGTCAATTACGTGAACACCTAATAAGTTTAAAAAATATGTAAGTAAAAGAAGTCTGGCATTTATAGCAAGTGTAAATCAGAAAAATGTCATAAAACATGTAATATGTACTGTATATACCTATTGGGGGGGGGGGGGAGTGGTGGTGGTTTGGAAGTTTATTACTCATAAAGCATGAGGTACACTTAGTTGATGCATTAACAAATTATACATGGCACATAACATAAGGTATGAGCAACTAATACCACTTGTGTTTGACTTGGAGAGGATGAGATCTCTTCCATTCTATAGTTTGCAAGAAATTCTTGAAAGTTGCATCCCCAAAAGTGTTTTTATTTATTTATTTATTTACTAGCTTATAGACCCGTGGAATCCACGAGATTTTAGAGGGGTTTTGTGTAAAAAATAAAGTACGTGAATAAAGTAAGAAAGAACAACGAAAGTAAACGTTGTGAAATTTTCTTGTAATGGAATAATAAGTTATAAGTGACTGATAGTATAAAAAATAATGATTGTAAATATCTATGTAATAAACATTCATTGTCTCGTGATCTCCAATATGTTTGTCTTCTTAAGCAAATGTATGTAGTGACCATTCTAACACTTCAACAAAAGTCAATTACGTGAACACCTAATAAGTTTAAAAAATATGTAAGTAAAAGAAGTCTGGCATTTATAGTAAGTGTAAATAAGAAAAATGTCATAAAACATGTAATATGTACTGTATATACCTATTGACCGTTTGATTATAGACCTTGAAGAACTTCTTTATATACCACATTTATAGTAGTTTTTGATAGGTTACGATCCGCATCTGAAACAATAACCTTCAAACCTTTTTTGCTTTTGACACGTGAAAGAGCCACATATAGCTGTCGATGTGTGAAAACATGACGTGGTAGATAATGAATCACAAGGATGCTAATTCCATTATTTTATAAAACAAAAATGTTGAAATTGTAAGTTGAAGAAATAAAGTTGCGTATTGTTTTCCGAAAGTGTTTAAATTATCTTGATAATTATTAGATAGTTTAGTGACCCGTGTAGTACATGAGCTAATATGAACAAAGTTTAAAATAATAATTGTCACTTAACAAAGTTTATCAAGATTCAAATTGAACAACAAAGGAAAATAACTATTTTCGTGAATACTAACAACAACGACAAATTATTTTAAAGACCAACACATTAATAAACTTCAATATCAAGTTTTATATAACACGAGTCAATCGGAACCCGTGCTACGCACAAACTTGCTCTCTATGTGTTTTCGCGTAAATTTGTTTATTATATAGCAATTTTGATGAGTTTATAGTTTATTAGTTATTGTAGTTGTTTTTTGGGCAAATTATTAAAATATATATATATATATATATATATATATATATATATATATATATATATATATATATATATATATATATCATACTTGCCATGGTTTCGTCTTCAGGGCAGCGAACAATTTTTTTTTTTTTTTTTTTTTTTTTTTTTTTTACTTTTGAGGGTAATTTTCTTTCAAATTCATCTTCTTTAGGGTATTATGTGACATTTTTGCCCTTCGGGAATAAAAAATTCTATTAGCTAAGAGGGCAAAAATGTCCAGAAATTTCGCAAAATACCCTAAAAAGGATAAATATGCAAGAAAATTACCCTCAAAAGTAAAGTAAAAAAAAAAATTGTTCGCTACCCTGAAGGCGAAACCATGGCAATTATAATACTTTTTTTTTTAATAATTCGCCCTTGTTTTTTCTTTTCAAATTTTGTTTTAATTATAAATATTTTAGCTAAATTCCTTATTTGTAGTCTTATTTGTGAAGTTTAAGTCATCATAGTAACATAAATTAGTTTAATTACCAAGTTTTTGTTGATCAGATGGGTAAACCATTTTTTCAAATATTCTGACCAATGTATTGAGAGGTGTCATTACAGAGCCAATTTAACTATCATACTTGTCATAAATTATGTTTCGTTTGTTTGATCAGGGAATAGGTTTCTAGTTATAAATTATTTTTTCGCTAAGTGAGATATTTTATTGTAGCAAGTCCATTTAAGTAACACATGAGTGCGTGATATAGTTAAATGTTAACATGGATGGTCTAACATAATATACTGGTGCTTTACTCATTACAACAAAACATATTGTTTTCAACTTTTAAGTGTTGATGTTTGCATACAATAGTCAACACGCCCCAAACATATGAAGGAAAAACTGATCTCAAGCTGAGACACTTAAACATGGAAATCTTAAATGGAGTGATCCTACTGTGAAGACCAAGAGTAGTGCACGACCATGAGCAAAAGTGTGTTGGTAATTATGTCACTGAATTTTTAGAAATCAAAGGCACATTCGAGTACCTGACCATGAAATAAACTAAGCCTTATAACACATTGCTGTTTATGGAACAAATGATCATTTTTTTTTAATTGCATTAACTGCGCAAAGGAAGGACCAACATGCTACCTTTTCCCTATGCCAAAGTAACTCCAAAATTTGTGTACTCTAACAGCATAGCCAGCATCGTCCAATCTGATTCATAGCAAAAAATCAAATACCATCAGTACAAACATGTATCAGATGAGAATTCCGGCAAAAAAATATTGAGCAATCATTCATTCATGACTGAATTTTATGAACCATTCTATGAGGCAGCAATCCCAAAAAACTAACCATCGGTCAATTCTGTGGCAGCAATCCCGAACAACTAACCATCGGTCAATTCTATCTATAGTACATGTTCTAATGTCGACGTAACATGATGGTTTACAGGTTCAAGTCGAATGGTTGTATGTGTCCCATATCAGTTCGAACAGACCCCATGTAAAACTTGGATAACAACATCTAGCAAACTCAATACCATCACGGACATTCTAAAAAGCAAAATATAATGAATTTGGTCCTAAAGGAACCTAACAAATGGATGACGGGTAGGTAAATGCTCAGAATAGATTCACATCGACATTGGTTCTTTTGGTTTTGGTATGGGTCAAAATGGGCTGGCTCAACAGTTAACTTGAAATACTTTATGTGCAAAAATTAATAATACACTTATACAGTATACACAAACTCCATTATTGATACCTCAGCAAGGTGCATACCCTTCACAAAAACCGAACCATGGGAAGGTTAAGAACAATTTTCACTTACTCCTCATCGTTTTCGAGTTAACAGTTAAAGTCATCATTACAGGTAATAAATATATCATAAATGTATTATGCATACATTAATCATAACATGATCAGCGTATATTTTTTTTTTTACCTGAGCTAATGACTTGATGTGCAATTATTCCAACATGACCATATAGTTGCTTTCCAGAAGCATAAGTTATAAATAAACGAACATAATCAACATCGTGTACGCGATGAACTATAAAAGGAAGTTTGCGCTAGTCTATATATATAAAAAGAACCACAAACATTTACACTTGACTATCTGTTTATTTAACATATATAAACAACATCCAAACACAAAACGAACGACTAAATCCTTATTGAACAACAGACTCTTGTACGTTTCTCTACTATTTAGTCATTTTCATTTCTTAATTAGCGTTAATTCTCAAATGAGGACATTTTGTGGATTGGAATTCCCACCAATGACTTTTTTAGCTAGCATTCTCAATTTGGTCATGTGCTAATGTGCGATCGTGCGATCCCACTGAATGTGCGACACGTGTCCACTTATTTAATATTAAAGTACAGTGGGTAGGTGGGACTTTGACTTTGAATTTTTGATTAAATGACCAATATACCCTTCTCTTGTATATAAATAAATATCAATAATTCACTCCTTGTTCTTATCCCTTTCATCATCTTCTTCTCCCTCATTCACCACCCATCAGCACCGCCTAGCCACCAAAAATTCCGGCCAGCCAGCCACCACCTCAAATATACCCACCACGAGCCAACATAGATACCGTGAGAAATCACCTTCAAAACTTCCAAATAAATATTCAAAACTCTAAATAATATGTGTAGATCTAATAAAAAAATTCCAAACTTGTATAATATATAGATCTATCAAAAAAGAAAACTAAAAACCTTATAGATGAGCTAGCGGTCACGAACTCACGGGGTGGCGATGTTGATGGCGGATCCGTGTGATGGTGGTGTTTTTGCGAAACCAGAAGAGAGCTGGGAAAGATGGTGGTACAAAGAACAAGATCATTTGCGAACTGGGTATACCAACTGGGTATTGTTGTTGGTATGCGAACTGGGTATTGTTGTTGGTAGCAAAAGCACTGTGGTATACTTGCTTTCTTGGATTTATGTGGCCTTGACAGAATTTTTTATTTGATTGTTGGATAATTTTATTAGATATAAAGGTTTGTGTGAATTTAAAGTTCTTTTAGAGAATAATTTTTCAGAATAAATGTGGAAATAAAATCGAAGATCGTATAATAATTGATGTATAATCTTATAAGTGGCTAGGCTTATAGAGAAGGGTAAAAAAATCTTGAATCTGGAAATAAAAGCGAAGTCGCACATTCGCTCATTTAAATCGCACATTTAAATCTGGAAATAAAACGAATTCGCACATTCGCACATTTAATAGATACAAAATCGCACATTTATTTGACTTATAGAACTAAGGGTAAATAAGTAATTTTTGTCTGGACACATGGGGGACAAGAGATAGTGGGTGGGGTAAAGGACAAGTGATAGTGGGGGACAAGTCCTATTTGTCTGGGACACTTGGCAAGAAACTGGTGGGATCGCACGATCGCACATTAGCACATGACCAAATTGAGAATGCTAGCTAAAAAAGTCATTGGTGGGAATTCCAATCCACAAAATGTCCTCATTTGAGAATTAACGCTAAATAATAAGTAGACTGACCTATTATGCTATCAGCAGGTTTCATAGCTATTAGGTTCTGTTCTGACAGGTAAATTGCAATATCATTAAAAACCCTAGTGTCAATGACCTGCAGTCTAAGAACTTAAGGAGCAGGGCTTAACTCTATAAAGATTTATTGGCTGCTATAAGTTTATCAAAACTAATTACATATGCCAGAAATGTTACACAAACTTCACAAATAAGTAGCTAAAAACTGTATGATGTTACTATGGCCCAACTGAATTGAAACAAAATGGATGGAAACAAAAAACTTACCAATTATTCATATCCTGATGACGGGAATATTTTTCTAATCCCCATATCTTTCTCTATCTGTTCCTGCATAGAACCATATAACATTTAGTCATATAGTATTTCAAATAAGCTCATATGAACATATCAAGCTTCGTAATTACCTGATAACTTAAATAGAGAAGCAGGAGATTAAAAAGATGGGAACTTTGTGTTGTGCCAATTAGGATGGTGGTAAGGAAGCAGGTTACATCTGTACGAAGTAGCTTAAAGAGACCATTTTCTTCTTCTTTTTCAGCCATTTCTCCCACCTATAAATAATAAGCTATCTAACAAAATCTAATGACATATGATATGCAATTTGAATAAGCAGCTTTGAAACAACTTATGCTAAACAAATACAGCTTTTGCTTCTCTCAAAGACACACATTATCATAATAAGCAGTGCATGTCTATCCAAATGCTCAAAACACTCATTCTGCTTATAGAAAGAAACTATAAGCAGATAAACAAATTCAAACAAATTCATAGTGCCTTTATAGTTTCCCACCCCGTACTTTGTTTCCAAATATATATTAATCAGAGATTATAAAGAAAAATCTTTGTCGTGTAAATCCTTTTCTTAAAAAAATATTTGTCGGGTAAATAACCAAGTTATAAGAACTCTGGAGGTAAACAATCCTTCAATTTTGATTTGCCACCATAAGTCTTTAAGGGAAAATGGATCAAACCAAGATAAGAAATTCTAAATAGTACACATTCTTAGTAAAGCTTTTATAATTTAGGTAATTAAAAAATTATAAAGCTTTACGCCCATTGGAGGCAAATTTTTAGTAAACCTTTATACATACTTATACTAAGCAAATCCAATGCAAATAACCATTGCCAACTGTAATGCACAGTAATTTGCCGAAAATCTTTTAATTGCATGTTCTTCCATTACTATCAACTCCCTACATGGTTAAATTATTTATGTAGGGTGTTCCTTCTATTATTGTTGGAACCATCTGTTCTATTATAGTACAAATAAGAGGCATGCACATATAACTTACATTAAGCTATGTGGATTGGACATTCATACCTTTTACATTAAGCTATGTATAACTGTTTGAACACATCAGCTGACCCTTTGAGCTACCATCTCCTTCATGTTCATAGGATAAAAAATATTGGTATGCACTCCGGACCGGACATTATCACCAATATCTCTCATTCACAACAACTGTTGGATAAACTGATCCCACCATAGATGATTCAAAGCATTTCCACAAGCCATTCTTGATGATAGACACATAATCCAACCGTATATCTTCCTAAACCACAACACGATGAATCCATTACATTAAATTTTGTAAAAAAAAAATTAAAGAAACCTTAAACAAAAAATCAAAGATCACTTGTTTCTACATGTGCTAAAATGGCCAATCTGTAACGTGTAACGGGTCAAAACAGGCAGGCCATATCACTTTTTATCTATTGAACTTTATGAATAACCAACACCTTAAGTATAACTACAAAGACTATATTAAAACAATGTGTACTGTCCAAATGTATAGGTTGGGTTGAATCGTTGATATGAAGCTTATTGTCCAAATGTTTGATTTGCATACTCATGAATTTAAAGTTCTCATAAAACAAATTATAGGTGTTAAAAAGAACACTTGAAGTAACTTTGGACACTGTTAAAAAAATAACGTTGGATTTGTTGGTTTTTGTTGATATGATTCATTTCTCATATACTAACACAATCTGGTTAATTTTTTTTACAAAAAGATGTTGGGTCAAGATGTAGCGACCCACAACAATTTTGACTAACTTTTTCATAGAAAAGTAATTGGATAGTTTATTAGGTATTAATAAATAGATATAATATCAGGCTTTGACCCGACCCGTTTCCTTTTTTTAGACATTGTCTTTTTTTAGTCATTTATCCCATTTATGACTCAATCGGCCAATAATAAGTGCTTGGGTCAAATCGATGTCTCATATCCAATGCAGCCTAAAGGACTTGGTAATATATCAAATCATAAATCTATATCATTCTTATTGACCGACAATTTGAGCAATTGGAACCTGTAACGCTAATAAACATTTTAACTTACTTTCCTCCAACTATCATTGTTGGGCAGTTGATGATGTGTAGAACTCATCAAGGGTACCATAAGACAGGTTCACTTGATTAAAGAAATCAACAGCTGGAGAAACAAAAAGCGCTCAATCACATACAATTCAGCTATGAGATACTAAAACTCGACAACATAGATTTCATATGCTAATTTCCAAATTATAAACATCAACGATCGGTCCAAAAATTATTACCATTTATGGCCAGCCACTCGTTAAGATCTTCTCCAGGGATTAGGCGCGTGACTTTCCTTAGATTTCCACTACCTAAAGTCGCATCGAAGTGTTTTTTTTCATGTGCCTCTTGCAACCATATAAATTGATCACATCAGATGAATTTGACCAGAGGGAGTAGGCATGGTGAACGGTTAGTGAATCAATGTTTGTTAAGGTGATAGCCAACTCACCTTACTTCCAGATAGGGCGCTCTTTTTTGGTCAAAAGTCTTCTGCTTTCTTCAAATGAATGTAAAAGGAGGATATGCAATTGTTAACAAATGAAATATGTAGGCTTATTTTTTTTTTAACTAATAGGACTATTCTATGAAATCTAATTTCACTTTCCAGGTTCAACACTTTTAAAGTATTTTGTGGCAAAAGAGAATAACTTAATCTATAAAGCTAAAAATCAGGCAACACAATTATTTTAAATACTTCACTTTTTACCTTCTTATAAGCAAGTACCACAGAGATCACACCTTGCATTAGACCGGCCTCCAAACTGCGATATGTTAGAGATTTCTTAGAGTTCATTAAGTTAACCTTGTGATATGCAGCGGCTTAAAAGTACCACAAAGATCACAACTTGCGATATCCAAGGGTCTTAAAAGTGACCCATTACCTTGTGACTGGTCAACATCAGGTCACCGCTAACTACAATAGCAGAAAAAAAACATATTACCTTGTGTAGCAAGCAATGGAATACCCTTGAGCACGTAAAATATTTGAAACAAATGCAGTGGCCGAGCCTTCTCCTTTAGTTCCAGCAATCTCAATGGCCTTGTAGTTAGACTGGAGGTTGCCAAGTGATTGCATTGATTGCATTAGACGTCTCATCCTTCCAAGATCAAAAACAAACAACACACTCATAATCAAACTTTACAAAAAATTAGAAGAAAATATGATTCAGAAATATACTAATGCAAGTTGCAACTTACAATGCTCTAAGCATTTCAAGCCATTGTGGCAGACTTTTGACCTATATGAAGCATTTTATCTCGGGCTAAGTTTTAACTTCAAAAACTAATCCCTAACACCTATATGAAGATTACTAATGGTCTTTGTCAAGTTTGATCCATTTAAACCGTTGGTAAGTTGGTTAATATATTACTAAAACCGATAAACTTGATAAATTGTATAATTTTTACATAACTTTAAATTTATGAACACTAATAATTAAAATAGAAGAACAAATGGAATGAACCTCATCCATTTTAGGCAAGGAAGAGCGTTTGACTTTTATCTTTTTTTCAACTGAGGTCCAAAGCCAGCAGATAAAGCAAATTGTCGAAGTACTTTAGGCCATGTTAATGGATTTAGATGTTTAAGCCAGATGCGAATGTCAAAACCCCACATATATGCCTATAAAAAATAACCATATGTCAATATACACTACCATCATATATTAAAGATATATCTGTAAATATATAGGTACATTTAATAACTAAGAATTACCCCTTCGACAATGTGAGGATGCCCATATCCACAACTTGTTTAATTCGCTACATTGAATTCTGCAAGAAAAAACAAAAATTGCATTATTACATTGTTAAAAATAAATACTTAATACGAATAAGCATAACATTGTTAAATACAGAGCATGTATATATCATTTCATTATCATTATCACAAAGCATATAATTCAATGGCAGAGTGATAAAGCTTGACAAACCTGGTTAATCTTCGCCAATCAAATTCTACCTTCAAAAATAGATTATAACATTAAGGTAATGTCATAAAAGAGAAAGATACTTACTCGTTTCAAAATTGCTTTTTTTGCGATGAATAACTCGATCTTAGGTTTTATGATATGATCCAAACCCGGAATTAGCTTTGAAACAATATCAACCTACAATCAAAAGTAACAACATTTGAGGCATAAATTATAAAATGCAAAAAACAGTAAACACGATACAATAAATATGTAGATGCAATGAAAAGCAATTTGATTTCATAATCATTTCATCAAACATGTTGTGGGCACACAATTACCTGAGCTTCTAACATACTATGTCTGCAATAAGAAAAACAATGACACAAACAAAATCAATTCATGAACAAATTAAGCAATTCATATGTGATCAATTCTATAGCCAAAATTAAATAAAAAAACACGGGACAAATCAAATCGTAACAAAATTAAGGAGAAGATTGAGAACATGATTAGAAAAAAAATACTTAATCGTTTTGCATCGGATCGGGATCATCACCAAAGATGTTTTTTTACATGATTCCAAATGTCTTGATGCAAAATTCAAATAAAGAATCTAAAAAAAACAACAAAATTAATAATTTATGATCTACAAATCAACATCATTAGTTAGTCCTAAATAATATAATCAAAATCAAGAAGAAACATATATAAAGAATAAATTATTAGAGAAATTATAAAAATAAGCTTACAATCAAAACCCAAAATAGTTTTGCCTAGTATCAGGATCATCACCAATTTTGATATGATTGTTTTTCATATGATTCGAAACATAATGTGATTGAGGTGTTTAATGACATTCGGTTACAGAGGAGGCCTTTAATGACTTACCATGATTTAGTTTGTGGTTTTTTATTTTGTTTTTGAAACTAATTGAATGCGTGTATAGGAGCGTATAATCGATTAGAAGGTGTGAGGAAGTATTGCATTGAAAGGTTGTACGCATTAAACACTCCACCAATCACAGCACATACACATCAGCACATTAATTGCATCGGCTGCTTTAGGAAGCTTGTAAATTATTTTGGTTTATTAGAATTTATAGATTTTAAAGCAAACCTAAACACCACCAATTTGAATTTCAGGGACCAAAAACTTCTTCTCCATTTTTGGTGAATCAAACCCCAAAACACCAGTAAGACTGATTCTCATTTCTTACATATACAATGCTAATGATCGTAACTCTCTCTCTCTTTAGTTTCCCGAAGATTATATGAGCTCGATTCCTTAACGCGAAAGCACGTAACTGTCTGCGCCCATTAAGCCCCAAACCCGTCTCGTGTAAGCCAAAGATTCCCTTTTATCGAGTCCTTAACACTTATGTAACACCCTCTAAATTTCAATTTAGCATCGGAAGACTAATAGGGGTATTACGTAGAGGATCACAATCATAATCATAGAAAACGACTCAAAAGAGGCGTTTTAAAAGTTATTATCATTCATTTATTAATTGTGTTGAAATAATTGTTTGCTTAATTAAGTTTGGGAAGATAATTGCCATCATACGAACTTATAAATTCAACACTCTACTTATATATATAAAAAAACATATTCAACCAACCTGACATGACCGTCTTTAACATCTACAAAAACTACCAGTGACCCTGTTCATATTGCCACCTTCAAAGAGAAACTGCAGGTTTTGACCCTTTTGAATTACATTCTCCTACATAATGCATTCAAACCCACAAAGACAATATGAGCACATAAAAAACTTCACTTTCTTGATTGTCATATCCTATGTCACTAAATAGTGGACGAATGATTTCCTAGAGTTTCGATCAAAATCCAGGAAACTTTTGAGCCAGCATCCAGTGCATTATATTTATTTCTGCGGCCTACGCCTGATATATGATTCAAGTGGTAGCTTGTCAATTTTTGCAGCAAGTATGAAATCGTTTTCGGTGAGCCCACCTGCACAAATTACATTGATACTAAGATATCTTTACTTACAATATGATTTTTATATCGATATTTAAGGAAAGTTACCAAAAAACATCACCCTAGTTCACAGTTCTTCTATTTCTCAAAAGCAAACCTAACTACTACATATAAGTTAACCTTGTGTCATACTTGATATTCCTAAGCTGCTCTTCACTCGTTAGGATTGTAAACCACGATTTCATCAAATGAAAAAACTCAGTGCCAAAAGTTGTTTTGCCATCTCATTCTATTTCATCAGATGGTGGTAGTGATAAATCTCACATGCCCCTTTAGTTTATTTATTTTTTTCACTTTTGAATCTTCTATGTATATGTTTAACATATATATTTTAAAAAAAACTCACGTTCGATCTATCTATATGTACACTATCGGCCACTCAATCCAAAATTGTATGATTACATATTTACGGCTAAAATAAATATGTTGAATGCAAGATCAGTTCATCACAACTTAATAACGTGATTCAATAAATTACCAAGCCAGTGCATTTCAATTAAGTATAGTTACGAAACTAGCCCATTTCTCAAGAGGCGGCTTGCCACTTCATATTGATTTTACCTGCAATACTAGTCACTTTGCTTGTCTACTAAATTACGAAATTAGCCAATTTCCAAAAAGTACAATAACCAGGTCGGGACATAAGTGAGTATGCTTAGGAAACAGGTCAACAACCTAGATACTTTGAATATTATATGAGATTAGAGCTGTAGTTAACACTTACCACAAGCATGTGTCCATATCTCAACTGTCACATTGTTCCATCCGACAAGATGAAGATCTGGATGATGACCTGTATTTAAATATATGAGATCACAATCAAAAGATAGATCATACAATTACAACCATCTTTGAAATTTAAGGAAAAATGTCACTAGGTGATGAATTAGATTCAAACGATCTGGGTGATGAATTTTCTTAAAACAATCCCTGCAGTTGTCATAGTTGCGCACTAGCATATATTTCAAGAAAGAATATTCACCTTGACCTTTTTATTGGCTCAACAGTTTACGGTTTGTGTCTATAATTGATATGATTTTCATGGTCCTTTTTGTGAAGACCAACTACCCAGAAATTATATTCCGAGGAAATATCAACCATGGACTCTATGGTCATCAGTCATCAACAAGTATGTAAGCATTTACAAAGATCACTCCAAAGTTGTAATCCTCAACAATTCCAACAGGACATGGGGTCTAGGCATCTAGCTTACAATTTAATTCAATTACTTAAATAAATATTATATCGAAAAATCAAGCAGTGCAACATTAACAAAATCACCGTTTCAATAGACCAATTACAGAGTTCCATCAGGATGGGGCAAGGTTATAACCAGAAAGTCCAAAACAATTTTAATGTAACTGGAGTTGGATTTGTGCTAAAGGTATGCATTGGATAAAGCTTAGAAGTTACAAATCCACTTAACTTAATAGAACTCAAATTGCGTGTGTCTGAGGGAGTGAGATATAGAGAGAGATTGATACCTTCAGCTTCAGCCAAGTCACCAACAATCTTAAAAAACTCCAAACCTTGGAGAAAATTCTTAACTTTCCATTTTCGACGGAGCTTCATCACACTACCATCATGTAGCAATTCCCATTCAGGCACCTAAATCATAAGCAACATCAACTTAATTTCATATATTCCAGAAAAATAGAAAATATTGACAAAAAGTAAATAATCGGACCTTAGGTTTCAACACATTGGCACTCCCTTCTGTCATAGGGCTCAAATCCTTCCTGTTGCATGGAACACATTTCTGAAGTGACAAATCTGAAAAAACAAGAAATGTTTTACAACACTACATGGACGTCCCTATTTTAGAAGGATGAAAAGAATGAACAAATATGAAACAACGACATAATCAGATAAAAGTATCCTTCTCCCTCATATTCTAATAACACAAGCTTCAACCAAAAGGGTAAAATAGGCCCCCTTCTCCCCCAGCGGAGGTTCATCTGAGACCCCCTAAAAACCTGAGACCATCTTAATCACATGCAGTTAAGATTTGTGAAATGTGCAATCTCATTCACATGTTATTTAAAAAATTTCAAATCACATGCGATTAGAATGAATATGGACCATCCCTTCATTGATATAAGGGAATTGGTCTCCTAGTCTCAAGTTTTTTGATGGCCTTGGATGAAGGTTTGGCTAAATGTTTAAAGAACAAAGGGAAGGACCAACTGTTGTAAGGCTGCGTGTCTGCTTGCCAAACTTAAAAGAAATATTTAAAAAAGGAAATTATTTGATAGTATTATTTACTTGACTATTTCAAAGTGACTTTGTATTGGAAACACTTTCCTATCGTTAAAACTAAGAAGCTATTAAATGCGGAGTACTGATATGCTTTATTTAAATATGTAAGGTACTGGTAGCTTCACTAAGGATATTAGACATCGACACGCACCTTGGCTACAGAAAGTCCTAAAACCATTCAATAAGGCTCTATGTAATGAAATCTCCTCAACATCCAATACTACACGAGTACTTGAGCTGTATACATAAAAAGCTGTTCATTTAACATAAATGTAGAAAGAAGATGGACTAGTCATAAGAAAATCACATCATAAAGGATGCAAGTAAACAATGGCTTTATAACCAGGGGAGAAGGCTTTGGTACAAAAAGCTCAATATACTTGGTTAATCAATCTACAAGTTTATGCCTAAAGGTGAGTACAATAGACTCCTCCTCATGTATTTTTGTTCTTTGCTAAATGACTATTGAGGGCACTTGGGGAGAAAAAGCAGTTCAAGTTGAGGCAAAGACAGCTAAACAACTATTCGCAATCTTTTCATGAACAATAGACTCCTCCTCAATAGAATTGTTTGGTGTAAATGAATGGGTTTTAAATATGGGCGTACATCAAACGCAACTGGATAGCCGGGATTAGGATATTAATTTCCCTCTGAAAGTCCGTGACACATATATCTCCCCTAAAATATCTTTAGAGCTTGTTATTCAAGCTAGTGACTACCTGAAAGGCTGAAACACTAAATACAAGCTCGTCAAGTTGTTTGAGTTCATTTGCCAGGCCACCAAGTAGTTGTTTTGCTTTCACTGATTTATGTTATCTTTTCTATTTAGCTTTGTGTATCAATCAAATTAATCTGCATTTCTTTTTTCTTTTTTAAATGCGAATTAGGTGGCCTAGTGGTAAGGTGTCATCTTAGAAGAGACTCAGCTTCTAACCTCGCTCGATAAACATCTTATGATGGCCATGGAGTCGTAAATGGTTAAGCCGCGTACATGAGAGAAAAGAAAGGCTCGGGTAGCCTTAACAATGATCCCTCTCCATTTACCCGTTTATGTTAATTCATGAAAACATGAGAATAGTGATGGATTATGAATAGATGGTTTTTGTAAATTTGGTTTTCAGTTTTATAACTCAGGGATATTAGAGAACGCAAACAAAACAATGGTACTGGAAATTATTTTCATTTTCATTACATACTATTACTAAAACAGCGTAAAATAAAAATAAATCTAAAGGGAAAAAAAAAATAAAAAAGAAGAATAGAATAAAGTACCGTTGTCCATGAGGTCTAATTAGGGATGATGATAATTTCAAAGACGAAGACACCTGATTAAGAATGAATAATTATTACAATAAAGATTTATGAAAAGGAAGAGATAATTAATTAACTAATAAAATACATACATATGAGAACGAGAGAGGTAGAAGACGACTGGAAATCATATGTTAATTCAATCCTTCCTTCCTTCAAATACTTTTCCGAGATTAGACTACCACTCACAATCACAAATGCCTTTTTTCTTTTTTTTACTTTGAAATAAAACCGATCCAAGTTTACCCGACCCAATTGATCCGAATCCGACTAACCGGAATTCAAATAGGTTCGGGTTTATTTTTAGCCTTGATCCTACCCGTATTGGCCCGAACCGATCAACCCGACACCCTAGTAATCACACTCGTTAAATAGCATATGGAGTCGGGTCTGAATAGTGTTTCGCTTCAACTTTGAAAGAAGCTTTTGGTCAGTCAGAAAAGAGGGAAAAACACATACTACTCCCATAGTTTTTTTTTATTTTTGCCTGAAAAAATGTCAATAGAATCGGAACCAGTGATCGAAGAAGAAGAATATGAAGAAGAAGAACTCGAACAACCAGCTCAAAACCCTCCTGCCCCACCAGATGAGGTCCTACTAACTCCTAACATACAATTTTCCTAATTAAATTCTAGTATTAGTATAGCATTAACATTTTTCATTCATTTATTCTACACTTTATCATTATATATCTTAACTGAAAACTTGATTAATCGATATACTACTATAGTTGTTTGGATTCTACACTCACCAAGATATGACTACTAAATTAAAAAGAGATAGTATTTGTTTAAGTAGCCAAAATTAGCTTCATATCCCGTGAGGAATATTGCCAAGTTTAACAAGCTTGTCTTTGGAAATTTTGTGCTGGAATGCGCAGGTCCTTGGCTAATTTTGCAAATACAAAATTATTTGTCCAATTGTCAAATTCAGAGGAGGAATTGGCAATTTGTCTAGTTTCACCTAAATTAAACTTTCGGTTGATACTTGTGTACTAGCTGCCTATATTTGTAAAGTTGCAGATGCTATTTCCTTACTCTTTTATAAGGACAAAGTGGGACGCTGATGTCCAATATGCTAACTTCAAAAAAAATTTAAAACTGCCATAGAGTTTTCTAAATTCCAACGAAAGTTGGAGCATGATGTTAAGAAGTAAGAACTTTAACAAATAACATAAATTTGTTATCAGTCTTGAGATTTTAAAGCACTGTTCGTTATCTCTAGTATCATAACAGAACGTGGCGAGCTTATTACATGATATTTGCTGAACTATAATGTTGTGTGACACAGTTATTTGACATCTCAACCACAGTTGATCCTAGTTATGTGATATCCTTGATAAGGAAACTTCTACCACCCACAATGAATGCCACTACTACTGACAGCACTACTCGTTGTGATGTTGCCACTCAAGGAACAAATGATGTTGCAACTAATGGAAGCAAATGTGAGACTATGGACATCAATGATGACCATCATCATCACTCAGACGAGCAGGAAGAAAGGAATGATGATTCTAGTGACCGAGAAAAAGATATGTGTCCCTCAGTTGGAGATGATTCTTGGGAAGAGCATGGATGCGTATTATGGGATCTAGCAACAAGCAAAACCCATGCTGAACTTATGGTACTTGACTGTTCTGTCACACAATTTCGTCTGGTTATTAACTTTCTGTTGGTATACTAACATCGTCAATGGTTTAAAACTCGAATGTAGGTTCAAAATCTAGTTCTTGAAGTTATTTTGGCTACTCTAACGGTTTCTCAGTCGCCACGTGTCACGGTAGGTTACATATGAATACATTAGTATATATGATCTTCAAAGTTCTCATGAAAACAAATTTCCAGGAGATCGCCCTTGGGATTATTGGGAACCTTGCTTGCCATGAAGTATCACGTAAACAAATTGCCTCTGTAAAAGGATTGGTTGAGTTAATTGTGGATCAATTATTTGTAGACGATACTCCATGTCTGTGTGAAGAATTTAGGTATGTTCTTGCCATAGGGTCCGTCTTCTACTATTGGGTATAAAGGATAAAATATGCAGTTATGCTTCAAATGCATAGTCCCACATTAACGCTATCGCTAATACTTAACATTATCGTTAATACTTTTTTCCGTATGTTTCATAGGTTGTTAACTTTGGGTCTACAAGGTAGTGAGGCTATAACATGGGCTAAGGCCCTGCAGCCTGAGAATGTTTTATCTCGTATATTATGGGTTGTAGAAAATACCTTGAATCCACAACTTATCGAAAAGGTAGCTGCTATCTTTTCTGACTAATAAACTTTGGTATTTCAGTTGTGATGAATTTCCACTATATCTGACGTGAATTGCAATTTAAAAGAGTGTAGGTTTTCTGTTATCTTTATCAGAAAGTCGAGATGAAATTAGAGATATTATTCTCCCACAGATGTTAAAATTAGGTCTTCCAGTTATTTTAATCAATCTATTAGCCGTTGAGATCAGCAAACTGGAGGGAGATGAACGTCTACCTGAAAGGTAGTTTGATTGATATCAACGTTATTCTTTAATTGATTGGCAATTGATTTCAGTGTCAAACTTGCTGCCAAATTTGAGTCTGATTAGTGATTATGAAATGTAAATTCTTGTATCAGGTACCCTGTTCTTGATGTAATTCTTCGGGCTATTGAAGCCTTATCTGTTATAGACAGTTGTTCCCAAGAACTTTGTTCCAGTAAGAAGCTTCTTCATCTACTTGCAACTCTGATAAAACTTACAGATAAAATCGAGGTGTGTAATGCGATAAGTTTTTTCTATTGATACTGTTAATAGTTAGGTATATCATTCTGTGGATGAACAAAATTTTAGTTTTAATGGCTTCCCTAAATATTTATATTTTGATGCAACTATTTTGTTAAGATGGTGGATGTGGATTTGTTGCTTACTATTTTTTGGCAATACAGGTGGCCACCTCATGCGTCACTGCAGCTGTTCTGATTGCCAATCTTTTGAGTGACTGTGATGGTCTAATTTTAGAGATTGATCAAGGTAAGTATTTTTTTATATTACTTGGGTAACAAATAGTCAAATATAATAACCCCAAAATCTCAAATTTCATTTTTGCGTGTGTAATTTGTTCATCGTCAAATTTACATGAAATCAACTCTTGACACGTTAGATACATCCAGATCAGCTTTTCTTGCAGGGTCTCCTGGACATCTTTCCTTTTGCATCGGATGACATAGAAGCCAGAAATGCAATATGGGACGTAATTTCAAGACTATTGGCTCAAGTTCAAGAAGGAGAAACGAGCCCTTTAAAACTCCATCAGTATGTGTCAGTTCTAGCAAGTAAATCAGATTTGATAGAAGAAGAGCTTCTTGATCACCAGTTGGCTGCTTCGAATAAAGATCAAGAAAATTCAACCACCTCTAGTCGGAACCTACACATAAGAACCGCAGCGGTATCCTTTATAACATTGATATAGAAAAGATCATAAATAATGATTCTGTTGCATAGTGAAATATACAGTTTGACGTATTGAGGTCAAACTTGTTGCTTTCAAAGTTTAGAAGTTAAAAATGGAATTTATCGTTTTTTCACTTCAAATGCCACAACCTTGTTCCCCTTGACCATCCACAGCTAAAACGGATTGATTTTATCGTAAGTCAATGGTTGACCTCAAAGGATCAGGATAGCCCTATCAATTTCGCAGAGGACTATCTGGTTAACGAAAGAGATCTTGATAGATTAAAGGACTGTTGTCAAAAGTATAGCAAGTAAGACATTTATCGAACTGCCACATAACTTTATTTCGCGTATCATTATTCTTATTCTCAAGCAAATATCCAAACTGTTTGCATCTAACCCCGGAGTTTTGTTCATAAACTGACAGAGATTTTGGATTGAGTTGATGATTGGAGGTCTGAAATGTTCATCTGAAAATGTGGTTTGACACCAAAATCCCTTGCTTTTTACATCTTTAGTATTTGTCTCTAGGTTTACTCTTATTTTAGGTAATTCCTTTGTACCACCTGACTATGCTTTTATGCAAACCTGTACATGTGCAGTGAAAGCTGTACATTGTTTTTCATTTGTATGTTCACATATATTTGATACTAGGAGGGTACCCACAAAATGCGGCGGCGGGTACCGTGTGACTAAATTTTGTGGCGAGCAAATGTCTTTCATTTATATGTTTTTTCTAACAATAACTTTACACAAAACCTCAAAAACCGTGGTGGTTGGCTCGTGGTGGTGGTGGTCGGATGGTGTGCATGGTGGTCTGCTCGTGGTGGCAGACTGGTGGTGCTCGGCTCATGGTGGTGGTTGGATGGTGGCTAGATGGTGGTTGGATGGTGTGTTGTGGAAGTTATGTGAGATGAGATGGGATGAAAATAATAGTGTTTGAGTTTTTCATTTAATATTTGTGTGGTGCATAGACGACTTTTTAAATGGGTTGTTACAAGTTTATAGATGGTTTAAATGTGTTGTATTAATTTAGAGGGTTGTTACAAGTTTACGAATTTAATACACTTATTTTTTTAGATCTAACGTTTATTTGTGTGTATGCAACATGCTATTGAAATTTCCGCAAGTAGTATAGATATAGACTTTCGTAAGGAATGACTTAAATGCTTTATATTGTAGTATAGATATAGATTTTCCAACAAAACAAAACATTTTACGGAAAAAGCTTAGTATTTACATGTACACAATAACAAGCTCGAGCTTTTTATTATTAGAACTACAGTGTAGGCAGGCATCTACACCCTCTAAGCAACATGATCTACAAAGGGACAACGACCTTTTAAGATACGAAACAACAAAAGAACAAAAAGTTTAGGCAAAAGACTCTCGTTAGAACTATCAAGAGATATAAAGACATTTTCCCTTTCTTTGCAACCACACTCGCTATTACTTAGCTCCATTAACATGACTTTAGGGTTGCGAAGAGCATATTCAACTGGCGATTTTGTTCACGTCCAAACTGAAAAGCTTATTACATATACCTTGATATTTACTTTTTCCGACATCATTAATATATCAGAATAAATTTGATCACCACCTATATCTTCTGCGGAAGCTCCGGTAGCCACCCTCAAAACATCCTCAATCGATGCAACGCTTCCCATTATATCAACATAAGCCCCACTATCTAAATCCTGACCCTCAAGGAGGCTTTGTTGGAGGTTTGTGCTAAAGTTTATGAATTTAATACACTTAATTTTCTAGATGTAACGTTTATTTGTGTGTATGCAACATGCTATTGAAATTTCCGCAAGTGTGTAGGTTGAATTTTTACGAGTTTCTATTTAAGGAATGACTTAAATGCTTTATATTGTAGTATAGACATAGATTTTCCAACAAAAGAAAACATTTTACTGAAAATACTTAGTATTTACATGTACACAATAACAAGCTCGAGCTTTTTATTATTAGAACTACAGTGTAAGCATCCACACCCTCTAAGCAACATGATCTAAAAAGGGACAACGACTTTTAAAGATACGAAACAACAAAAGAACAAAAAGTTTAGGCAAAAGACTCTCGGTAGAATCTATCAAGAGATCTAAAGACATTTTCCCTTTCTTTGCAACCACACTCGTTATTACTTAGCTCCATTAACATGACTTTAGGCTTGCGAAGAGCATATTCAGCTAGCGATTTTGTTCACGTCCAAACTGAAAAGCTTATTACCTATACCTTGATATTTACTTTTTTCCGACATCATTAATATATCAGAATAAATTTGATCACCACCTATACCTTCTGTGGAAGCTCCAACAGCCACCCTCAAAACATCCTCAATCAATGCAACGCTTCCTATTATATCAACATAGGCCCCACTATCTAAATCCTGACCCTCGAGCATGCTTGCTGGAGGTTTGTGATGGTACTCTCGTATATAAGTTGCACTTCTAGATGGATTAAACCTTGTCTTCCATTTCCACCATTTTGCGCACATGAAACTCGCACTTAAACCAGTACACTATCATCACTGTCAACAATGTAAACTCCGCAACGTAAGCCCCATTGACCATTGTTTTCCTCGGCTGAGTTGTCAATCTTGAAAGAATACTATTAAATTTTTCTGAAGTCAAGAGTTTATATACATGAGCGTTCTGTTGGGATCCCAATCCCGTACAAACTGTAAATCTCCATATCTGGAGCTTCAGGCCGCCTGCAGATAATATTAACTTTTGAGGTCAAACTTTGAAAACTAGGAAAAATATCGAAAGATGATTGCTAGATTAGGAGTGAACTTAATTTGTTTCTAACGGGTTGGACCAGTAATTGTAATGCGTAAGGATGGCAATAGGCGAGAAAAAAACCCATAACCCACGGGTACCCACACGTAAATGGGTGGGTAACCCCGTTAGCTTTTATCCACGGGTGCGTTGTGGGTGAAAATTTTTACCCATCGGTGGGTGGTGGGCGGGTGACGGGTAATGTATACCCGTCACGGGTAAACCCATGACACCCATTTAAAGTACCCACATGTGTACGCGTCAAAATACCTATAAGTGCGTGAACCCATTTATGTTAAACTAAAATTTATTATAATAATTAAATATTGGTAAGGTTGTTTATATATTTAATAATACTCAACTCTCTAGAAAACAGAGTAAATAATTGTAAGGTTGTTTGTAAGTTATTGAAGAAGTAGGATGTTAAGAGGGCCAAGTGACTAGAATTTTATGTTTTGTTAACGAAGTTTTAAACTATTTTACTTTATCTCTTGAAATGAACTAATATGACTATGATTTGGTGTAATGCTGGTATTTGGCAAATTGATATTGCGTCTTATTACATAGTTTCATAATTAGTTTCCATATCACGGCTTTGTGCTTTTGTTGCATTTCACTAACCCATGGGCAAGAGATACCCGCGAGCATGGGCATGGTTAGAAAATTATACCCATTGACGGGTGGGTGGTGGGTGAGAAAAAAACTACGAGGGCGGGTGACATGTTTGATGTACTCATGCCCATTGCCCACTGGTGTCATCCCTAATAATGGGCATACTTTTTATCATCAAGATCTGTTGCTATGCCATGAGTGAAATGAGCCTCTGCTCGTTGCATTGTCTTAGGAGCCACAAACAATGTCGATCAAAGTTGCAGATGTGTATGCTTTGCTATCTGCTAGTCTTTTTCTGAATGCTATTCCGTCTTATTTACCATATTCGGTCCAAATGTCACCACAATTTGCACTTGGATTCAAGTTCTTAATTACATCCATCAGTTCCTGTAATTACAAAGATTCACACAACTTTGTAAGGGTTAAACCATGGCTCGAAAGTCAATCCTTTGACCTTGTGGTCAGAAAACAATGTACCTTTGGAGCAATGATGGGAAGCTCTAAAGAATGTTGTAAAACTTGAATTTATTTATCATCTTGCATTTATTTATTTAGTTACTTATTGTTTGATCTCACACCAAGTAAACAAATCTATAATTTTTAAAACGGTAAAAACTATTCAACCCCATTCTAGTTTTTCACAATTAGCATCAGAGCTACGTTAACCAAGATTTTTAAAATTTATTGGATTTTAAAACTTGAATCGATCCATGGATTCCGAAAACTATAAAGAAGCGCAATCTATGCAAAGACAATCACTTTTTGAAAGCGACAGTTTTATATATTGAAAAAATAGATTTGAAACTTATGTGAAATCAAAAGATCTTGAGCTTTGGCATATTATATTGAGGGTGATTTTCAACCGGTTCTTTTAAACGAAACCACACAAAGATTTGAAGCCGTATATTATGATCGTCAAACCGACAAACTAAAGAAAAAGCTTGCTAAAAATAATGAAACTAAAACGGTCCTTTATAATGCTTTGTCTAAAAAGGAGTAAGACAAAAATTTCATGTAAAATGGCTAAATAAATTTGGAACTCTTTAATAATCACCCATCAAGGTAATAGCTAAGTGAAGGATAATAAGATTGATCTTCTTGTTCAACAATATGACAATTTTCTATTCTTGAAGATGAATCTAGTGATAGTGGTTTTGATAGATTCAATACTATTATTACTAGTTTGAAAGCTCTTGATGAAGGTTTTTCTATCAAAACTATGTTAAGAAGTTTTTTAGGGCTCTTTAACCGAAGTGGAGGGCAAAGGTTACCTCGATTGATGAATCGAAAAACTTGTCATCACTTACACTAGATGAACTTATTGGGAATCTAAAACTGCATGAAGTGATAATGGAAAAAAACACTGAAATCTTCAAAGCAAAAAAGAGGATGTGAAGTCTCTTGCCTTGAAAGCCAAAAAGGAGTCTAGTGATGACGAGACTGTAGAACCGTAGGGTGGGGGTGAATATGTTCTTTTCAGCTTCTTCGAAGTTTATCAACTTCAAGCCTCAAAGATCAACAAATGGTTATACAACAATAACAACAACGACAATCACAACCACAATATATAAAGTGAGTAAAGAGACACCAAGATATATCAAACCCCAACAAGTTCTTCACCCGATCTTGGCTTGACCACAAAGGTACAAGTCTTGTTACACCCGTAAACAAATGAATAAGTTTGTTTTGATACGAACCAAGCCTAACCTAACCTAAAGACCCGATTCTAATAGCAAGGGTACAAAGAAGAAGACCCTCTACAGAATTCACAATTATGTATTAGGTTATTGTGAATCTTCCCTTGCAGAGATGTGTTCTTTCAAGAATGATAAAAGAGGATATTAGAGCACAAGATGATAGACTTAGAAGGTTGAGAGAAAAGAGGAAAGGAGGAAAGAATAAATGGCAAGGGGTGAGAAATGCCCAAGACAAGAGATGGTATTTTGATGTGCGGATTGTGGTCTACACGAAAGTTTTACTTCTCAAGGGATCTTGAGAAGCTTACAATCCTCACCAGGCAGTGTACCTGACCGATGTAGTATAGTAAAGTGGCAAGTACCAGGGGATTGATCGTTCTCCACAGGGAATAGTGTTCGTTAGGATTGAAATTAATCTTAACTAGGTCTAGAGGTGAGGGATGATTCTTTTTGTGTTTTTATATTTTATGAAAGCAAGTAAAATTTTGGGTATTTGAAAGAGTGGGCGGAATTAGTTGCTAGTCAACTAACCCAATTAACTACTAATGCAATGAAATAAAATAACAATAAAATTAAATGTAATGTGAAACTATATATGGAGAAAACGTGTTTACTTAGATTTCATTACTCCCTAGTTATCTTTTATTGATTGATAAGCTTGTTACAATTGCGTGGGTGACGGGTTGCATGCCTTAATACCAATTGTGGGGCCGTGTACGATCTTCCCCAACTCTATAAGCTTCTATCTCTTCCTATGGCGACACGTTAAGTATCCTTACCATGGCCTCCTTAATATTCACTTATGCATTAAATAAAACCATTAAAATCGTAGTACACATCCGATTCATGTTTCTTAAGACGTTCAAGCAAGTTACCGAATAGGAGATTAGCTAGTTTTCTTAAGCCTAACATCGATTAACAATCACCCAACAACAATTAATAACCAACCATCAATCAATAATCAATAACTAGGTTTCAATACATCTAAGCAAACACAAATAAACCTAGCCTAGCATGTTAAAAGAAAGACAAGCATAAGATAGAATCAAACAACACATAGACATATTGAATGATTGATAGATTACTTATCTTCAATTAAACATGGAAGAGACAAGGGTATGAAACCCTTAAAAACTTTTGAAATTCGACCTAGGGTTTGTGTGACAAAGTTCTTCTCCAAAGTTGCACACTAATGAATGAAAAATCCAAAACTATATATAGATTTACAAGGGTGACGGTGTGTAATATCCCGTAAATTTCCCTCCTAATTTTTAACAATTAACAAGAGTAATCTATAAACACAACTTAATTAACCATTTTTACGGGCCAATTTTTTTTTTCGTTTTATTCAACTATATTCCAAACATCACTCACAACCCTCCCCTCATCACCCCATTGGGCCTCGGCCTAATCACAAACACACCAAACGGACTCTTATCTTTTCTTTTCTTTCTTTTCTTGGGCCTGGTCCACCAATACAAGCCCAAAACACAAACAAAGCCCACAAAACCTTCTATAACTTTCTATGTAACCTCCCAACGTACGTTTGCCTTGGTCTAATAATTCACAAACTACCTTAACAACATATATATATTTTTACGCATCTTGTTTTACCTTCCAACAAAGAATCGTGAGTGATAAACCATTTTAAATATCGTGTACAATTACTCACGTAAAAATGATCAAAGCTTAGCTCCAAAAACCTATTTTCACAAATTGTTAGAAACTTGGAACCTTGATTTAAAACTCACTCGTTACTTCCCAAACCTCACAAATGTTTTCCTTAAAACATGTATAACACATTTTTAATATGAGTTGACCTTCAAATACTCACAACCGAACCCTAACAAATCACAATGATGATTTTTCTTGTTTCTTTCTTCTTGGCAACACATCCACTAGGACGAATACTTGCAACCATTTCCCTATTCACTCCTTGACTCTAAAATAGTAATCATAAAACTCTCTTGACCACGTTTTCTTTGTGCCCAAGGCTAAACGCAAATCATGGTTCCATTTTGTTTCTTTCTCCTTGTTCGAATTAGCACAAGGACGATTCCCACTAACACCTCACTCAATCTCACACGCCCATTACTCCTTGTTGTTGTTGTTGTTGTTGTTGTTGTTGTTGTTGTTGTTGTTGTTGTTGTTATTATTATTATTATTTCCTTTTTGCTTTGAGTAATAACCAAGCACTAGCACCCTATTGGTTTACATTTCATTTTTGTTCTTCTCTTGAGTCTCGACAAAAACAATGACACGACTAGGAGGACCACAACTATAGGGGATAAACGGAATAGACGAACACAACCGGATATTGTTTGAATCTCTGAAAGGCGTGTGAACACTTTCAGATCGAATCAATTCGGTGGTTCTCCCGAATTATTCAATCGGATACAATTAAGAGATTGAGAACGCTTTGAATGCTTGTGTTTGAGATTGATGAACCAGAGAAAAAAAATATCATGACCAAAATAAAACCGTATATTTCATAAATCAAGGATTAGGGCTCTTTTATGCAGTTTTTTTTCCAAGGGTTTCAAAGTTGTCAAAATTAGTCCCTTAAGTTTTGAAAATTTAATTTTCCAAGGAACTTTTACCATAACAACTTAGACCCTAATGCCTCCGGACCCCGTCCCTTTGGAGCTTCGCCCCTAAGATCATAATAAATTCAAATAGGCATGCACTCCGCACCTCCAAGCCTAAATGATGTCTTATTATGACTAAATTGGTCAAACAAGTTAATCCAATTACACTAAAATATCCAACATTCCTCCCCCAATTTAGTGCAATCCTTGATTAACTAAAACAAGTGATCTTAAACAATCAAACTTTTGCATAAATGAAATGTCGTGACGATTGAATTTCACATTAGTACGTTACACATTCCGAATATTCGAATACCAGGGTGTCGCTAAGGATTGAACCCTGGGAATTCATTTTGAATACACGAAGATAATGTACACGAAAGTTTACATAAATAGTAGTTCTATCTTGACACATGTTTTACTAGCCTATGTCCTTATCCTTCATAAGCATGTCAAAGCCAAGTCACAGCTTCTTGAAGCGGCTAAACTTCATGCTCATATAGGTAGTTTCTTTTAATCATGCCATGCTTGCACTTTTTCAAAAGAACTATTAAGAAGATAAACTTCAACCTCTTTATCTTGCAGGTCTGAACACATACCTTGGGATAGTATAACATGTGTTTCAATCTCTAAGTGTGAGCTTTCCGCATTGAATTCAGCTTCTAACATTGTATTAGAAGGGAATTGGGTGTCTCACCATTAGAGAATTTAAACGGACTTTATTTCATCCCTATTCCGACTTTGTGTATTATGTTCCTTCAAACCACTTTGTCAAGTGGTTAGAAATTGATAGTGTAGGTTCACTATCTTAACGCATTATATACATATGGTAACATTGACTTTTAAACATAATACAATGTTTAATAACAAGTCCTTTAACCATAATATTTCTTTAAAACAAGAAATTAAAACAACAATTCATGATGCCAAAGTTAACCACGTTGTACAACTTTATTTCTATGATCCCAAGATTACCACACCAAATGTGAAAATACATTCACCATTGAAAGTGTAATCTTCTTGATCAATTATCCAACTTAATTGCATCAATAATTGTATCCTTTCTAAACTATAATCCATAGTTTTTATTCAAAAGTACGTGGGTACTTAAACTAGCCAAACATATCAAACAAATGATATCCCTTTGACTACAGTTAAACCGTCTAAATATACAAACAATATGTATCCATTAGACAAGTAACTCTGTCAACTACATTTGCAACAAATTTGTTTTCTACTTGAGAAATAAACAAAAAACCCAAGTCAAACCTCAAAAACTCATGAATGAACATTACTCACCATACCCATATAAATATTTATAAAAGATGAGTCGTATATACATCAAAGTGATAACGCATGATTCACCATATTAATTATATGAAAGAGTGATTCAAATATGGTCCAACCACTCTAATCCAAATCATGCCGTTAACACTTAAATAATGTTTTATCCATGAAACTTAACAAGAGTCTTATCACCCTATTCTGGAATCAAATTGTTGCGTTAAAGTAGAACCACCAATTTATGATACGTAACTGCCAAAATTCATATGTAGAATGTTGGGAGAACATTGTCATGCCACCTATTCGATATTACCACCAATCATTGAAATTAGTGATTGACTCGATCATATATTAATGAATAACTCACATACACATGCATAGTTTAACCATGTCGTTACTATATGTTAGTCAATGAATTCGTGCATAGGCTTTCAATATATAAATTGATTTTTTCATGACAAACATATTCTTATTTTGATTTTCGGTAAACACAAAATAAGAATATCTACTAATAATCATCATTCTCATATACAACACAAAGTGTCGGGTCATGATAATCAATGGTTACCGGATAAATTCTTGAATCGTGTAAAAGTTCACTTTCATCATCAAGATCATATACTTAAGAATTCATGAATCATTGGCATCATGCTAACAACTTAAAGTGAACCATAAGTTACTGTTACAATGAGTTAAAACAATGCCACAGACCCATATCGAATCCATATCGACTTATCAAAAGTGATGCCATTAGTTAAAACAATGCCAACCAAACCTTCAAACTATACCATTCAAATGACAATGATGACATGCAAATAATTTCATTTGATTCATTATTTAGCAATCATAAAATGGGTTATGCATACAACGCAACTTCATGCCAGAGCCCAAATATTAATTTCCATAGAGAAATTATCCTATATATAAACTGTTGCTGAAATTTACAAAACATAATCATGTGGCAATTTGCGGGAAAAATAACCGTGTGCCCGACCCACCGATTTAATTTATCAGCAAAAAGAAAATTAGAACATTATGTTTTCATAAAATCCATACACGCATGCATTTTAAATAACTAATAACCAATTTCATGCATTTGCAATTAGACACATACTTTCATGTTGTCATTCCATGCATATGTTAACATCAATTTCATATTTCAATTTCATATTTTAAAATATAAGATAGAGATAAAATATGCGTACTCAAAGCGAATAAACCAAGTAATTGGTTGATTCCTATCATTTGAAGATTAGATTCCTTTGTACCGTTCCTATTCCCACATGTTCCAATTACGGTTGTGGCTTCAATTCAAATATCTTGTCTCCATTCCAAAAGACCATACACCCATTCGGTTAATATTTCCGAATCTTGATATCACGCCTTAAATAGATTCTAACATCTTTTTACATAGATTCAACAATCGTGATTATCAGAAATAATTGATTCGATCTTTGTAGGGGATAAACGGAATAGACGAACACAACCAGATATTGTTTGAATATCTGAAAGGCGTGTGAACACTTTCAGATCGAATCAATTCGGTGGTTCTCCTGAATTATTCAATCGGATACAATTCAGAGATTGAGAACGTTTTGAATGCTTGTTTTTGAGATTGATGAACCAGAGAAAAAAAATATATCATGACCAAAATAAAACCGTATATTTCATAAATCAGGGATTAAGGCTCTTTTATGCAGGTTTTTTTTTCAAGGGTTTCAAAGTTGTCAAAATTAGTCTCTTAATTTCTGAAAATTTAATTTTCTAAGGAACTTTTACCATAACAACTTAGACCCTAATGCCTCCGGACCCCCGTCCCTTAAGAGCTTCGCCCCTAAGATCATAATAAATTCAAATAGGTGTGCACTCCGCACCTCCAAGCCTAAATGGTGTCTTATTATGACTAAATTGGTCAAACAAGTTAATCTAATTAAACTAAAATATCCAACATTAACCATGTGATCCTCTTACAACCTCACTTACACAATCTATGTACCATCCTCCTGATCGCACATATTCACACTCTTGAACCTTTTGTATTCTCATACTTGACCACATGCATTTGTAAAACAAACCAACCCTCCTCTTCTTGTTCTATGCATTGACTGGAACAAACAAGTACAAAGCACCAAGAAACCGTGATTTCATGTTTGTTTTCTTCCCTTTGTTCTACCTACACAAGGACTTATTCTTCTAACTGTCCACACTCAATTGACCAAAACTCTTACCCTTTTATACTAACCTCGTACCCTATTTCCCTCATGGTCAACACAATATTTCACATACACGTTCCAAACTCCCCTATATAAGCATGCATATGTTCGACTTTTACATGCACATACAAATCACATTTCAGAAGTATTTCTAAGTCATTAGGAGCTGCCAAGTCACCTAAGCTTTAGCAGATTTAATCTAGCTCGAGTCGTGTTCTAAGAAACCCAAGCCTCGTTCCTGATTCTTTGGTCGTATACGTGACGGGTATTTAGAAGGTTGAAGGCTTTGGAGTTTGGCTTCGTCTCTCGTTCGTCCCCCGTTCACATTTCCTCTTCATTTTCCCACCACCACTTTTGGTGTCGTAAGTCTCCAAACCAATTCCATCTTGTTGCTTTCTTTCATGCATAATTTATAGCAAACCTTGGTGTTACAAAAGTTATTTAGAGACCTCATCTGTCTCCATACACATGCATGCATACTCAGAGGTGGTTTGTATTGTTTAAAGACTTGTATGACCAACTAATAAGAAATTATGTCGAACTTATTACTAACGTAAACAAACAAAGATAGGTAACTGTGAAACTTTGATAACGAAATGAAAATCTTAAATGTATCTTGTGCTTGTGTGGCCATGCAACAAAGAAACCTCAACAGGTAAACTACGTGTTACCATAAGTTAAGCTCTTAAACGTAAAAGAAATATGAACTTAAGTCTTGGGCGAACCACAGTGGAGTATAATTTTGTGTCGACAAGTCGGGTCTCGGGCTTGCTCCTTACGTTTTGATAGCTAAGGCGTTCATTCAAAAATATTGAGATTTATAACGTAGTTACTGATGACGTATAGTCTATATTTAGGCCACGAGCCCAAATGATAAACATCACTAAGGCCCAAATCCACCATGAGTGGGCTATTATAACTTGGGGCCGCATTGCTAACGGGATTGGGCTCACGTAGACCCAAGCCCAACCAAACTATTTATGGTCTAGATAAGGATCTTCTATCTATGGATAAGGATCCTTGGGCCGGATAAGCACCATGCGTGCGAAACGTAAGGAGCACGAAACCTACAAGGATTCTGCGCCTATATAAGGAATGACATAATTCTCATTAAAGGTACGATTCACAAACCCTAAAACTCTTTACGAGAACTCTAAAACTGATTACTTACTCTCACGCCGGAGGATAATCGTGGGAGACAATCCCACGATAAGCCTAACGGTGTTTGTTTATTTTCTTAGTGCGCAGGTTTCAAGCATTAAGAGCGAATTGGTACGAGAGCAAGAGCCCAAACTAGGAACGCCCAACTTTTGTATCAACAAGTGGTGCCATCCGTGGGACCAACACTAAGAACTAAGGAACTAGAATGACGAAGAATAAAAATTCAAGCCAGTGGACTCCGCAGTTGGAAAAAACACGTGACCCCCAGAGGAAGAATCAACAAGATTTGACCCCTAGGCAGGCTTCTAGGACAACCAGTGCGCCTGGTCACCAAGAAACGGGACCAACCCTACCTCTCCCAGCGGTAGAATTGCCTTTAAGGACTACCCAAGCCACCACCGTAGTCCCGAGCGTTGAAGAACTCCAGCGCACCCTCTTCAATACTCCCCACCAAACGACACCTATAGTGGACAACACTGTGCCGCCTGGTGCACCTAACCGAGATAGGGTGCCCAACACGGAGGCAGATATTCTTGCAGCGAATGAGGACGCACCTGACCTAACGTTGAGTAATTTTGTATCCCAAAATTACAAAACTCTAACCGCCCTCATGCAAGAAGAAGCGAGGAGAAGGTCGAGTACGAGCCAACTTTGGTCCTGAACGTGAAGTATCACCACCGCGCCACCTACGAGGAAGACGCGAAAATAATGAAAGACGTACCACTATCCATGATAGGCTGGGTACGACATCTGGCTCACAATATTCAGAGGAATATGAAGACAGCGAGAGGCGTACCAATGTTCATTCCAGACTTGGTAGTCGAGGGATACAAGACAGATTAGGACCTCAACATTCACCAAGCGAAGGTTCCTCCAGGTCTGGGAGCAAAAGAATTCACGACAGGTTAGGGAGAAGAATATCCCCAAGTGAAAGCCCCTCAAGCTCTTCCTCTGAAGGAAGTCGGCGCAAGCGCCGCAAAAGAGATTACTCTTCCTCCAACGACTCCTCGGACAACGAGGATAAGGAAACAGGACACTGGAAGTCTAGAGGAAGACGTCGCGAAGAAGAAGACGAAGACATGTCTCTTCCGTGACGTCGACAGAAAGTTGATGCATTTACACGACGCATCAGCGATTACTCTGATCATAAGAGAAGGCGCATGCCCACTAATGTTAAAACATATAATGGAACAGGTGATCCGGATGACCACCAAAAAAATTTCGAATCAGCTGCTACTATCGAAAATTGGCCACAACCTGTGTGGTGCCATATGTTCAACTCTACCTTAGTAGGGAATGCGCGTACGTGGTTTAGTAAACTTCCACGAAGGAGCATCGGCGGGTTTGAAGAATTGCGGAAAGCATTCCGTTTAAACTTCACCCAAAGAAAGAAGTGTGCTAAAAACCCTGTTAAACTAGCCAGAGTAAAACAGCGCCAAGGGGAATCAACCAGCGCTTATATGGAACGCTTTAAAGATGAGTGTATACACGTCAAAGCGTGTCCTGAAGTCCTAAAAATTTCAGGGTTCATGAACGGGATTAATAACCCAGAACTCATTCGAAAGCTAAACGACAAGGTTCCCCAAACTTTCGATGAGCTAATGAAGCGCACACGATCCTTCATACAAGGAGAAGCAGCCGCTGCGGACAGTAAAAAAGGCTACTCAAATTATAGGCAACAAGAACAGCCTAGGAGACAATCCAATGATCAGAGCAGCAACCGCAACAAGAATTACCGCAGTGGACGAGATAATGACAAGTATACCCCTCTCACAAAGACTCCGAGGGAAATATTTGTAACAGAAGGTGCAAAATTCCCAAAACCTCCACCAATGCGTACCGCAGAGGACAAGCGCATAGGGAATGGATACTGCGAATATCATGGCCAAAAGGGTCATACAACCAACGAGTGTGTCCAGCTACGACAACTAATTGAAAAACTAGTACGGGAGGGTAGAATGGATCACCTCGTAAAAAACATTAAAGAAGGGAAGGACAAGCAAAGGAATGGAGGCAAAAAAGAACCTCCCAAAGATAAGGCGGACATCATCTACATGATACAGTCATGGCAACGCAAGACAAAACAAAAAGTCAGTCAAAAGTTCTCCCCAGGAAAGGAGATATCCTTCCCCACTCTAGCTACGGACAACGCAGTAGTAGAGCTACTAACTATTGAGATCCATACTGGGGGACACGAGATTTGCCGCATGTATATCGATGGAGGAGCATCCGCAGACATCCTATATGAGCATTGCTTCAAAAGGCTACGACCTGATATACAAAACCAATTGATACCAACCACAGCGTCGCTGACTGGGTTCACAGGAGAAAAGATATGGCCTATGGGGCAATTACGCTTACTTGTAGTTGTGGGCGATGAACAACATTCAACAGCAACGTGGATAAATTTCATGGTAATCAAGTCTCCTTCACCGTACAACGGCATCATTGGGAGACCTGAAATATCATCCATGCGCGCTGTACCATCCACAGTACATGGGATGCTCAAATTTCCAGTAGAGGGAGGAATTGTCACCCTCTAAAACACCACAGTGCCACCTAAAGAATGCAACACAGTAACCAGCGAGATGGAGAATATTCCAGAACAACGCGTAGAAAAAAGGCCAAACTTAAAAGTCGCTATTCATCCTGATTACCCAGATCAACAAATTTCGATTGGAGGATCTTTATCTGACAAAGGTAAAGCGGCTGTGTGCGCACTTTTGCAAAAGAACCTGAATATCTTTGCATAGGAACCAAAGCACATGACCGGAGTGTCACGCTCTATCACGGAGCACAAGCTACAAATCCGACAAGGATATCCCCCAATACGACAAACAGGCCCCAGATCAAGCAAAAGCTATTCTGGAAGAAGTACATAAACTTGTAGACGCAGGTATAATGCGCGAAGTATACTATCACGACTGGCTCTCTAACCCAGTGATGGTAAAAAAGAGTGATGGCAGTTGGAGGATGTGCGTGGACTTCACAGACCTTAACAAAGCATGCCCACAGGACTGCTACCCACTGCCAGAGATAGATTGAAAAGTAGAATCCCTGTGTGGATATCCTTTTAAGTGCTTCCTAGACGCATACAAAGGGTACCATCAAATCCAGATGGCAGTGGAGGATGAAGAAAAAACAGCTTTTCACACAAGTCAAGGGGTCTATTACTACACAAAAATGCCTTTTGGCTTAAAAAACGCAGGCACAACATACCAGCGATTGGTGGACATGGCTTTCGAAAAACAAGTAGGTCAAAACTTGGAAGTCTACGTTGACGACCTTGTCATCAAGAGCCACACAGAGGATGAATTGGTGCGCGACATCGAGGAAACGTTCAAAACATTGGGAAAAATAAACATGAAGTTAAATCCCAAAAAGTGCACCTTTGGCGTGACAGAAGGCATGTTCCTTGGGTACTCAATAGAACCAGATGGAATCAAGCCTTGCCCAGAAAAAACAAAAGCTGTTATCGATCTCCCCTCACCGCGCACACTAAAAGAAGTCCAGTCATTAAACGGAAAGCTAGCTGGGCTAAACCGTTTCTTATCTAAGTCAGCAGACAAATCACTCCCTCTCTTTAAAACACTCACGAAGTGCACTAAAAAGGGAGACTTCCGTTGGACTGAGGAAGCAGAAGAAGCTTTCCAACAACTAAAACAGCATCTGGCATCACTCCCCAAACTTGTCGCACCGCGACCAGGGGAAGAGTTAATCATGTACTTATCTGCAACCCACGGAGCAGTTAGCGCAGTACTATTGACAGATAGAAACTCCTTCCAGACACCCATATACTTTGTAAGCAAAGCATTGAAGAAGACAGAGACTAACTACAGCGCCATGGAAAAGCTGGTCTTAGCTCTAGTATTCGCAGCTAAAAGACTGCACAGATACTTTCAAGCGCACCCAATAGCTGTGATCACGGACCAGCCAATCAAACAAGTTATCTCTAAACCTGATGCATCAGGACGGCTACAAAAATGGAGTGTGTTGTTGAGCGAGTATAACATCTCGTATAGACCGCGCATTGCAATCAAGGGGCAGATATTAGCTGACTTTATTGTTGAAAAGCCAGATACCAATAGTCCAACTTCGACAAGCAAAACAGATCTACAGGAACCATGGATTCTGTTCACAGATGGATCCTCATGCGTGGATGGATCAGGCGTTATCCTTACTAATCCAGAAGGAATGGAGTTCACCTACGCGCTGCGTTTCGAATTCACAGCCACAAACAATGAGGCAGAATACGAAGCCCTACTCGCTGGACTGCGTATTGCAATTCAAATGGGTGTACGCAACCTAGAGGCAAACGTGGATTCCAGGCTAGTAGCTAACCATGTGTTAGGTGAGTATGAAGCCAAGGATGAACACATGATCCAATACCTGGAAAAAACCAAGTCCTTGATTAAGAACTTTGATAGGTTCACAATCAAACAAGTACCTAGAGGGGACAACAGGAAAGCTGACGCGCTTAGCAAGATTGCATCTACAAGCTTTGCGCACTTATCAAAACAGGTATTAGTAGAAACTTTGAAAACAAATCAATCTTGGAGATGGAAGTATCCACGGTGATAGAAGAACAGGATCCCACGTGGATGACACCTATCGTTGAAAGATTTCCTAACACAAATCAAATTACATGTACGTAAAACTCTAAAAGGGCGTTTGGTTCAAGAATTTCAAATTATGGGGTTTGAAATTCTAAATTTGGAGTATAAATAATTCAAGGATCTTAAATTTCTAATTCTTGTTTGGTTGGAAGTTATGTATAAGGGTACAATATGCAATTAAGTGTAAAAGACTGAAATACCCTTTGTATCATTCAACACATAAGACTATCAAACAAAAAGAAAAAGGGTAGCATTGTCAAGTTGTCTCTTTTTCAGCACATGGGTCCACAGAAATTTAAATTCACATCATATAGAAAGCATTTATAATACTCCACTTGTGATATTTTATGGATATTAAATTGCTTGTACTTTGCCAACCAAACACAACATTTTTTGGTATTATAAATACAAAAGCCTTGAAATTCCCCCAATGTAGGCCAACCAAACATGCCCTTAACTATGAAATTTATAACAAATACTACAGCCTAAACCCTTCTTAAAAATGTTAAAACACAAAGCATAACATAAAAAGAACCTTAGCTCAGTGGTTGTGTCGTTTGTGTTTTAAGTGAGAGGTCATGAGTTTGATCCTTAGCTGTGGTACTTTGCCAATTTTTTTTAGTTTTGTTATTTTTGCAACTTTTGCTTTTAACAGTTTCAGCCCCTCTAATTAGAGTAAATTCCACTTTTCTTAAAAACTTTTATAAGTTGTATAACTTATATAAATTGTTACATTTTCAACCCCTCAACTTTAACCACTTGACATTTCCTAAAAATCTTTATAACTTTGTGACTTATATAGTTTTTACAACTTCAATCCCTCAAGGTTGAACACTTGAACGCTTTTCATCCTAAAACTTTTGTAAAACTTACGTTATTTTTTTTACCATTTTTTTGCTAAATAGATTTGTCTAAAACATATTTTATATGGCGACCACGTCGACGTAAACTATAAATAATATATGGTCCTAATATATTATTTAACCACGACTTTAATAAATATATAATGTTTTGGGAATATATTTTAACACTTTAAACGGCTCGGGTTACTTGATAAAACTTGTATACATGAAATAGATATATATATCGTTAACGAATAAGCAAACGAATAACCTATACGAAAGCAATAATAATACATAACGGACAAGTTATATGGTATATGACTTTCTTGTTGAACTTCAAGCGTTTTGCAACGCAAGCCACCTCTGCCATAAAACCACTCTGTCATCCAACATCGTTTCAAATCGCCATTCTCGATAAGTCAAACTTATCTCCGACCTACGTACTATTCAGGTCGCAGTTGAAGCTATTCCTACTCTACATCTAGCGTTACTACCATTCCCCTAAGGTGAGTCATAGCCCCTCTCTTACTCTTTTACTTGTTTTATAAACGTTTTGGGGGAGATACATGCTCAACTATGTGTTTTATACTTCTACAAGTACTCGTAAACTATTTACAAATTACTGTGAGTTCCATAGCCCCCACCCTTTTACCTGTTTTGAATTACTTTTGGGGGAAGTACATGCTTGTTTTACATATAAACTATACTAGTTTACCTCAAACCTTATAGTCAGTTGATAAACCACTCTACTTGATTTTTGAAACATAACACTTGCTTTTACTATAAACTTTTACGACCTACTATGAACTTACGAACCCACTTTTATACGCTTTTATAGCTCAGGGAGAGCTACCCACTATAAACATGATCACAAGCGATTTCAAACTGTATGTTAAACCTGATTCTCTATTGCCTAAGTTTACCCCTTATTGCCATGAAGTCCCTCATATCATGCACCTTAATCACTTGCGAGTGAATGTAAATAGTTGTGGATAGATCTATTAGGGACTGACAATCCCCGTTTGGTTTAGCTAGGATGAGAGACCAGACGCACTTTATTTAAACATACTTATAGGTATTTGGCAAATACCTACCTGAGGGCACACTATTATACATCATACTTGATGCCTGTCAATCGTTGAGTGTCATGAGACTTAGAGCAATAGACCAATAGTGTAGTCATGATAAAGTATTGCCATCCTTTTAATAATATTTGTATTCGTTACAAATATTATTCTAAACTTAAAACTTGTGATTACTAAGAAAATCACCACGCGATAAACCATAACTATTTTGTGTTGACCCAGACTAACTATGGGTGTATTACATTGTAATCCACTACTTATTTTATTAATAATTGTATTTAGTACAATTATTGCCTAAACTTTGATTTTAAGAATCAACCGTTTAAACTATAAACCCTATGGAATTATCCATGCTTTGATTTTGAGAATCAACCATCTAAAACTCCAAACTCTATGGAACTATCCATACATTGATTTTGAAAACCAACTGTTTTTAACTAGAAACACCATGGAATTACTCACACTTTGATTTTGGAAAATCAACTATTATTTACAAACACTATGGACTCACTAAACTCTTTTGATTTTGGGAAATCAACTATTTTACTTATAAACTCTATGAACTCACCAACCTTTGTGTTGACGCTTTTAGCATGTATTTATCTCAGGTCCATAATGAGCAAAGATGGCACGGAGGAGCACGGATTCATATAAAGGCTATAAATTTTACTATCATTCGAAAAACCATTTCTTAAAACTTTGAAAACCAATGGGACCTCATTTTTAAACTCTGATTTTTATAAATTTCAAATGATAAATCTTTTGAAACTACTAAATTGATAATCTTTTTCTACTGTTAAACTGATGTGCCATGAAGTAACACCCAATCTAAATTCCGCTGCATATTTTGAAAATTGGGGGTGTTACACGGCGTCACCTTTTGATGGTTGATGCCGTCATCTCGCCGTGGCTAGGGTTTCTTGTCGCCCAATCCAACTTCTTGACGCCGTCTCATTATATGGGTTCTGGGCCGTCACGCTTTAGAGCTATACGTGACGGCCTTCTTCAGGTAAAGAGTGACACCGTCATGTGCTAATGCCCAAAAAGTCTTCAAGCGCTTCAAGTGTAAAAGTAATTTCCACCTCTTGTCACAAAGGCTGACGTCATCCCTTAGGACTAGGTGACGCCGTCAAGTGTAATTTCCAGCTTGGATTCTTGACTTTGTCGTTTTCTTCACTTTATGCTCTAAAACGTCCAAAATGCTATGTTTTCCAGAATTCTTTTCCAAAGTACCTAAAATGACAAAAGAAACGATTTAGGGTAATAATTGATCATATTATCATGACTTAAGGCTTAAACGACCCATTAAAAGCGTAACAAATTTCGCCTCATCATATTTATAGACCAAACCCTTGGAACTCAGACTCCTAGCGCATTAGCAACACGCTAGGGACTATTGTCCTGGGCTTGGTTTTATATTCACCCCGTATTGTTAAACCCACAAGTGCACTTCACATTTGACCTTTACAATATCATTCCAACACTCATCGTGTAATAAAGTCAACCAACTCAAATAGCCATTTGGTAAAAATAATTTGGGGGGTGAGAAATCCCCAAGAAAAGAGAGGATATTTATAGACCAAGCCCTTGGAACTCAGACTCCTGGCGCTTCAGCAGCGTGTCAGGGACTGTAGTCCCGGGCTTGGTTTTATATTCACCCCGTCTTGTTAAACTCCCAAGTGCACTTCACATTTGACCTTTACAATATCATTCCAACACTCATAATGTGTAAAGGTCAGCCAACTCAAATAGCCATTTGGTAAAAATAATTTGTGAAATGTTTAAAAGAAGTCTTGGGGTGTTTCTCTAATATCAAAGAGAAAGAGAGAACTATTAGAAAATACATGTTGGATAAAAGATTACCTCCCATATTTGAAATTCAAATTCAAAAACTAGTGTTGGAGGTTGAGTGTGGGATTCGATAAGCGAGCTGTCATAAAGGAATATCCAAAGGAGTATCCTAAGTGGATAAGAGGGAAAGAAGTAGACATTTGAAATTCAAATTCAAATGTTGGATGAGGTTAAAACTAACCATGCTTATGTTGGTGAGTTGGCATGGGTAAGAGAGAAATAATATGCCAAAGAATAATCCAAGTTAGGAAAGGAAGTGTGGATGTTGAGAGGAGTGAATTTTGAAATTCAAATTATAGTTGTTGGAGGATGAGATGTGATGTGATGGTTTGGAGCCTAAGAATTAAATTTGAATTTGAAATTCAAATTTCATATGTGATGTAATAGGCAGTGAATTGTAAAGGTGTGGTTGTGAGAAGATGGTGATGTGATGGAAAGGAGGCTTTGTTTTCAAATTCAAAGTTGAAATTTTAATGTTGATGAAAGGGTGAGGAAGGTTTGATGTGAAGAAGGTTTATTTGATTCAAAATTTGAATGTTTAGAAGATAAGGAGAATGTAGAAAATGTAGGAGACAAGAAGTACAATAGTGTGTATGACAATGTAAGAGAATGTTGAGGATATGAGTTGGCACATGGTTGGCAAGTTAACACTTGGAGAGGAAGTGTAATGTGGTGAAGGTTTATGTGAAAATAAAGATGGTGATTATCAAGTGAATATAATGTGAATGATATATTATCATGAGAAAAGAATGTGACGATATATGTATATGGGTAGTGGGAAGGAATGTTTGATAAATAAATAAAAAATGATTGGAAGAATGCTTAGTGTGAAGTGAGTAAATATGATTTGGAATAAATGTGGTATGTAAGAAGAGTGGGAGTTTGTAAAACATTTATTGTTTGGGAAGTGATAAAAGTCAAAGTGCAATCAACTTTCAAATAACACAAACTCAATTAATCAACATGACTTAATCCATGAATAAGCAACAATAAGTATGATCCCTAATCACCTTGATGCAAACAAGCTAAGTGCTTTGCATCATAAGTAAAGCATATCCCATAACGGGAAAGGATGGATTTACGTAAAAGGACCTTGACTTAGTTTAACCAATAAGGGAGTAAACCCGTTACGTGATTAGAAAAAACGTACGCACAGATTATGGTCATATGAATACTTTCGTTTGATGTTATATTGAAAGTATGAATGTCCTAAGTTTGGAAAAAGAATTTTGCCCTTGGCTAAAGGCATTTGGTAAAATAAATTGAGATGGCATTTTGTAAAAAATGGGATGTCTTGATTTTGCATCCCTCTAAGTTTAAACTTCGTTTCGAGTGTTCCTAATAACTCAATTATCATATTCATACCTGTAATGAAAGAGCCACATTTGTCAGGTAAGGAGAAAGCCAACTTTCAAAAATCGAGTTGTTCTTAACAAACGGCTGGCGCGCTATTGGCGCTCCGACGCGTCACCAGCGCGCTAGGTCTAGTTAAGGATCGACTTGGTTTTTTTGCTAACATTTTTGATTTTATGTGTTACGAAAGTTTATTTGTACCAATGCCCAATGGAGACTTCCACATCGGGTAGTTATTAACAAGATCACATATTTATGCATATTCACTTCTCCATGCATAACTTAACGTGATATAATACTCCTAAGTAACATAAATAAATCACTACACTGTTTCAACTATATGATAACTCAAAATATAGACTTAAAACTTAGATGGAAAGGCGGATCAACATCACGACTTACATCCTCAAACCCAAGCTGCATATATGCATCCTAAAAAAAATAATGAAACTTGAACGCCTCTACTCCTTCACGAAACCATAAGAATACAAAAAGACCACAAAAGCGATTACCCTTCTAGTACACCATACAAACGATAAGTAAAACATTCGAATGACATTGCAAATTTCCTAACAACATGGATTGTTTAACAACTTGTTTAACGATATGATCATACACAACTTAAACATAAACATAGATTGTTCAAATACACAGTTCATAAGATAATCATCACGACTTGCATCAACCAAACCTGAACAACGACACCTCCCCACGAAAGCGCCACGATGCAGAAACACAACAAAAGTGATCGCTCTTCCACTACTCCAATTAGTTTTTCCTTACTCCATTGTTAAGCTCGAAAAATCTGGCATTTTAGCGAATCTAATCCCGGTTTACTTCTAAACGTTGTTTTTCCCATATCTTCAACCTTAGTTGAATCGGATGATGATGTTGTACCTGAGATTGTAGAAAAACTAACATGTGTTAACAATTAGCGAACACAAACATTTCTTTAAAGTAATATATATGAACCTAAAGATTCTAACCTCTGATATCTTTTGGTGTTCCAATCATTCCATTTGTTTTGATGGTACTATCCAACACATCATCTAGTGTGAAATCAACATATCCTATTTTGCTCGAGGTATTGAAATGAAATTGGAATATATGTTTCTCCCCTTTTATCGCCAGTGTCTTTGCTGATATTCGTTAGGGGTCGAGTGCTTCGAGCATCTGAACAAACTTGAGACACGGATATCCGGTGATGACATCGGCATACTTGGTGAATAAAGTACACACCGCTCTTGCTGGTTCATCCAACATAAAGGCTTTGAAATTATACTTGTACAACACTGATATTCAAAATGTGAGCTCATTATTTTAGGGTAACTATGGGGCGTAATTTATTAGGATACTCTATGGTAGTGGTCCATGATCTACGCACTCCCAAACTCCATTATCGTTCCCGGCCTTGCTCGTACACAGAGTGCATGATGTATAATACCAATTTCTAAATCTATTGACAATAAGTATTGTTGCTTCACAGGTGAACCTGACACCATATAACTATAAGCAAACATAAGTATTTTCTAAAATACAATGCCAAACACTACTTAACACGTGTGGCCTAAATTGTCAAATAGGAAAAAGCATATGATGTAAGTTAAGGGTTCTTCATTTCATGATAGCTTACCTTGTAGCTCTCTGGGTTTTGCTGAAGCAACAAAGCTAAAGAATATCTCTTTTTCTCGATCTTTGAGACGGTATTTGCAAACCTCAAGTGGCTGTTTCAGGTTGTACTTTTTCCTATATATGTTCCATAGTCATATGTAAATAGCCAACTTACTATTGTTAAAAAATTATTAGGCTGAATTCAATTCTAATCCAAGTCACTTGCTCAGCCTGAGAATGCTCAACTTCTAGAATGTCCGGATTTAAGTAATAGTGAGTTGCCGGTGTGGCAGATAAATGCAAGCCTGTAATGTTAACGATCAACGCTATAAGTGCACATTTCTTTCAATAAGAAAATGTTCTTATACTACTTTAAATGTGAAGTAAATACACCTGTCACGCGACACCCGACATGAGCTGACAACAATAATGATGGGCCTCTCAATCGTTTCAAGCGAGCCCTTGTCAAACTCTCGTGCCAAGTCGTTCCACATCGTAAATTCGGTGGTATTTTCACTGTCCATGTGACAATGTTAGCAGATTCTAAAAGAAAGATATGTTGCTCATTTTATATTAAAAATTTGTTAAGTATATGAAGTTATTTACTCCAAATTTTCAATGTCAATTTTTTTTCTTGCCCTACTATTTTCGAAAATAATCACCTCTCCAACCGACCTTAGACAACCTATATAATTTGTGAACATAAAGCAGATTTAAGATAAATGTTTTGTTTACAAAGGAAGAACAATATAGATATGCATTAACTATGAGAACAAGATGTTGAATTTTACCCTGGCTATCTGGCTGAGGTATCTTGAAATCAAGCTGATTATATGAAGAAAAAAAAAGTAAAAAAAAAAATGGTTTGGAAAACCAATTGCCAGTATATTTTCAAACTTTGAGTATCTTCTAAATCCGAGACTCGTCCTCTTCTCAAGAGTCTGCTTCCACTTGCTTGTCGGTTCACAACTAAAATCTGAAATCCTATAAGCTGATCTAAGTTCGAGGATTGACTAAAGTACTCAAAGTCGCTGACATTCATATTTGCTTGTACAACATTGCCCTATGCACATTAAGACATCATAAAACATATATTAAGAAATTTCATGAGTATTGCATATTTAAATTCATCGAATGTACCTCTCTGTCAAGCAATATACAACAATAGCCAATTGGTTCTGGCTTGGGGACATTTCGGGGTATCCATCTACGATAGATTCTGCTTCTAAGGTTCTATTTCGGTTCCCAGGATTAAAACGCCCAATATTGTTCTCTGCCATTCTAATAAAAAGCATTAACAATATGATGACAAAAACAGTTTCAATAAAATAACGTCTTTAATAAGAAAACAATTCACAACTCCCACTCTCGACAAATGCGTCATAAAAATACCATAATGCATCATCTTATTAGTTTAGTATCTAACATGAAAACCATATCATGTCTGCTTAATAACAGTGTAAATTGGAACCTAATTTCAAAAAATCCTCTGTAGTTTGATTGTTGCTAAAAGATTTCTATAAACCATATGTTTCCTTGTATTTGGCAGCCTCATTCTTTTTCTGTTTTAAAAATGATTCTAGACCTTCAGGTAATCTTATCCCTGATAAAATCAAAGATGACCCTCTGCAAAACATTAATTTCAAAAACAGACATTAGAAAAACAAAGATGAAGCAAATATGCAATGAAATTAAAACAACAAAAAGCCCAAAAAAGAGTATACACCGAAACCATTCCTTAAAAAAAATCCAAAAACCAAACATGGACTTTCGTAATCATCATGTATTTATACAAAACTACAAAACATTTATTTACAAAACAAACATTAAGCAAACAAACATGAACCTAATCCAAATTGTACCATGAAAAGAGGTTGATCAAATCCTGATACAACCATGCACTTAACGTATGCATCATAAAACATCCAAAAACTAAACGGTTAAAACGAAGCACATTCACACCAATAACAACTTCATACACCACAGATTTACCAAAATGGTTCAACAATAAGTTCTAGTTTGTCTAACCTTCAATTACACGAATACACCAACACACTAAGTTGCAACAAACAAAGCATCAAAGATTTAAAGTAAACCACATACTTACATCTTCTAAACCACAAACTGAATTTCGACTTCTCTAACCTCTAATAGCAAACAAAACATGAAGTGTTCGAAGTACATTACAGGGTTTCATGTTCAAAACTATGCCCACATTGAAGAAGCAAATTAAAAACTGTTTAAACATACCTATAGACGAAAACTACTCCGAACGAAGCTAACATGTCACACGAATACACCAACATGCTTAAACTTGCAACAAATAAAACATGAAACATTTGAAGTGAACTCACTCAATTTCTATATTTGTAAACCTTAACCACATAAACATAACACATCAAATACACTAACAAACCAAAAAGTCACAACAAACAAAACATAAAAACCCCTAATTACAAACAAAACGTGGATCACTCGAAGCATATTACATGGTTTCATGTTCAAAATTACACCCACATTGAAAAAGTAGATTAAAATAGCTGCTTAAACATACCTACAAACAAAAACTACTCCAACGAAGCTAATATGGCACACGAATCACCAACACATTAAAACCTGCAACAAACAAAACATGAATCAGTTGAAGTGAACTTACTCAATTTCAATATATGTAAACCCTAACTACATAAACATAACACATCAAATGCACTAACAAACGAAAAAGTTGCAACAAACAAAGCATAAAAAATCTGAACTAAACTACACATTTACACCTTCTAAACCACAAATCAAATTTAAACTTTTCTAAACCCTAATTGCAAAGAAAACCTGAAACAATCAAAGTACATTACATGGTTACATGCTTAAAACTACACCCACATTGAAGAAACAGATTAAAAAAGTTGTTTAAACATACCTGCAAACCAAAACCACTCTCGTCAATGCCAAAATGAAAATTGCTTGAGAAGATAGATAAGCCACCACTTTTAGAAATCATCACCGAACATTCTATGTGTGTTATATATGCTAACCACACTGATAATGGAACATACGTGTTAAGCATGCGACTAACCTAAGAAATTAAGTGACAGGGTAGTGGAAAACACACAAAAACATACCTTTTAATCCACAATACAGGTGTTAAGCATGCAACTAACCTCAAAAATTAAGTGGCAGCTTAGTGGAAAACCCACCCACAATCAAAACGAAAATAATTTTTTAATCCTTCTAAGCAGACGGCTCGGCTCGGCATGTGCACAGTGTTGGGTCGAGCCGCGGCTCCACAATGCACCCAAGCCATCCACCTCCCTCGAGCCGAGCTCCAACCTGGCAGCTTCGCAATGATACCGGCTCCAAGTTCCATTCCAATGAATGTTAGCAATAATGGAATAATTATATCATAATGATAAGGGACATAATTCACAGTATAATTTGTATTTTTATTTAAATGAATGAAAAATTAGTGAGACAGTATTTTTGTGTGTGAATGTTAAAAAAGAAATTGATGAGTTACACAGCGAAATGACTAAAAAATGGGTTTCGTGAACATGCCCTCTAGCTGGCTCTCGGCACCCCTCCTCATGTATTTTCAAGAGGCTCTTAACATTTATACTAAAAAACACAAACACCACCACCGAAGAACAAGATGAAGATGAAGATGAAGAAGACGAAGAAGATGTCAATACAATCTGAACCAGCTCCACCAGATGAGGTCCTAACTCCTAACATCCATCCCATCTTTAATTAATTTTCCTAAATAAATTCTACTACTCTTAGTATCGCAATAACATTTTTCATTCATTTATAGAATGATTTAGTCAATTTGTTAAAGTCAAAGGAGGATTTAGCTACATTGAATCCACAACTTATACAAATGGTAGCTGCTGCAAATATCTTTTCTCACTTATTAACTTTAGTATTTCATTTCCACTATATCTGACGCGTGTTGCAATTTAAAAGGGTGTAGGTTTTCTGTTGTCTATATTAGAACGTCATGATGAAGTTAGAGATATTATTCTCCCACAGCTCGTAAAGTTAGGTCTTCCGGTTATTTTAATCAATCTATTGGCTATTGAGATCAGCAAACTGGAGGGAGATGAACCACTAACTGAAAGGTACTCCTTGCTGTGATGCCTTATCTAATGTTGTATTATGCGTCGAGTAGATGTTTGGGCGTTTGGCTCGTATTGGTCTTTGTATCTTTAAGTACTAACTTTAGAGTAATTAGAATTATTGGTATTTAACCTTTAATTGAAATCAGTGTTATTCTTGATTACTTCAATATTGATTTCAGTGTCATACTTGCAGCCGATTTTGAGTCTCATTATGAAATGTGAATTCGTGTATCAGGTACCCTGTTCTTGATGTAATTCTTCAGGCTATTAAAGCCTTATCTGCTATAGATAGTTGTTCCCAACAACTTTGTTCCAGTAAGAAGCTTTTTCATCTGCTTGCAACTCTGATACTTATAGATAAAATTGAGGTATGTAATGTACTGTATAGAGAATTTTATTAGTATTAATGCCATTCCTTCAAATTACATTTTGATGCAACTGTTCTGTGAAGATTGGGATCATGAAGTGGTTGTTTACTATTGTTACTTTTTTGTTAAGTCAGGTTGCCGCGTCATGTGTTACTGCTGCTGTTCTGATTGCAAATCTTTTAAGCGACTCCGATGGTCTAATCTTAGAGATAAACAAAGGTAAATTTAGTAGCATTACATATTAAGTTATATCAGGATAACATAAATTAGTTTACGAATATCTCAAATTCCATTTTTGCCAACAAATTTTGGTCTTTGTCAAATTTACATGAAATCAACATTGACACGTTAGATACGTCCAGATCAGCTTTTCTTACAGGGTCTCCTGGACATCTTTCCTTTTGCATCGGATGACATGGAAGCCAGAAATGCAATATGGGACGTAATTTCAAGACTATTGGCTCAAGTTCAAGAAGGAGAAACGAGCCCTTTAACACTCCATCAGTATGTGTCAGTTCTAGCAAGTAAATCAGATTTGATAGAAGAAGAGCTCCTTGATCACCAGTTAGCTGCTTCGAATAAAGATCAAGAAAATTCAACCATTTCTATTCGGAACCTACACATAAGAACCGAAGCCGTATCCTTTATAACATTGATATAAGAAAGCTCATATTTGATATTAATTCTGTTGAAAACTGAAATATACAGTTTGATTTATTGAGGTCAAACATGCCACAACCTTGTACCCCTTGACCATCCACAGCTAAAACGGATTGATTTTATCGTAATTCAATGATTGACCTCAAAGGATCAGGATAGCCCTATCAATTTCACAGAGGACTGTCTTGTTAACAAAAGAGATCTTGATAGATTAAAGGACTGTTGTCAAAAGTATAGCAAGTAAGACGTTTTCTTGAGCTGCCACATAACTTTCTTTCTTGTATTGTTATTCTTTATTCCTGTGCAAATATTTAAATTCTTTTTATCTAACCCCAGACTTTTTATGAACTAATAGCGATTTTGGATTGAGTTGATTGGGGATATGAAATGTTCATCCTGTGGAAAACTAGAAGGGGGGTTGAATAGTTTGCCGATTAAAATCTTTTTAACTTGTTAAGTTAGCTTTGAAACTTTCCGTTTGATCAAAGATATATGCACAAACACAATATATAACAAGTAAGTAAATGAAAGAAACGATCAAACCACAACACGAGTATTTATCGTGGTTCGACTACAAAGGCTCTTTTTCCTTGCCCTACGTCCACGCCCCGAGTATCCAACTCGAGAGTTTCTTTCACTAGTCAACAAGCTTCTTTCACCGGCGGAGAAAACCTTACACGTCGCTTATACTTTTACCGACACAAAGCTAAATGTCGAGTTCTTTTACAAGGGCACAACCACTCCCGTTAGTTCTTTTACTAGGGTACAACAACTCCCAACACTCTTTGTATTTTGAGGACTAAAATACTAACCACTCACTACAGAATATACACAAACAAATGAAGTGTAAACAACACGAGTTTACACAATACTAAGCTACCAAGTCTTGCAACGTTGTGTTGGAAACTTGTAACTTTTCACGACCTTGTGAGCTTCTTTGCTACAAAGAGAAACTTCACATTAACAATGTTAAGAGGTTAGAAGAAAAGATGAGTGTGTGTGTAAAATATGATCTCAAGAGGTTAGCCAAAAATCAAGTTATGGCTTGGTATTTATAGCACATCAAACTGCATGCTTGGCGGATCAGGCGGAACCCTCAGATGGGTTCCGCCCGTGTACCCCCAGGGTACCGCCGGGTCTGCAGTAGGTTTTTGCAATAACTCTTCAAACCAAACAAGGTCTTGTCTCATAACTCCTAGCAACCAAACAATGTCACATCACTTAAATCAAGTCAAATACAAAGCTTGCAAGGCAACAACAAAGTTAGTCAAACACATTTCTTTCCATAAATGCATAATGACAAAACTTGCCATAAATGTGATGTGACTATTTCTAATTTAAGAAATAAACTTGTGTTGTGTTTTATGAAATGTAAAATGTAGCAAAAGTCTAGTTTATGCAAGTCTTAAAAACTAAGATTATGTTTTGCTTAAAAACTAAAGTTTACATTTTGTCGTTAACAAAACATAGCGAAGATCGTAAAATATAAATAACGTTTTTAGGCGATATTTGTATTAACAATCTCCCCCTTTTTGTTGATGACAAAACATAAACTTTGTTTTTAAGTAACACGCAAAATCTTGGTTTTCAAGACTTAAAAAAATTATATTAACCTTGTTTTACTTAAGAGACGAAAAAGCATCAAGTATTTGAAGGTTTAATATATTTCTCCCCCTTTTTGTCGAAACTAAAAGTAGAGTAGCGAAGCGGAATAATGGCCATACTCCCCCTTGATCGATACTCCCCCTAAATGGAGTACCAATATGGGAAACATGGATTTTGAGACCTACAAAAAAATGGTTAGTTGGTGATATATGTAGTCAAGCTTGTAGTTACCACACACATTGCAACCACAACGACAACACAACATTGATCAACCAACAATGCACAAAAGTAAGTAGAAAAAAATTTCATTCCAAGTAAAATTTTGACTTAAAAAAGTCAAAAGACAAGAAATGATAACTATTCTTCTACTTAGTAACCAAAAACTAAAAAAAAAAAAATAAATAAATAACCAAGAAAATAAAATAAAATCCTACATTCCTAAATTGGGGCAAACGGCCTCCATAGGTTGTCTAGGATTTGTTTGGGTGGGAAAGTGCATCCAAACGTTCAATGACATGTTGGAATGCAAACCGGGTTTCATTTTGGAATTAGTGAAGCAAGGTTTTGATGCTTTCACCCATTTGCTCACAATTTGAGCAAACATGGGGATGGTTGGGTGAAAATGGGTTGGTTTTGGTTTCTTGGTTTATGGGTTGGTTTGGTTTTGGTTCTTGTGTGGAGGATGGATTTGGTATTGAGTCAAGCAAGGTGGTTTGAAATTCCATTGCTTGATGAAGGTGGTTGTCAACCATGCTTTGTATTTCCTCATAAGAGGGAAAGAAAGACTCATAGGTATGGGTTTGAGAAGGTGGTGGAGTTGGGTGATCATGATGTTCAAAATTTGGTTCTCCATAAAGAGGACCATGGATTTCACGGTAGATTGGGTGAAACAACAACGGTTTGGGTGGTTGGTACACTTGTTGTGGTGGTTGGGTAAGTTCAAGATCTTCATCAAGGTCAAGAATTGACCTTGGTGATTAATTTGCAAAAGGTGGTGGTTGGGTATGTCTTGGTGGAAGATCATTTAAATCTTGGACATACGGGTGTGGTGATGTTGGAGGAGACCCGAAAAGTTCCATTGGCTCAATTTTGGGTAATGGTGATGGTGATAAAGTTTTGGATGGTTGAGTTGGAGCACTTGGTGGAGTTGGGTCAATAGGTGATATAGTTGGTGGTGGAGTGAGCTCATTTGGTTCATTGGGTGATGGTGATGGAGATGCAATGTTCAAAAAATGTTCATTTTTGATGGGTGATGTAAATTCATCCGAGGATGAGGAGCTTAGGTTGATGGGTTGATTGCACCATAGTGGTTTCACACTTATCCGGGCGGTTCTCCGGATGGGTCGTGATGGTTGAGAGGTGTTTGTTGACTTGGTCATGGTTAAAAGGGTTTAAAGTTTTAGAAATTTTGATGAAGAAGGTGTGATTTGATGGTGTTTAGGATGGTTTAATTTATAGTGATGAAGGTTTGTGGGAAGGAGTGTTTGGATTTGATGTTAATCCATACAAAAATGGTGGTTCCTAATGATTTGGAAAACTTAATTGTGGGTTGTCATGTCATGGAAGTCAATCCAATGAAAATGGTGAAGTGAGAAGACAAGTTTTGCACTTAAATGCATAGTGGTTTTGGTGGATTTGGGTTAGTATAAATCTCAGGGATTTCAAGGATCCCTTAAAAGGGTTCCTTCCTTTATGTTTGAGGGGTCCTTGAGGTTGTTATGGTTAAATTTGAATTTTGGCGGGAATTAGTTTTTGGTTAAGTTCATGGAAGAAGGAGTATCCTATTATGCTAAACACATTGCAAGTAATGGGTTTCTACCTAAAAGGATTGGATTTGGGTGTTTCAATGTTGAATTGGCGAAAAAGAAAACAAAAAATCTGCAGGCTACTGGCGGCACCCTCAGAAGACACAGGCGGAACCCAAGTTAGGGTGCCGTCTGATCCGTTGGGCAAATTCTGGGTTACCCAGAATTTGTACTGGCGGAACCTAAATTTGGGATCCGCCTGATCCGCCAGGGCTGAAAAAGTTCACAGTCCGCGTTTTTGACCCGCGAAACGATTTTTAAAATTTTCGAAAACTCCTAAAATCAAAGAGATACTTCATTTATGATTAGGCAATGCAAAAATTAGACACCTAAACACACATATCATAGGAGTTTGACCTTGAGGTCGAGAATTTCACCATACTTAGTGAAAATATCATAACCATGAAAATTTGACAACTTGCCAAAAGTTGTCTTCCTACAACATTGTTAGTTGAAACATGTTCCAAAGTGTATCAAACATTGTACTAACACACAAATACATCACAAATATTGTTTAACATCCCCTTTGTTTTTGAACATCCCCGATGAATCTCCCGATGTTTTTGAACATCCCCTTTGTTTGCTTGAACTCCTCCGACTCATTTGGAATATCCGGAAGTTGATAAAGGTATTCTAGAGGTGGGAGCCTAGAGTTTGGCAAATTGTCATCTTCACTCATTGAGGAAGAAGATGATGAGGTAGGAGGATGTGGGCGTTTTCCTTGGGCCTTATAAACTCTCTTATCACTAAGTGGAACAAAGGTGTGTGGAATGAGAGTGTAGTTAAGACGAAGACCATTTGAAGTTGGTGGAATGGGTGAGATGAACCTAAAGAGACGGGTCAAGAGCATTCCATATGGCATAGCCGTTGTGCCATGCACGGGAATGTCGGCCATTCTCTTTGCTATGTAGTAGGCAAGATTGAAGGGTTGCCTAACGGACAAGGAGTAGAGCATGTAGCAAAGGCAAAGGTTGATATGGTCACGGTTCCCTATTGTGCTAATGACATTGGCTCTAAGGACTTCCTCCCATTTCTTGAATTGGGGCAAGAGTTCATTAAGTTCCATTCCATATGGATCCTTCTCGACCTCATTTCCCCCACGGGTTCTCCTAGTGTTGGTTGTCCTAACAAAGAGGTGGTTACGAAGTACGTCTTTTGAGACAAGAGGTGTGTCATAAGGGTGGATCCGGTCTTGAAGGTTGTCAAGAGTTGAGAGGGAGTGTAAGTCGGAATAGAGGCAAGTACCATGGTTTGAAACACCTAAGATTTGAGCAAACTCCTCAAGAGTGAAAGAGTATTGGTGGCCGCTAACCCTAAAGTGGATAGACATATGACCATAATCATCCGTTGAGAGGACGCATGATGCATAGAACTCTAGAATGAACCTAGGATAAATAGGCTCGTCGATATTCAAAAGACACTCAAAGTTGATTGTGGCAAAATCGGCGTAAAGGTTTGTGCCTTCTAGGAAAGATGGGTCTATGGTTCTACCCTCATGGACATAGTGTTTTTCTAGGGCTTTGAAAACGTTTACTTGATTTGCGGTAAGGCCTTTGGTTTTGTGGTGTTTTGGTAGGTACTTAATGGTGTCCTTGTGGTCGTAGTGGGTTAGAGGAGGCATGATGATTCCTAGAACAACAAAATTTCACATTTTAGTTTACGTAAACCACTATTATAATGTGGAAGTTCTAGTGTGTGCCTATATGAAAACAATGTGGAGGTGCGGTTATCTTGACTCATTTTGATGCTTCAAAATCGTTTTATGCAAGTTTTGTTATAAAATAAAAGATAACCCAAACGCTCCTAGTTCAATGTAGCTTCGTTTGAATGTACCCGAAAATACATATTGGTTATGTATTCCCTTTAGCATTCAAGAGACATTATGCAAGTGATGTTTTAAACATAACGTTTTGATTTTGTATTCTCAATGTGAGACGAAAAAATATTTGTCCTACTTGTGAGAAATTTTTGGAAAGATTTGACATGGGGTGTTTTAGCAAGCATGTTTATACTAATTAAAGATGCAATTCCTAACTATGGGAAACATGATTAGTTTTATTAAACACCTAATCTAATGCATGAGTTTTTTCAAGTTAGTGTATAGCCCCAAGTTTTTGTTTTTGTGCAAAAATAGAATTCCTAGACTCAGATCAGGATTGTAATCAAGTTTAGAATACTTACAATGATGATTGATTAGCAATGTAAATGAATGGAGGACCAAGAATTCGTAGGTGTGGATGAGAGGTATGGTGAATAGTAACAGTTTTGGAAGTGGTGGTATGAGATAATGGGTGTTTGGTTTAATATAAACAAATGTTTTGATTCTGCAGGTTGGCGGACACGGCGGATCCCAGAATTGGGTTCCGTTCGTTGTGTGTGAGGGTTCCGCCGACCCTGCTGAGAAAAATGGTTATGGATTTGTTTTGATTTTTGTGATTTTTATCTAAAGTCCAGAACTACAATGTAGGTTCCATGAGTCCTAAGCCTAGCCTAAGAAGGTTAAAAGGTTCACGTTTAAGAGGTTTGGTGAGAATGTCGGCTATGTTATCTTCGGAAGAAACTTTCTCAATTGAGATATTTCCTTTTTGGACGTTGTCACGGAGGAAATGATGACGGATTTCAATATGTTTGGTACGAGCATGTTGAACCGGGTTTTTGCTAAGATCAATGGCACCTTTGTTGTCACAAAGAATTGTGATGTCGTTGAGTTGAATTCCGTAGTCGACAAGAGCTTGCTTCATCCAAAGAGCTTGTTGACATGCCTTTCCGGCTGAAACGTACTCGGCTTTCGTTGTTGAGATAGCAAGAGCCGTTTGCTTCTTAGAGAACCATGAGGTGAGACAATGTCCAACAAAAGTACAAATACCACTTGTGCTTTTTCTATCGACATAGTCACCGACATGATCCGAGTCGGCATACACTATGGTGTCTATTCCCGTTCCTTTGGGATACCATAAACCTAAATGTGTAGTGCCCTTAATATACCTAAAAATCCTTTTAACGGCTTCGAGATGGATAGTTTTAGGATCTTCTTGAAAACGAGCACATAGACAAACACTAAACATAATGTCGGGTCTACTAGCCGTTAGGTAAAGTAGACTACCAATCATACCTCTATATTTAGTGCTATCTACGGATTCACTTTCCTCATCCTTGGTGAGTTTAGTTTCCGTGGACATGAGAGTTTTGATAGGTTTCGAATCTTCTAGTCCAAATTTCTTAAGCATGTCCTTAATATATTTAGATTGGTTAAAGAAGATACCATCTTCTAGTTGTTTGATTTGGAGTCCTAAGAAAAAGTTGAGTTCTCCCATCATACTCATTTCAAACTCGTCATGCATGATTTTTGAGAAATCCACACATAGTTCTTGACAAGTTGATCTGAATATAATGTCATCAACATAGATTTGGACTATGATAATATGTGAATCTTTCTTGTTAGTGAAGAGAGTATTATCAACTAAGCCCATGGTATACTTATGGTCAACTAGGAATGTTTTAAGTCGATCATACCATGCTTTCGGAGCTTGCTTAAGTCCGTAAAGAGCCTTTTTAAGTTTGTAAACATGATTTGGTTTTTCAAAATCGATGAAGCCCGGTGGTTGAGCAACATACACTTCTTCATTAATGACTCCGTTTAGAAATGCACTTTTGACGTCCATTTGAAAAAGTTTAAAATTATGTGCACACGCATAAGCAAGTAATATTCTAATTGACTCGAGCCTAGCTACCGGAGCAAAAGTTTCATCGTAATCAATGCCTTCTTGTTGATTATATCCTTGTGCTACTAGCCTAGCTTTGTTTCTAGACACAATTCCATTTTCATCCATTTTATTACGAAAGACCCATTTTGTTCCAATTATTGTTTGACTCTTTGGTTGAGGAACTAATGTCCATACATCATTCCTAACAAATTGGTTTAATTCTTCTTGCATTGCAATTACCCAAGATTCATCTTTAATGGTTTCATTAATGTTTTTCGGTTCAATGGTTGACACGAAACAAAAGTAGTTGCTTTCATTTTGAACTTTTGATCTAAGTGTTCTTTCGTTAATGTTGCCTATGACACCGTCTAATGGATGACTTTTAGATTCTTTGACATTGACAAGTTCTTTGTTTAATAGTTCATCTTCCTTGTCATTACCTAAGATTTCTTGACATTCAATTGCTTGGCTTTCAACTAAGTCATCATCTACCAAAGGTGATGTCTTAGAGGGAGGTGGACTTTCGTCAAATGTTACGTTTAACGATTCCTCGACTCTTAAGGTTTCTTTGTTCAAAACAATGTAAGCTTTACTATTTTGTGAATATCCAAGAAATACACCTTCATAAGACTTTGGGTCAAATTTGGTGAGATAATCCTTGTTGTTAAGAATGAAACATTTACTCCCAAACACTCTAAAGTATCCTAATGTAGGCTTTTTACCTCTATAAAGTTCATAAGGAGTTTTATTCAAAAATCGTCTAATTAGGACTCGATTAAGAATGTACGTTGATGTGTCAACGGCATTACACCAAAACTTTTGTGAAATAGTTTGTTCATTAAGCATTGTTCTACTCATCTCTTGCAATGTCCGGTTTTTACGTTCTACTACACCATTAGATTGAGGAGTATGTGGAGCCGAAAAGTTATGAGTAATTCCATTTTTATCACAAAAGTTTCCAAATTGAAATTCATTATCAAATTCACGACCGTGATCTGTTCTAATAGACACTATATTAGACCCTACTTGATTTTGAATTTTCTTACTTAGAATCTCAAATTTATCAAAAGCTTCATTTTTACTTTTCAAAAACTTTGTCCAAGTATAACATGAGTAATCATCTACTATGACCAAAGTATAGAAGTTACCTCCATAACTTTGTATAGCGGATGGACCAAATAAATCCATATGCAAAAGTTCTAGACACCTGGATGTAGACACCATGTTTTTAGCCTTATGGCTACTATGGACTTGTGTACCGACTTTGCAAGCATCACAAAAGTGTTGGTCATATTTCAACTTGGGTAGGTTTCGAACTAAGTCTTTGGAGGAGAGGTTTTGAATTAGTCTCATGTTAGCGTGTCCTAAACGTCTATGCCATAAAGTTGAAGATTCATCTAATGAGGTAAGACAAAGTTTGTCTCTAGATGTTGAATCCAACTTCATGACGTATACGTTGTTCTTAAGGACACCTTTGGCTACGGTTATACCATCTTTAAGTATTTTACTACCGTTTTCACTAAAAAGGACATTATACTTATTACGACAAAGTTGACTAATACTAAGAAGATTAAATCCTAAGTTATCAACATGAGCAACATCATCTATAGAAAGGGAGTCATGAGAGATTGTACCTTTTCCGATGATTTTGCTCTTAGCATTACTACCAAACGTAACATTACCTCCATCACATTTGTGATATGTTGAGAAGAGGCTTTTATTACCCGTCATGTGCCTTGAACAACCGCTATCTTTAATCCATTCATCTGGTTCCAAACAAACTTTGAGGCACACCTATTTTATGAAAAACACTCAAACATTTGGTCCCCAATTTCTCATGGGTCCATTTTGGTTAAGCATGCCATTAATTTGTTCCAAGTATGAAAATAGAGCATAAGGGTTCCATGGCATGTAGTTTGAATTTTGGTAATGTTCAGGAGTGTTTTGATTCCAAACTTGTTGGTAGTTTGGTCGAGCGTTGAAGTTGCTCTTTGGAAAGGGGCGTTTGGGAATTGGAGTCTTAGGTCTTGGTTGAGTAGTCTTAGCTCTAAATTCATTTTTACTAAGTCCTACTCCAGTCCTAAAGGCAGGTTTTGTTCCATTTTTATATGTAACTTTAACAAATTTTGAATGATCCGATGTGGATGGAGTTACTGCTGCAGCAGACCTGGCGGAACCCTCTGGGCCAACGGGCGGAACCCTAATTTGGGTTCCGTCTGGTCCGCGGGCTGCTGTAGCAATTTTGTTTGTTTCATGTGCGTTCTTTTCTTGTTTCGTTTGACCCTTAATGATTTCTACTTTCCTGAAACCTAGACCTGTTTTATCAAAAGGTGACTTTTGAAGTTTCATAATTTCATCCGCACATGAAATGCTCTTATCGAACTTTTTGAACTTTGTGGTTTGTTTGATTAGATCATTTTGAGTAATTTTAAGTTTCTCAATTTCAAGTTTGAGTTCTTCACATGATTTGCATGAGGTGTCAATACCTTTACCCTTTTCTAATCTCTTAGCTTTTTCTTTTAACTCATAGACTTCATTTTCTAAAAACTCCTTTTTAGTTTTCAAAAATTTATTTTTGTTTATGATTTTTAAGCTTAACTCACAAAGTTTGTTATATTCATTTTGTAAAGTATCATCATCTATAGAGGAGTAAGATGAGTCGAAGAGTACCTCATTTGAGTTGTGAGCCATGAGAGCAATATCATCATTCTTTGGCTCATTATCATCTCCTTCATAGTCACTCCAAGCACCACCCACAAAAGCTTGTTGAGGTTTGCTCTTGGGTGGTTTTGGACATTCTCCTACAAGATGACTTGTGTCTCCACACCTATAACATTTTCTTTCAACTTTTCCTTTTCGATCATCACGATCTTTCCGGAAGGTTTTCTTGTCATCTTTAGGTTGCCTTACAAACTTCCCTCGCCTACGAAAGAACTTCTTGAAGTCTCTCACGGCCATAGCATATTCCTCATCATCACTATCCGAAGTAGATTCTTCATCATCACTTGATTGGACTCTAGCTTTCAAGGAAATGGACTTAACTTTTTCTTTCTTGCCTCTAACTAGTTCCGAATCTTTTTCCATTACCATTTCATGAACTATGAGGTTTCCAATAAGCTCATCAAGTGACATGCTTGAAAGATCTTTGGATTCTTCAATTGCCGTACTTTTGCTCTCCACTTCAAATGGAGTGCTCTAAGAAATTTCCTGACAAAGTTCTTACTACAAAAAGATTCATCAAGTGCTTTAAGTGAAGTAATAATAGTGTTAAACCTAGCAAAAGCATTATCAATAATCTCATCTTCGGAAATAACAAATTGTTCATATTGTTGAACAAGAAGATCAATTTTGTTATCTTTAACTTGTGAGTTTCCTTGATGAGTGACAATTAAAGATTGACAAATATCTTTGGCGGTTTTACACAAAAAGACTCTTTCATATTCTTTCTTAGGCAAAGCATTGTAAAGCATCATTTTAGTTTCATTATTTTTACCAATCAATTTCTTTTGATCATCATCTTTAATGTTAGTAGCTATGTTATCACTATCAACAATTATATACCATAAATCCATATCTTTAGATTTCACGTAAGTTTCAAAACGGTTTTTTCCAATATATAAAACCATTTGCTTCAAAGAGTGGTGGTCTTTGCATAGATTGCCCTTCTTTGTAATTTTTAAAATCCATGGATCGTTTCAAGTTTTAAAACACAATATATTTTAAAAGCTTGAGTAACGTAGCTCTTGATGCCAATTGTGGAAAACTAGAAGGGGGGTTGAATAGTTTTCCGATTAAAATCTTTTTAACTTGTTAAGTTAGCTTTGAAACTTTCCGTTTGATCAAAGATATATGCACAAACACAATATATAACAAGTAAGTAAATGAAAGAAACGATCAAACCACAACACGAGTATTTATCGTGGTTCGGCTACAAGGGCTCTTTTTCCTTGCCCTACGTCCACGCCCCGAGTATCCAACTCGAGAGTTTCTTTCACTAGTCAACAAGCTCCTTTCACCGGCGGAGAAAACCTTACACGTCGCTTATACTTTTACCGACACAAAGCTAAATGTCGAGTTCTTTTACAAGGGCAGAACCACTCCCGTTAGTTCTTTTACTAGGGTACAACAACTCCCAACACTCTTTGTATTTTGAGGACTAAAATACTAACCACTCACTACAGAATATACACAAACAAATGAAGTGTAAACAACACGAGTTTACACAATACTAAGCTACCAAGTCTTGCAACGTTGTGTTGGAAACTTGTAACTTTTCACGACCTTGTGAGCTTCTTTGCTACAAAGAGAAACTTCACATTAACAATGTTAAGAGGTTAGAAGAAAAGATGAGTGTGTGTGTAAAATATGATCTCAAGAGGTTAGCCAAAAATCAAGTTATGGCTTGGTATTTATAGCACATCAAACTGCATGCTTGGCGGATCAGCGGAACCCTCAGATGGGTTCCGCCCGTGTACCCCCAGGGTACCGCCGGGTCTGCAGTAGGTTTTTGCAATAACTCTTCAAACCAAACAAGGTCTTGTCTCATAACTCCTAGCAACCAAACAATGTCACATCACTTAAATCAAGTCAAATACAAAGCTTGCAAGCAACAACAAAGTTAGTCAAACACATTTCTTTCCATAAATGCATAATGACAAAACTTGACATAAATGTGATGTGACTATTTCTAATTTAAGAAATAAACTTGTGTTGTGTTTTATGAAATGTAAAATGTAGCAAAAGTCTAGTTTATGCAAGTCTTAAAAACTAAGATTATGTTTTGCTTAAAAACTAAAGTTTACATTTTGTCGTTAACAAAACATAGCGAAGATCGTAAAATATAAATAACGTTTTTAGGCGATATTTGTATTAACAATCTCCCCCTTTTTGTTGATGACAAAACATAAACTTTGTTTTTAAGTAACACGCAAAATCTTGGTTTTCAAGACTTAAAAAAATTATATTAACCTTGTTTTACTTAAGAGACGAAAAAGCATCAAGTATTTGAAGGTTTAATATATTTCTCCCCCTTTTTGTCGAAACTAAAAGCAAGAAAGCATAAGAAAGGAAAAAGATAAAAATATGCTCAAAAAGAAATGTCGAAGCATATAAAAATAGACAGAGTGAAAATTTATATTTATTCTTGTACTTAACATCTTCAATATCTTATTACACAGAATCTCATTCACATTGGCTCAACAACAACAATTACAAGGCATCTCACAAGACATCCCACAACAAGTACTCGAAGAACCACATCAACTATCATCAGAAGAACTCGTCCCGGTCGAACACAGAATCAGAATTGCCTCAACCAATTTCATTGTTCCAAAAGATTTCAAATGCGAACACCAAATAATCGTTGAAATTTTCAAAAATCACCCTATCTACCCCGCACTCTCACTCTCAACATCATCAATTCCAATAATATATATTCAACAATTCTGGCACCACATCCATATCGTTGAAAACACCAAACCCGAAACCCTAAGAACCACAATACACCAATATACTTTTGATCTAAATGTTGACTTCTTTCGCACTGTGCTGCTACTGACAATCTTCAAAGAGGATTCGAAGCCACTCCCAACAAACAACAGCTAATAGACTTTCTCCTAAAGCTTGGCTATGATACTGATGTGGGCAAGCTAAAAATAATTTCCGATTTCAAGAGGATGATGCTACCCACGAGATGGGCTACACTCTTCTCAATTCTGAACCGTTGTCTAACGGGGAAAGAATATGGGTTAGATAATGGCCGGAACACACTCTATCAGATCATGTACTGTAACAACCGTGGTTTTGGCAGGTTAGTTTGACTAATAGTCTTGACTCGGTTGACGTTTGTTTGGTGTGTATTAGGTGTTTGAAGTGATATATGAGTGATATAGGTGAGTTTTAGCACTAAATCCCTTTGCGTGAGTGGTTTTATTGTGATTTGGAAAGTTTGGAATTTGGGAAAGTTCATTTTGATCACATTTGTGGTGTAGAAATGACATGTGTAGTTTTGGTGTTTTTGTGTTTTTGCGTAACGAGGCTTCGTTCAAGTAATTGAGTGTTAGTAAGTTACGTGGGATTTATTTTTATGAGTTATGTTTCAAAAGAGTGTGGAATTCTATTTTTGGAAACTTCATCTTTGAAAATGATATTTTTCCGGTTGTCGTAAAAGTTGAGGTTTATCGCGTAAGACGTTAGGATTAGCAATGGGTATTTATAAAATATGAAAAGTATGAGGTTTTGAGTGTAATAAATAAATTTAATAAAAAAATAAAAATATATATTTTATATATGTAAAATTCGGATTTAAGGGATAAGGGGGAAAAAGGAAACCCAATTTGAGTCCAAATATGACTCTTAGGCCCAAGGATTATCCATAATTAATATATATATCAAACCAAACACCCCTAAAACGTTTTTTCTGCAATTATGGGTCGATCCAAGAGAGAAAAGAAGAAGAAAAATTAGGGTTTGTAATTTGGGAGCAATAATCAAGAATCAAGGTAAAATCTTTAAACCTTATGTTCAATTAATTGATTAATTAATCTAATTCATGTAATATTAAGTACGGTGGATTAGGGTTTGTGTTAACTTCTATAAATTAATGTTATTAAACATGTTGGGATCAATTAATGATAATAGTATGATGATTGATTAAGAGAATTGAGCGTAAAACACGTTAGTTATTGAGTTAGGGTTTGGACAGATTTGTAAGGCTGTAAAGATGTGAGTGTACATAACAGATGGTGATGAGTTAGATCACGAATTTTAGTTCTAAATTGTAGTATAATGAAAGAGCTTTCCAAAAAGTCCAGCCACGATCAATTTTGAGGTCGGGAAGTCTGTCTTTTGATTTTTCTTTGTTAAGGTGTCAAAGCTGTCAAACCGGGACAGATTTTGGGTAAAAGTTTGAGGTTGGCATGTGGTTGTAAAAGTGGTATTTTGACTTGGTCTTCTGGAATAGTTAAGTTTTAGGTTATATTAGACTATCACGAAGAGGATTCGCGATAAAAACTTGTAGAAGTAATTATTAAAAATCAAAACTTTTTGGTGTGCGTTCAGATCCGAATTTGAGTAGTTGACAAGTTTGAATTTTCTATGAGTACTTGTGTGTGTTGTTGGTCCATGGCCTTCTGGGATTAGCTTCTACCCTTATGAGAGACCATGGTAAATTTTTGGTGTGAGTTGGTAAGCTTTATTTGTTGTGATTTCATGTGAGTGAATGTACTCAAAAATTCTGCGTTTTCTGAGTTTTAGAGTGCAAGGGATTTAGTGAGTGTTAGGTTATGGTGGTGGTTAGTATGGTGTCTAGGAGATCCATGGTGGGTCATATGAGTCTTAGACATCCATCATATGTGTATTACATGGGTTGTAGCTTTTAGCTTGACCTTGTGTAATGTGGATTATTTTTGTGTGCTATAGATTGTGAGTTGTTTTTGTGGAAGCTGCGGAGTTTAAGGTGAGTTCATAGTCCCATATTTTACTTTGTTTTTAACTTGGGATGGGAATGATGCTTGTCTTAAATGTTTTGGTTTACTGTGATTATGTGTGTGGTATTAAAGAGCTTGGACTTATAATGTTATTGTATGTATTCTATGTGTGATTATTTGCTTGCGTGGATGTTTTGGGATTCAATTAGGATAGCGACCTAATTGATGATATATTTTGGGATTCAATTGGGAGGGTGCTTACCCTGTTGCTCGCGCATGCGACCTAATTGATGATTATGGGATCGGGGGACACGAGCCGTCCTGATATGGTAATGATTATGGGATCGGAGGACACGAGCCGTCCTAATGGTTGCCTTATGAGTGTTGTTGCCTTTATGTGTGGATATTGACTTGCAAATGCACGTAGCTATATGATAACTATAATTTATTTGCCCAGCTATATTTTGTAATCACAGTGAATTCGGTTGCCTTGTGTGTTGAGTCTTAAACCTATGAATCTCACCAACATTATGTTGACGTTTTAAGCATCATTTTCAGATGAGCTTTCTAAGGATAAGATAGAAGGATGTGGATAGACGAGACCTTAGTTGCATTGGAAGTGGTTTATCATCTACGTTTGGATTTATGTTTTGGATTTTATTATGTTTATCTTTGGGTATTGTTACAACACTATGTGTTGGTACATTGCCCTATTTATGTGCATGTAGTTGTTCTCTATGTTGACACCAGGTGTTGTGATGATATCCATGAAGTTACACCCGCGCGTTTCCGCCGTGGCGGGGTGTGACATGTACGGAGTTGTGAACCGTTGCCATTTCGACTTTGCTCAACTCATATGGAATGAGCTAGTCAAGTTGGTTATAGGAAAGAAGGAGTCGAAGAAGAAGGAAGGCCCATGTATACCATTCGTGATATACATCAAGTTAATCATACAAGCTTTGATGCATAACCAACACATCTTAGCAAGACCTGGAGAACCAACATATGAAGACAAGCCCATGCGCAGTCTTCAAACTGATCTAAATGCAACTAAGAAGCTACCAATGGACATCCCACAAGACTTGTTGGATCTTGCTAATAAATCCACGAATGTGTATAAGGATTTTGTTAGGGTAGTTGGCGTTCCTATGGAAAGCTCAAAAGCGAGCATACCTACCCGTGGAACGCATAGGGTTACAAGGTCTGGCGCCAAACTAGGATCTAGCAAGGGAAAGAAGAAACAACTAGATAAGAAATCATATAAGAAAGTGGATGTGAAAGCAAAGAAAAATGTTGAAAAAGAAAGTGATGGTATGAATGAATTGTTGAAAGCGATTGATGAGATGGTGGGCTTATCCCTTGATCAAACTCTTGAAGAGGTTTTTGGAACGAATGTAGTGGACTTTTCCCAGGCACCAGAACCAGCAACCAAGGAACCAACAACAAAAAAACATGCACCTCCAACAAAACCTACGCCTACACCCGTCTCACCTCCAACAATAACAACTCCCATTCCAACAACCACATCAACACCGAAGGCTGTACCAACACCAACACCCATCATGACTAAAACAACAACAACAAAAGCACCAACTGCTCAACGCAACATACATGCCACTGCTATGCATTATGTAGCTGAAGGTACATTTAAGAAGGCACTAGATAGTCTCACCGGGCAAATTGAAGAAAGGCTCTCAACATTCGTACACAGACAAGGACAAGATGTTGTTGGACCTTCGCAAAGGCATCAAAGTTCAACCATGGAATACTTGAAGGCTTTGATGCTGATGCAATTCATAGATAATACCAAACTCAAAGAGGCAGAACCACAACTCTTCAATGCACTTTTAGACACTTCATCGCAATCCACAACCGAAAATATAATTCGAGAAGAATTCCAATCCATACGGGAGTCAATGGATCACACAACTTCCCATATCACGAAAGCTATTTTGGAGCTTAGTGACAGGGTTACTTCTTTGGAAGAAATCTGCAGGCCTCAATCTAGGAAACGTCATCAGGATGATCCACAACAGGATGATCCTGAGGGGGAGAAGGACCCCAAGAGATTGAAGACTTCAACACCAACCAGGATCCTGAGGGGGAGAAGGACCCCAAGAGATTGAAGACTTCAGCACCAATCGATACATAGACAACATCAATTCAACCTACAACATCACCAAAACAATCGGATAACGAAAGAACAGATATGGGCTAAAGCATAAGATGCTTTTTTACTTCTTTAGTATTTGTCTCTAGGTTTACTCTAATTTTAGGTAATTCCTTTGTACCACCTGACTATGCTTTTATGCAAAACCTGTACATGTGCAGTAGAGGTGGCAAAACGGGCGGGCCGGGCGGGCTACAGGCTATGGGCTAAACGGGCATCGGCCAAACGGGCGCATGTTATATGAATCGATTTAGAAACGACCTAAAATAACAAAAAAAAATTCCCCAAACGTAACAACTCATTTAAATTTAAGTAACTAAATATACTGTTAGGTCACCATTTAGTAAACACAAGTATGAGAAAATAGATGAGAATAAGAGATGGTTGATTATAAGAAATGAGAGAAAATAATTTGCAAGAGTTTCCTTAATGTATTCAAATAACCAACAATAATAAAGTGTACATGAGCTTGGTATTTATAAGGGGAGGAGTAGGGCAACACTCCCTTCCTCCCTCCTTCCTTTTGGACGTGGGCTTTCAAGCCCATTGGACTTACATACTTAAGCCTTGTAACATAAACATAGTAAAATAAATAACTAAGCAACCTATTACAAAAGGTAATGACCGAGACTTGACTAAATACAAAAGTATGATCCCAACAATCTCCCCCTAAGGGTCGGTCATCACGGTTGCTTGACGTCTTCATCTTTGTCGTTGACTTGTGACATGTAAAGCTTTAGACGTCTTCAAAATGGTTGAATGATAATGAATGTACTTTGCTCTATGTCTTTGTTCTTTGGTGATGATGTAGTGATTGTGTCATGAAGTAGTCTGCCATTCGTCACTCCTACGTCTGTGGTGGTTGTCCGCCATTCCAACATACTCATACATCTTTGGACTTAAACTTTCACATGCACGAAGTTCCTTTTCATACTCTGAGATCTTTAGTCTTTATACTTTGTAGATTCTTGTTTATTGACGTAGAATCTTTCTTTTGAACTTTGTAGTGCTAAGATCTTTGGGGGAGCTATCATTTGCTTCAAGATGTATGTATGAGCATGTTGGAATCTACCATCATGGAAGTGAGGTACCTGTAAGTAAATTGTTAGCAATAAATACCCGGTACTTACAGATAAGGAATTAGAGTTCATCAACAGCATATTGTGAAGACTCCCTCTAATCCTTATCCAGGCCGTTCCCATATCAGATACTCCCGAAGGAGCTTACGAGACCTACTAAGTAGCTCAATGACTGGGTGAGTCGCTGGGGATCACTCCACGACTGTAGACCGCTATGGAACCACCGCAAACACTAAGCGTAACCCTTGTGGGGTTACCGAAGTGACCTGCTGTCAGGGCTGTTTGATGTTGACCCTGGCAGGATTTCCGTTCAATCATTGAGAAATACATTAGTAATCCTCTCATAAACGTTCTCGGCAGATTGCTAAGATCTGCGAAGGACTCGATAATTTACAGCTGGTGTCCATTGATGTAGAACACCAGTTGTAGAAATACTAAGTGTTCCTAAGAGATCTTTGATGTATCTCAAGGCTCTAGACTCTATAAGTGCACACTTAGGTTTCCTATGCGGAGACTAGGGAGGGGTCTCCTGCTTCAATATCAACTATCTCTAAGAGATAAGTCGATAGATTACACTGGTTCCCCGTGAGAATGAAACAAGATCTTTTAAGAGAACTTAAGTGGTTAAGAAGGTTTAGTGCATTGCGTCACTGGGTCCATGACGACTTTATCTTCAATACCGGTGTTGTCTTTTACAACAGCCAGTAGCATATGTATTGAACCCGGTGTCTGCCCTAAGGTTGATCATATGGAGGGCTATTTCTTTTCACCCTTTTCTTTACTTTTCTTTTTAATTCTTCAACTCCTTCTTTCCCTTTCATTCTTTTCTCCTTTTTTTTCGTATCATACCTAAGGACTTCTACTTCTAACTATGGGAGATGTCCTTGGGTAGATCCCTCCGGCTCTGGCGGATCATAGGACGGTTATTCCTATCTTAATCACCTTATAACTCCGACAGTAGCCAAGAAACCTTTGATTGAAAATCTCTCAAAGTGTTTGTGATAATCAAATATTTTGGTTAACACTTTGAGAGTTTTGTGTACACTTTTGAAGGGCTCCCCCTGCACATGTGCTCATGAGTATTTAATAAATTTGCACATGCAGGAGGAGCAAGCATTTTGAATTGATCCACTTTCAGTGAACAAGACCGATTCGTGACACGCTTACATCACTAGTTAGACTAGCTTGAAGTTATTACCCGGCCTGGTCAAGTCCACAGAAAGTTTCTCGAGACGGTACCTTTCTACTAAGACAAATCCTTTTCGAGACACGCTTACGTGGTTAGTTAAAGAGATACATTGTCAGCTTTTAGGTGACAACTAGCTCTAGTAACTAACTTGATGTTATTACCCGTCGAGGATAAGTCTTTTCGATATTACTAACTTTTATTGTCTCGTCAATTCCTGGGTCATTACTGAGTCTAGCTCGTACATGATACAACTTTTAGCCTTTTGGCTACTTATATTTTAATCACTTTTTTCATTTTCTCCCCCTCAAAAATAGCATATAATATGATGTTTTTGACAAACTTTTTAGATTAAAATATGCCTTTTTGAGTCTTATGGGGAGATTCACCAAGAACTTTTGATTTTGAACAAGGTATTTTGTTTTGACAAGTGCTCCCCCTCAACAAGTGATTAGGTCTTATTGAGGTGAAATACTTGTCCTTTTGAGCAGAATTATGAAAATTCATAAACATTTGATTAATTCTACTCAAAAGTAAGAAGCCTTCGCTCCTTATATTAGGATTGAGGCACTGATGCGTACCTCAGGGTCCTTGCTTTACAAGTTCGGGTTGTGCACTGTAATGTGTGCACAAGCCATTATGAAGTATAATATTGACAAATCAAATCAAATTCTTACAACTTTCTACCATTCTGGTCTCTGAAATGTCAACACCGGAAATCCTGGTCTGCCTCCAACAGAGCTTTCCAATCTCCAAAACTGATCCCTGCGCTTCAACCGGTTCTCAATCCTTAAAATGAATCTGCGAGCGTCCCTGGCCTCATTGGTATTCCACCTTTTAGATTTACCCAGTGCTATGTCATCCAATCTGCTTTTGATTCCATCTCTGACGAACTTCAAGGTTTCATCACAGAACTTATGTATTTCTCCATAGGCCATGAATCAGTTACGACCGTTTACACTGCGGTATGTGAACCCAAATGCCGGATGTCTGATCAAGGAGTATTGAGATAGATGTTGATGGTTGGGGATGTCAAACAGGTTTGGTTTGGTGAGATTCAGCTTCTTCTGATAACTTTCCACTCCCAGTTTAAGATCTTCTACTCTTTCTCTGATGACTATCTGCCTAATGAAGATTAGGAGAGCTGTGATAAAGGCAAGCTGCATCTCTTTGGGCAAGTTGCAAAGCTTTCCTTGAACTTTGAGCAGGTACATATCTTCTATGTCGTTGAGGAGTAGTCGTGGAAAGTCTGACTCGGAGATATCGTACTCTTTTTCATCAAGTCTTTTGAGTGTGATTTTGCTAAGGAAGGGGTACCCAAAGTGAGTGACAGTCGAAATGAACTGAGTCGAGACTATCTTCAAATCACTTGTCACATTACCCATCGTCTGATTGAGTCTGCTGCTTCGATATTACTGTGCCCGGTTATCTGGCCAATGATGTATACCATAGAGTGCATTCCGGTCATAGTCAACAACTTTTTCGATGAATAAGGCAGAGGCTTCTTCTTCGATGGCATTGTTGAGATATCCAGCTGCAGGGAGAAAGGCAAGTGATGTGACGTACTTCTTCTCAATCTTGCTGCCGAGTTGCAGAAATTCCAAGTCGTTGTTGAAGAAGAACTTGTAAGGGATCTTAGGTTCCTTAGGCTTCCCAATCATCGGCAGTGGTTTGGACCAGTCAGTTATGTATGGTGCGGTTTACCTTGTGACCGGATCGACGTAAGATTCAGGATTGATCCAGTCAATATTGCTTGACATAGCTCGAGCAATATTTTCTAGATGGTACTCAAGTTCGATGGAGTTAGCAGACCGATCTTTCAGAAGATTGAACGCATCATTCTTGATTCTTCGTAGCTCTTTCTTGTTCATCTTTTTCATCTGAAACTTATGCTGAATCAACTGAGCGTATTCCATTGTTCGACCATCTTGAGGTTCTTGATTGTCTGCAAGTGGCGGTTGCGAATTAATCATCTTGTCAAACCAGGAGTAATCGGCAGTTTCGTCTTGGTCTAGCCATTTGAGAACGGTTTTCGGTTTCTTGGGTTCTGTGCCTTTTGAAGAGGTGTCTTGTTTGTGCTGATGATGTTTTCATTTCCTTTCTTTCTTCTTCTTAGATGACGGTTCTGGCACTTCATCGGTATGAGGAATCTCGTCTCCGCCTGTATATTCAAAGTGGTCATGTGCTTTGGGAGCGGAACCAGATGCCTTGGGTTGTTGTGAAGATGTTGTAGTAGTTGGAGGGATGACCGATGCTTTTGGTTGAGATGAGGGTCCTTCGGCTTGCTTTTGTTTCTTTGCCTGAGAGTTAGGATCCTGATCTTCATCATCTCTTGGACGTTTCAGTTTATCGGCCTCAGTGCTGCAAGTCTCTTTAGACATCTTGGCTTTCAAAGCTTCCAGGACTTTAGCTTCTTCAGGTGACAATGTGAACTTGCTAGCCAATTTGTCTAAGAGCTGGGTTTCTAATTCGTCCATAGATAACCCCGGTAGTGGAACAGTTGATTTGTCAGCTCGAAGAGTAAACGTGGTAGATCGGATCACTTTCTTGACTGCTTGCTCTGCGAACTTGGTGAGTTCATCTCTCATAGGTGCCAGCAACTCTTTCAACTCAGCAACTAAGTGTTGTTCCATATACTGATGTGCTTGGGCAGCTAATGTGGCTTCCAAGTTCTCTTGCACATCCTTAGCTAAGAAGGTGTCAACCTTTTCTTGCAGCTCCTGGACGTCCGTATTCAGCTTGGTCAATTCAGCAACTTGGCTTGCTAGAGATGCAACCTGATCTTCCAATTTGCTTTTCTTCTTATCATGAACTCTTCTAAAAGCTTTCTTTATCAACTTGGATGCAGCTGAGGCTTTTGTACTTGCCGGTTTCTTGATTGATTCGTCATGGGTAGATTCGGATGCTGGAGGAGATGATTGTGAAGATTCAATGTTGGTGGTTACGTCTTTGTCATCTCCTCTTTGTGGTTCGGGTTGATCAGCATTTGTAAGTTTGGCTGCTTCCTCTTTCAATCTCTGTTCTTTAGCCAGTCTGTCAGCTTCGACCTTAAGTTTTTGTTCTGCGGCTAGCTTGGCTTCTTCTTCTTTCTTTAACTTATCTTCTGCCAGCTTAGCTGCCTCTTCAGCCTTTCTGCTTTCCTCCATACGGATTGTTTCTTCCAATTTGGCTTGTGCTAGCTCCTCAAGCCTAGCCTCTTCAGCTTCTTGCTTTTCTTTAGTTCTTCTTCTTGAGCCTTTTCTCTGAGCTCCATTTCTTCTAAAGTCAACAGATGTGGAGCCTCAGTATCCATGTGATCCTCCTCTTCCTCTTCTTCTGCTGCTGAAGCATTGAGCATTTCTACGTCTGTGGGTGATACTGTGGGGGAGTCGTAGACAATCAAATCAGCATTGGTTCCTGTAGTAGGTTCAGGAATACTGCTAGATCCACCAGCTTCATTAGTTTGAGAGAACACAGGAGGTGGAGGTTGATCAGCTTGAAATGCATCTATCTTGCTGTGGAGGAGACCCAGCTTGAGAGCTCTTTCATTTTCTTCTTCTACTGAAAGGCCTATGTTTGAGTGAGCATACTCTTGTTCAGCAGTCATAGGTTCCTTCAGCTTGTCTTTCCTGATCCTTTCTTCTTCCAATATCGTCTTTGCTTCAATGAACGGTCTTTGATTGAGATCTGCTGGGTATTCAGTATTATCAGCAAATTCATTAATGTTTTCCCCCAATCTTCGAACGTCAAGTCTTTATCATCAATATCTTCAAGGTTAACATTCTCGTTGATATTGGCATAGGCTTCCCTATAAACTGGACCTTCGTCGGATTCGGTTTCAGAGTTAGACGGTTTTGGAGAAGTTGGTGGTGTGGGGAACCACCCTGGTTTAGGGATAGATGCAGGTTGCTTGACAGGAATTCTTCGCTTGAGTGTACCCTTGTTTAGACTTGGTAGAGCTGTCGGAGCTCTCAGACTTGCTTCCTTTCTTTCCCTTCTTCTGCATGAAAGATGGTAGAACAACTTCGTCCAAGAAACCAACTTTGTCTTCATCGAGAGCTTGAAGGTAGTACTTGTAGTTCTTGCAAAGCTTCACTTTATCGTTCAAGAGACAAGCGGGAAATTTCTTTCCTTGCTTACGTGTTCTGGTGTAGAGTCTCTTGATTATTCTGAGAGTTTCTTCATTTCTGAAAGTATGCTTGGCTTCGTCATCAAGTCTCTATGGAATATCGTCATACTCACGAAGGAAGCTTTCGATGAGTAATTTGGTGAAACGAACAAATGGAATGTTGTTGGTCTTGTGTTGAATGTGCCACACAAGGTCTTCCCAGATAATGTTGGCATAATCTACTTTCTTGACGTTTGCCACGGCCCAGAAGAGTTTGAGGTGTTGGAGCTTGGGGTGTTCATGGCCAGTGTCTCTGCCAGATAAGGACTTAGCAATCAGAATGTACAAGGTTCTCCATGGTTGTGGAAGAAATCTGATGTTGACCCTAGAGTGTCTTGTCACTGCTTCTTCTGATTCATCGTAGCCAATATCCCGTAACCATTCTATCAGCTCTTCCTCGGTAGGTACTTGATCATATTCTTCATCTGGGCCAAGTTCGGGTAACCCAAGAACATTCCTAAGTGTATCTATGTCCACAGTAACCTGTCTGTTATGAAGCATGCAAGTGAAGAAGGCTTCCCCAAGGTCTAGCTGAAGTGTGTGCCAAAATTGGTGTATGTAGAAGCAGGCCACTGATGCTGACTTAGTGAACAAGAGCTTGTTGGGGTGATATAGGAGAGCATCCACTGCTACAATGCATGAGGATTCATTGCATGTGATTTTGTTGAAGTTGATTCGTAAGTTGTTCTTGCCTATCTTCCTGGTGTAATCTTCAGGAAAGGTTTCTTCCCATGAGAGTTTAGGTTCAGGTTCTGGTCCATATGGAATGTCATTGTGTTCTGCCATCTGAATTGATCATACACAAAACACGAACATAGCAATGATTTACTTTGTTAGTTCAAACATTCAATTACTTGATTGTGCACATTATGAATTGATCAGTGGGTGTTTGTGTGTGAAAACTTTTGTTATATGACAAACTTGCATTTTTTTTAGAAGTTAACACATGGTAGAAACTTATAACAATCTAGTTACAACATGAGTTTATCAATACAAGAGATTACACATTCCAACACTTAGAAAATTTCATGAATTGGACAATGTTACGCGTAAGTTAAAAATCCTACGCATAACTTGACTTATGCGTAAGAAATGAACTTAGGCGTAAGAGCAAAATCTACGCATAATATTATATGTTACGCGTAAGGTGAATCTTATGCGTAGGCTCAATCTTATTCGTAGGATAAAATCTTAGGCGTAAGATATGAGCTTATGCAAAGGATTAAACCTTATGCGTAAGATATAACTTATGCGTAAGTTTAAAACTTAAGCGTAAGAAATAACTTATGCGTAAGAAAATTTCTTAAGCGTAAACATTGTCTTATCCAAGACAACGTTTTTCATACGTGTCGAATCTTACGCGTAGGATGAACATCTTATGCGTAGAAACATCTTTTTCAGAAAAATCACCTTTGAAAATTGAGTGGTTTGATTCCTGAAAGTGTAAAAACACAACCACTGATCAATATTAAGTTCAATCATATCCCTAACACATTTAAACCCACAACTTTATGCGTAAATGAGTCAAAATTCAGAGTTACGCGTAGAAACGTATGAACACATAATCACAAACGGGTTCAATCATGTATCTGGGTTGTAATTAACTTAGGGCAAGTGTTTCTTACATGCTTAGGAACATGTGGTCCAAATTATAACAACTTTTATCCACACAATCAAAAGATCAAAACTGCTAGTGTGTTCGAACCCTAAATCCACGATTCATGAACAATTACTTGTTTCTGAAACAATTGAATCACAATAACATGATCCTATGCATACATGAACACTATCCCCATCACCAATTAACATCATAACACTCAAAATCAAGAATCCTTAAAACCATCGTATGAACCCTAATTCACAAATCAATCAATTGATGTTTCTGGGCACGATTGGAGTTTAGTGACATGTTTATTATCATCCTAAGAACATTTCCCATCAACCAATTTAGCCCTAAACACAACAGTTTTCTGGGTTCAAGTTTTACGCAAAACCCTAGATCTATTTAATCGATTAAGACAAATTAAACCGTTAGATTAAGATAAAATTTAAAACCCTTGTTAAGAATGATGATCAAAACATGTTATGACTTACAGATTTGATGATTGATGACCGGATTAATCGTTTGATTATGGATCGTTGATAATGGTAGGTGTGATATTAAATGTGTGTAAGTAAATTATGCAGGTGTAGTAAATGGTTAGTCAAAGTTAGTTTTGACCAAGGGTAAAAAAAGTTTCATATTATGACAATTTTGGCCCTTAAATCTTATGTTACATTCATACTTAATGCCCAAACTAACTCTCACATTTAACTTAAGTTAACTACACCAAGCTTTGACAAGAACAACTTGTGGAATTTTACTCCCCCTCGACCTTAGACCGTAGTCTTAAAAAACTAGAAATTTATTATAATGGTCAAGGTGAGTATCCCGAAACACTTTAAGAAGCATCACTTTAGATAAAACGTAATATTTTTGGTAAAAATGCAAGTATAAAAGTAAATATTTTGAGAAATTATAGAATGACTTTTCCTCCCCCTCAACACTTGTTTTTAATAATTGAAGACATTTTATAAAAAATTAGTGTTGAAAAGAGTGATATATACTTGCATTTTTTTTTTAAATTTGAGAAAAATATTTACAAAGATAGTTTTGATGTTTGACGATCAATTGTGTTTTAAAAACTTTTTCAGATCATCTGGAGTCAAACATCGCATACCAATTTGGTGAACTAGACTAGCAAACCTTGATGGTGCTAAGGATTTGGTAAGTAAGTCCGCCAATCGGTACTCAGTCCCAACAAAATACAGTTCAACGGTACCCTTTTCAACATGCTCTTTGATGAAGTGATATCGGAGATCGATGTGTTTGGATTTGCAGTGATGAACTGTGTTGTAGGAGATAGCAATGGCACTTTTGGAATGGGTTTTATATCAAATAGGTTACCCAACTTTGCGTTTTTGTGCACCTAAGTTACCCAACTTTTTTTTTGTGTAAATGGGTTACTGAACTATACGGGTTTGACATTTAGGTTACTCAAAATCATAAATGTGTTCATCGAGATTACCTCGATGACCGGTAACCGGGAGATTAAGTTATTACTTTGTCCACGTCAGCTTTATGTTCAAATAAGTTACTCAACTTTGCGATTTTGTTCGTCTAAGTTACTGACATTTTTTTTTTTTTTTTTTTTTTTAAATTGTGGTTACTAATATATATTTTACAACTGCAAAAATCATCCCTGTGGTTTGTAAAAAATTGCAAGAATCATCCTTATCTCAAACGTTCAGCATTAAACATCCCTAAGTCCACAAATGTTCAGTAATAATCATCCCTGAGCACTAACGTTGTTAGTTTTACCCGTTAGGTGTTAAAATAATATTTGCCCGTTAGTCCCTCCGTTAATATTTTTTGCACTGTTAATCCTCATTTTTTAAAATGAATTATATGTTTTCGTCTGTTTTTACATTTCGTTCGGTTTTTACGTTTTCATCCGTTTTTTACGTTTTTGTCCATTTTTATCCATTTTTACCCATTTTTACGGTTTTGTTCATTTTTTGTTACGTTTTCGTCCGTTTTTTCACATTCTTGTCAGTTTTTACTTCTCGTCCGTTTTTTAACGTTCTCGTCCGTTTTTTTAACGTTCTCGTCCATTTTTTTCGTTTTCGTCTGTTTTTTTTACGTTTTTGTTCATTTTTATTTATTTCTTTATGCTTTTATCCGTTGTTATACTTATTCGTCCGTTTTTTACGTTTTTGTTCGTTTTTTACATTCTCTTCAGTTTTTTTCCGTTCTAGTCCGTTTTTTTTCGTTTTTGCCATTTTTTTTTACGTTTTTGTCCTTTTTTTTAACGTTTTCGTTCACTTTTTATCCTTTTCTATACGCATTTGTCTGTTTTTTTTACATTTTTGTCCATTTTTATCCGTTTCTATACACTTTGTCAGCTCTTTTACATTTTTATGTTTTCGAAGATTGTGAGCTGATAAATTGAACACCATATTTAGCGAATTAAATGTATTTCGTTAGAATTTACACGTTTTTATATACATTTTTATATACGTTATTACAAAAACGTTCTTATCAAATGTTTTTATACACGTTATTATATACCTTTTTTATACGTTTTTATATAAGTTTTTTTATACGTTTTTATGATGTGGCGTTGAGGTGTTTGGTAAGTGAGGGTGTTTTTTATGTGACTTATAAGGGTAACCTAAATTAACAAAGTTCAATAACTTATTTGTATAAAACTTTAGTAACTTAGGTGAACAAATTCGTAAAGTTCAGTAACTTAGGTGAACAAATTCGCAAAGTTCAGTAACTTATTTGTATAATTAAAAAATAAAAGTCAGCTGCCAGCGTGGCATGCCAACCGGTTATAACAAGTGCAAAATAGTTGGGTCACTATTTTGCCCGGTAATGATAGTTCAGTAACCCATTTGAACAAAAAAAAAGTTGGGTAACTTAGGTGCACAAAAACGCAAAGTTGGGTAACCTATTTGATATAAAACCCCTTTTGGAATCACGGTAGATTGGAATCTTGTTGAATAAGTAGCCATAATCTTTAAGTTGTGATCTCATCCAGATGACTTGAGCACAACAAGCAGACATAGCTACATATTCAGATTCTGTTGACGACAGTGATGTGCAGTCCTGCTTCTTTGATTGCCATGACACAAGTTTATCTCCGAGAAACTGTAATCCACCAGATGTACTTTTGCGTGTGTCTAAACATCCTGCATGGTCAGCATCTGAAAAAGCAATTAGTTCAAAACCAGAATCCTTCGGATACCAGATTCCCAAGTTAATGGTTCCCTTTATGTATCGAAGGATTCTTTTGACCTCACTGAGGTGTTTTTCAGTTGGTTTAAACTGATAGCGAAAGCACATGTAGACAGCAAATACTATATCAGGTCTACTAGCTGTGAGATACATGAGTGACCCAATCATACTGCGGTATTTGGTAGGGTCAACAGGAGTCCCATGTAAGTCAGCATCTAGTTTTGTGGTATAGCCCATTGATGTATTATAAGTATCACAACTCATCATTCCATGTTTCTTTAAAATTTCTAGAGCATATTTGGACTGATTTATGAAAATTCCACGGGGTGATTGATGAACTTGTAGTCCTAGAAAGAACGAAAGTTCACCCATCATGGACATTTCAAAATTATCTTTCATTAATTTTGCAAAATCAATAGAGTAACTTCTTTTTGTTGAGGCAAAAATAATGTCATCGACATATATTTGAACAACAAGTAAGTCCTCCCCGTAGGTTTTTGTAAATAGTGTTGGATCCACCGATCCTTTGGAAAATTTATTGGTCAGCAAGAAAGTGGACAGTTTGTCATACCACGCCCGTGGGGCTTGCTTAAGTCCGTAGAGTGCCTTTTTGAGTCGGTAAACGTGATTAGGATGCTCAGGATCAACGAAGCCGTCTGGTTGGCTTACATACACTTCTTCACGGACTTCTCCATTAAGAAATGTTGTTTTCACATCCATTTGGTAAACAATCATGTTCCTGTGTGCAGCATAGGCCAAAAAGATCCGAACAGCTTCATGTCTAGCCACTGGAGCAAAGGATTCAGCAAAATCAAGTCCTTCTAGTTGGGAGTATCCTTTCGCTACCAGGCGTGATTTGTTACGTATGACAGTGCCTTCAGCATCTAGCTTATTTTTCCAAATCCATTTTAACCCGATGACAAAGACTCCGTCAGGTCTTTCAACTAATTCCCAGACTTCTAATCGTATGAACTGCTGAAATTCCTCTTGCATAGATTCAATCCAGTTGTCATAAGTCATTGCTTCTTTAATGTTCTTTGGTTCCTCATGACAAACTGTGAGTGCATAGATACAAGTTTCTCCATCAGTGTGAAGTCGTTGTCTTGTCATTACAGGTGCATCTGGATGGCCAATAATATGAACTAGTGGATGGTCTCGAGTCCATTTGTGTGTCGAAGGGTGTAGTTGATAAGTATCTCGCATGTTAGCAGGATCCAAATTGCGTGTAGACGACTCAGCTATATCAGGAAAGGTAGGAGCCGGTGCAAACGGATTAAAGAACGCATCAGGATCATGCTCTGCGGGTTGTGGAACTGATTGTGGTGTATGATCTTCAGCTGATTGTCGGGAGTTAGAAACAGTTTGTTCTGCTGTAAATGGTGATGCAATTGGAGGACCGTCTTTCTCAATAGTTGTTGTAGTTTGTTGAGGTGAGTCAGGTACTGGAATGTTATCAGGTTGAGCAGCGGAATTAGGTGAGACCTCAGTAGAACGGTATTCAATTGTATCATCAAACAGTGGAGCAAACAAGGTTTCCAATTCTTTGCGGTTGAGTGGCAATGGTTCAGCCGAAGAGTCCGGAGAGTTAAGACGGTTGAATTCGGATCCTAAGCTGTGTTGCTCAGAAGCCATTTGTGTGAGTTCATCAAAATTAGCGTGAATGGTTTCTTGAATTTCTCTTGTTCGACGATTCCATATCCGAAAACCTTTAGAATTTTCACAGTATCCAACGAACACTCCGATGTCAGCCTTTGCTTTAAGTTTACCTAAATCATCACGATCATTTTTCGGATAACAAAGTGCTCCAAATACATGAAAGTAGTCGATGTTCGGTTTCCTTTTGTGAACAATTTGATAAGGTGTTTTGCGATGGCGCTTTGTGATCATGCAACGGTTTTGGGTATAACATGTGGTTGAAACAGCTTCCGCCCATAAGTAATCTGGTAATTGAGCATTAATCAACATAGTTCTAGCAGCTTCCACTAACGTCCTGTTGCGTCTTTCAACAACTCCATTCTATTCTGGGCTTCTAGGAATAGATGTTTGATGTTCAATTCCCACTTTCTCAAAATATGACCGAAGTGTCTGATTCTTAAATTCAGTTCCATTGTCAGTTCTGACTATTCGTACCGTGTTGCGTAACTGAACTTGAATTTTAGTGAGAAAGGTGATGATCATTGAAGGAGCCTGATCTTTACTTCGTAGAAAATAAACCCAAGTCCATCTTGAGTAATCATCCACAATTACAAGAATGTAGCGTTTACCGTTGATACTTTGAACACGCATCGGTCCACACAAATCCATATGAAGCAATTGTAAAACATGATTCGTACTGTTCTCAGGTTTAGAAGGAAAATAAGCCCGAGTACTTTTTCCTTGTTCACAGGCTGAACATAAGTGATCCTTGGTAAAACGGAATCTTGGAAATCCATCAACAAGTTTGTGACGAGCAAGGTCAGTCATAGTTTTGAAATTCAAGTGCGAAAGACGTTTGTGCCATAACCAAGATTTAGTCGATTCCGCTTTGGAGAGAAGACATATCGGAGATGTAGCAATCATATCTGACATTGATATTGTATAAAGATTAGAACCACGTGAGCCAGACATTAGATCGTTTCCTTGTAAGTCACGAACGAAGCAAGTTTTCTCACGAAATGCAACTTCTAGATCCCCATCACAAAATTGACCAACAGAGAAAAGGTTGTGTCCAAGGCCTTCCACATAATAAACACGACTGATTTCAATGTTCCCACTGACATAGTCACCATATCCCATGATTAAAGCGTAATGATCATTCCCGAATCTGACAGTACCAATGAACTTTGAAACAAAGTTGTGAAACAGTTTGAGATTGCCTGTCATATGTCGGGTGCATCCGCTATCAACAATCCAGAGAACAATCTGTACCACCTGCATCACAAGAAGACGACACGGATGGAACAGAAGTAAGGGTGGAACCCAAAGAAAGTGCGGGTTCCTGTTGGTTAGAAGCACATGTATTCAATAATTTAGGAATCCATTTAAAGTCTGGTCTATATTGTAACCAACGTTGCCAATTCCAACTAGTTCTTGTTTTCTTAATGGTGAATTCACTAGTAGTTGGCTTATTCCTAGATTTGTTCTCTGCACTTATGGGGGTAACTTCAACTTCATTAGAAACCGTAGAAGGGGGCTTTCCTAAGATAGACTTAGAGGCAGTAGTGGGCCTAGAAGGAATGCGTGTCCTACGTTTCTTATGACGATTAAGAAGAGAATTAGCTATACATTTTGTATGATTACCAGATGATATGCTTTTACGATAAAACACACAAGATGCATTAATATTCAAAACATTCAAAGGTTCATCATTCGTTACATTTAGATTTTGATTACAATTTGCAGATTAGAATCTAAATCTGGTGCAACATGAGTTTTATTCAAATTCCTAAGTTGATCTTCTACTTCTTGAGCTTCTAGTGATCCTCTTTTACATTGCCAGAGCCTATTCTTCTTTTTACTTTTTTGCTTGGGTCTGCTAACGCTATTAGTGGAGACTAGTCCTGTAGAAGTGGAGTTATCAACATTAGTGTTTTGAACAACATTTCCTTTAGCAGTTTTGTCTAATTGATACAATCCAGGTGCTATCACCGTGGTGTCAACAATCTTTCCTTTTTGAAGTAGCTTAACTTTCTCTTTCAAATCGATGATGATGTGATTTTTATCCTGAATATCAGACTCAAGTAAACCATTGCAATATTTGATGTCAACGCGGTTATGTTGCCATTCGGCGTTTTCAATTTTTAAATCCGCAATTTCTTTCTCATATTTGAGACACAGACTTTTGAAAGACTCATTGTTTTTGCAAAGCTGACAAGAGTTTGAAATATTTTGACTTTGAAGTTTCAATTCCGTTTCAATACTTTGAGCTTGACACCATTCAAGCCTTTGTTTGAGTTGACAAATTTCTTTTGAAAATTGTTTTGTCACATCGTCATTCTGTATTCTGAGCTTGTCATTTTCATGTTTAAGTGTCTCGATTTCCACATTCAACAAGTTATTATCAACACAAAGATCATCCACAAGCATAGAAGTACCAGATTTATAGAGATCATTCATGATAACAGAATAAATATCAGCATGGAGAATTTGTTCCAAGAGTCGACCAGCATCATTTTTTAAAACTCTATTTCTTTTCTTTTGAACCAAAATCTCATTTTCAGTAGAGTTGAAAACGTTTATCATATTTTTGACCTCGTTTTGAAGTTCCTGATCCCAACGTGTAGCACAGAGACGGAGGTGTTTGACAATTGGCAACATTTGTTTTTGAAAAATATCTCTCTTTTCTCGCTCGTAAGCGGATTGAAAAGTTTCAATTTTTATTTCAGAATTTCGTTCAATTGTTTCCTCCAAGATTTCGATGTCTTCCATAAATGTTTTGAAATAATTTAAGACACGACAATTTTTCGGTAAAGGTGTAAGTTCACCGGATGATGGTAAAGGACCATTTATTTGTGCTACAGTTTGGACAGGGGCGCATTAGAGGATGAAACATATGACTCTGTGACATACCATGATTTCTCAGGTAATTCCTTTTGAGGAACAAAAGATTTAGAAATATGTGGAGCTTTTGAATAATCATATGGTGTCCAATATTGAACATAACTCATTTTTGATCGACTCTCGTCTTCAAGTTCTTCCTCTTCTTCAGTATCAAAAACAACAGCACGCACAATCGTATTATCAAGCAAATGGTCCATACTGTAAATTTTAGGAATTTCTTTGAATGCCGTGTGAAGAAACATTGAATTGTAATCGCCAAGTGCAAATCCTTTATCGGGTCTCGGTTTTAAAGTAAATTTCTGAATTGTTGTGACAGAGTTCCCGTGTTTGTAAACAATATTACGAAATTCTTTGAGTTGTTTTTCAAGGTCAACAATCTCACCGAGTAAGTTATCTATATACTTCCTTTTTCGTATTTTATGTTCACAAAAATCCTTTTTACAACTTGACAATTATGTTTCTGTTTTTGAAAGTACTGTTTGAAGACGTTCAACTTGCATTTTCAATTCACACTTCTCACTTTCGAGTTTAGAAATCAACTTCCCGTTTGACTCAATTAAATCTTGCATTTTGTGTTGAAGATGTTGCTCTTTGTTGTAAGAATCTTGAAAAGCTTTTTCAAAACTTTTTTGCATGTTTAATCTTGTCTTGCGGATTTGAAAGTTGAATTTTATAACACTCAATATCTCTTGCAAGTGACGCATTAGTTTCTTTTAAAACCTTGTTTTTCTTGTTGCATTTTATGATTTGCAATTGTTGAGCATTCAGTCGTGTATGTAACAATATGAGGTCAGGGTCTGGATCAAATGATGGTTCATGTTGTTCTATTTGATCATGTTTATCATTCTCAATAGGATATATCAAATGAAACAACTGTGTCATCATCAAATATGACAACTGTGCTTATTTGTTCATCTGTTTGAGAAGATGAAGATGAGTCAGATGGAACAACTTGCGCCATATCTGATTCAGAAGCAGAAGGTGTAGCTATTTCATGTATTAGGCATGCTTTGTGGTCATGTACCTGAGACAAGCCGTCAGTGTCATACACTGGACCTGAATCATTAAACTGAAGTTCCTGCATGTTGGCCATAAGCATCACAGCTGCATTGGCTTCCAGATCTTCCATGTCATCATCATTGTTCACATTTGCCATGAAGTTGTTATCTTGTTCAGGGAAATGTCCATCTTTTTCATCTTGAAGAGCCATGAGTAATGCCTGCTTGTGAAACTTACTACCCCGAGTTCTCGGTTTAGAACATGTTGTCGCTATATGACCTTGTTCATTACAGTTATAACACCATACTGCATTCCCTGAGTTGGAGTTCCTAGTTGTAACTGGTTCAGACCTTTGCTGAGAAGATCCTGAGTTGTTCCTAAACCCTCCATTGTTATTAAACCTCTGACCATTCCCAAAATTTCCTGAAGAACTTCCTGAACCAGATCGACCATAATTACGATTCTGAATTTCCACCCTTCCATCATTGACAACAGCTTGATTCCTTGTGTTAGAATATGAACGTTGACGGTTGTTTGTTTTGTTGGAGAATTTGCTAAAAGCACGAGCAATAAGAGCAAGTCCCTGATTCAACGTATTAAAGTCATCATCGTCATCTTCATTGGAGTTTGAGTAATACACTGCATCATTGTTGTTTAATGGAACAAGTTGAGTAGAAGCATTCTGTGGAGATGAATCATAAGGGACCATTTGGTTCGAGGTAGAAGATTGTGGATAACTGAAGTAGTTTTGCTCTTGAACATATGCATGATTTGACATTGGTGGTGGAGCATAGGGAGATTGAGCTACGAGTGCCAAAGAATTTGGTGTTGGTGTTGGTGTGTATCCTCCTCGTAGAGCCCGATCTTTTTCCACTTCAGGTTCATGGTGTTTCAGAAAATCATACAACAAACCATATGGTGCATCATGAAGATTTTTGGTTTGACGAACAAATGTCACATATTTATGCCAATCTGGGCCAAGACTACCAACGAATTTGGAGTTCAATGCGATCCTTGGTACTGTGATTTTGTGACGTTCCAGATCATTGACCACATTTGTGAAACGATGATAGTAGGATTCAAGTGACTCTCCTGGTTCAATTGTGATGTCTGTGTATTCCATGTAAAGTTTGGATTCCATATCATCTTTGATCAATTGAGTGCCTTCCATAAGGAGATGAACATGTTCCCACATAGCTTTGGCTGTTTTCTGAGCATCGACACTTCGATAAATTGGATTAGGTATACCTTGAAGTATATAAGCCATTGCATACTCATCAGCTTCACGATGTAATTTCTGTTCTTCTGTGAGTGAAGATTCTGGAAGAGGTCTATCACCAGGAGGACGTGGAGGATCAGCATTTGGATCACCAATTTCAAATCTTGTTGGCCACTCAAATGGTCCTTCAAGTATCACTTGTTTCAAGAATTTCCCATGAGGTTTCTTTAGTTCAAGAAATCGTAAGAATCGACTTGACCATTGAACATAGTTCCCAGGTGTTAGCATTGGAGGTGTTTCAAGTGATCCTGCCTCATGTCTGGATTGTTGAGTTGTAATAACTTCACACATTCTATCAAACCAGTGAGGTTGTTTGGAGGAAAACTGAGTGTTTTGTTGTGACATCTGATATGGTTGTTGTTGAGGAATGATTTGATAAGAAATATTCAATTGTTGGGATCATACTTTTGCATTTAGTCAAGTCTCGGTCATTACCTTTTGTAATAGGCTTAAGTATCCAAAGTTTAAAATTGTCAAAACATATGCTAGTTTTGAGGGGGAGTATTTCAGTGTATAAAGTTTTAGTTACCTTGAAGCAAAATTTATTCAAGAATTTTTCAAACTGAAATTTCTAAATCTTTCAGAATTTTGCTTCAAGAAGACTCCTTCCCTCAAACTTTAAAAAGTTTAAAATTCTCAAAACAAATGCGAGTTTTGAGGGGGAGTATTTTCAAAACAAAATGTTCCATCAAAATCATGCTTAATTACTTGTGCACATATAGCAGTGTACAACCTGTTCTTTGAAATTAAAGGACCCTGAGGTACGCGTCAGTGCCTCAATCCTAACATAAGGAGCGAAAGCTTCTTACTTTTGAGTAGAATTACTCAAATTTTCAAAGTTTTTTCTAAATTCTACTCAAAAGGACAAGTATTCCCTCTCGTAATCAAAACCTCAAAAAATTATTTCACTTATTGAGGGGGAGTATTTGAAATGATCTTTGTTCAAAATGATAAGTTCTTGGTGAATCTCCCCATAAAACTCAAAAAGGCATATTTTAATCTAAAAGATTATCAAAAACATTTATGAGACTTGTAGGATCGTGGTTTTGATTGAATATTGTGATTCGGGAGGTCGGTTACAATGAAAGAATAAGATAGCCATGGTTAGTGAGAGAAAGTAAGAGTAAAGGGAAACTAGTGTTTTATTGATAAGAAAGATGAAAGGAAATTACACACAAAGTCTCACCCTCCTAGTGAAGTCTAGGAGGGCTTATATAGCCTAACACAAACTAACTATTACAATATTACGATTCAAGTCCTTGTGTTTTGGCTAAATGAGATAACTAATGTAATCCCGTAAATGTCGTTCCATTTACGTGTTGGGATTATAAACTTTGATCCCAACAATCTTCCCCCAATGGGGCGACATAAGGGATTACTTACAACATTTCCTACAAGGACAAATAAGAATAAAGAAAGGTCTTCATAAGCTCTTTAAATTGCTGAGGATGGTGACAGTTGACGCTCTTTGTCTTCATCTTGTACCTCAGCTTGAGAACTTTTTCTTCACTTGTAGGCAAATGATGTAATATGCATGAAATGGATTAACTTCCCCCCAATTCATGCTGCATGTCTATAGCGGCTTCTTCGTACACTTCTTTTTGGCGAAGTTTCTGAATCAGCTTCCCCCCAAACTGACAACCGTCTTCAGCAGATTCAAAACTTTGATTGTAGTCCACATGTCTTCTAACTATTGAAGTTTTAAGTACGCAGCGGAATTTGTAGATGACACCGTAAACCACACCAAGCAAATCTGACTAGTCACTTAATCACGGTTATGCTCAATGCGGAAGCTCCGTTCAGGGGTAACATGCAAGAAATCAGCAAGATCTTCTCACTTAAGTAGGCTACTTCACACCCCGCGAGAGTTGAAATGATTACACCAAAATCACAAAACTGAACCACTGATCATCTCTGCGGACGTCTCTCCGGTAGTAATAAAATTGTAAGCTTGATCACGTGAGTCTATTATGCGTCCCTGATGTGCACATTTCTTCCCCCTAATTGCAGATCCTCGTGGAAAATGAGTGTTTTCGCAAAGAAATCAAGAAAAATCAAAGAAGCAAAATAACACCCACTCTCTCTTCCCCCACGATGTCTTCGCGGAATCGGAAGCATACACACTATGTTTACGATGGAAACGGAGGCAGCGTAACCCCATGTGTCTAATTAACCGAATATGTGTGAAGTATCATAAATAGCCCGTGAGAGTCAACTGCTGATAAACAACTTTACTCTTTTATACTCCTCTCAGCTAACTCTTTACCGACCCCATTATCATTCTAACGGCTTTTTGTAGTGACTATTGATGGAGAAAACTCAATATGACGAACTTGAGACTGAAGTAAAATAACCCAAACTTGTGACTTAAACTTGCACTAATGTATGACAAAGAGCAGTGTAGAGAGTTCGCACCTGTTCGAATCCCTAAGTACTCTATACTCATCAACCAACCAACCATCAAGTATAAGACGTACATCACCTCTTGACTATCCACAACTTCATGTGACACTGAGCACTACAACGTAACTCCTTAAAGTGATAGTTATTTTGTGGTAATAGAAAGAAAGAATCACAAAAATAACTAGATATCCAAGTCTTCGTCATTTTAAAGGTTAAAAGCTCGAACAAGGATCTCGAAGAATCATGCATCCAACCAACCCCGATATCTTCAAGATACTAAGTGCACGCACCCGTGAAATTCCACTTCAACCTCAAATAAATAATAAAGAATTAACGCCGTAGTCACATCTCGCGGTTAAATGCCCAAAACTAGCCTTTTGACGGCTTAATGAATTTGATAATGGTTTCCCAAACTTGTCAAAATTAACATAACCGTATCCCCGTGAAAATTTGTAACAACCAAAATACCACTCATTTTGCCAATGATTGTACCAAAAAATTAACACATGGTATTAAAATACATTTGAATAATTAAAGTTCAGCCCTTTGTGTTAATTATTTTGGATCATAAAGTTCAGCCCAACAGTTAAAATGATTCAGTCCATTAACCTAAGAAGCCGGATCGAGCCCACAAACGTGAGTTAGTATTGCAATCAGGGCCCAATGGAAGTGATAACCCGATTCAAAAGAGCACCCACTAATTATCATGATATAAATCACTAGTAACCCTAATTGCATTCATTTACACAACCCTAAACTCATACCACCAAATCTGTTATTTCCGCCCCCACTTATACTTTTTCTCTCCAAATATAGTCAAACAAATCGATCCTTCAAACAAACTCACAACTGAAACAATAACCCATTAAATCGATCATCACAAACAACAACTAACCAAATCACCCAACCTATGATCCCTCTTGAATCATCTAACTCTTGATGTTCAAAACCGAATCTGAAAACCATCTTTTCTTTTCATGTTCAACGAAGCACACAAAGAAAGGAAGTCACAGCTAAGATCTTGTTTCAAGGTCACGGGTAGGTTGTATTTGTTGATGTGTTTTTGTTGTAACCGAATAAAAGGAAGGATGTAACAAACTTGTTATAATCCTTTCTTTTGAGGTTCGAATATTAACTTGAAGTTTAAAGCTTCAATATAGATCGATGATGTGATGACTCTTGTGGCACTTGTCTTAGGACTCGTCTATGATTACCAAACAAGAGTAAACTGAGATCTTGTATTCCTTTTCATTGTTTTGATTCAGAGTTGATGAGTGATTTGCAACGTTGACGGGGTTAGGCTAGGTTTGTGGAGTTTGTTGTTGGGTTGATTAGATTGCGGCTGTGGTAATAATATAGGTCTCGAGTTATTGGTATTATGGTTATGTGGTCATGGTCTTCTAGTCTTCATCTGTATTACTTCTGTTTTTATTCTTTTGGCCAGTTTACGCTTAACCTTACGCGTAAACCTGTTGAAATCTTTTGCGTAGAAATCTTACGCGTAAACTTGTACGAAATCTTTTGCGTAAGAATCTTACGCGTAAACGTATCTTTTGCATAAACTTTATGCGTAAGCATAATCTGTGGCGTAAACCATCTCTTTTGCGTAAGAATTACGCGTAAGAAAAGGGTTTTGTGCCTTAGATGAGCCTTACGCATAACTTGTCCAAGTTATGCGTAGAAAATTGAAGATTTCACGTAGATCTAGGGTATTTGGCCATTTGACCATTTCCGGCGAGATTCCGACCAGATTCCGACTGTTTTAGCGGCCACCTTCTGACTAAAATTTCTGACCAGTTTTTAGAGACCAGAGCATGTGAAGACCACGTTTGACCACTTTTCCACGGAATGGTACAAAATAAGTCATAAAACTGATATTACATACAAAAGTAATATAACCTGTGACATAAATCTGTTAACCATGGACAGATAGACCACACAAAACAGATATATGAAACTTTTAAAAGAAAGCAAATGACTTTTAATGTTTTGACCATTTTGATACAAGAAATATTGTATAAAACTGTTACCAAATGATATTGGAAAAAAAATTCCAGATTCAAAAATGATAGGTAAAACAGCTTAAACAAACAAACGAACCACAAAAAAAAATCATCAAAACAACACACCATAGCTCTTGATACCACTTGTAAGGTCACCATTTAGTAAACACAAGTATGAGAAAATAGATGAGAATGAGAGATGGTTGATTATAAGAAATGAGAGAAAATAATTTGCAAGAGTTTCCTTAATGTATTCAAATAACCAACAATAATAAAGTGTACATGAGCTTGGTATTTATAAGGGGAGGAGTAGGGCAACACTCCCTTCCTCCCTCCTTCCTTTTGGACGTGGGCTTTCAAGCCCATTGGACTTACATACTTAAGCCTTGTAACATAAACATAGTAAAATAAATAACTAAGCAACCTATTACAAAAGGTAATGACCGAGACATGACTAAATACAAAAGTATGATCCCAACATATACTATGTCCATAAGTTTTTCAATTTAATGTTCTCTAATTGAGATAAAAACATGTGTCCATTATGCTCTTTTAACTTCTAAATGGGCAAAATATGCCCATTTCAAAAAAAAAAAAAAAAAAAAAAAAAAAAAACCCAAATGTACCAAAATCTTTTACAAATTTGCCCATTTAGCCATTTTTTTTTATTTTGGGCACAAATTGCCACATCTAATGTGCAGTGAAAGCTGTGCGTTTTTTCAATTGTATGTTTACGTATATTTGATATTTCCAAACAAAGCAAAACTGTTCACTGAAAAAGCTTGGTATTTACAAGTACACATTAACAAGCTCAAGCACTTTATTATTAGAACTACAGTGTAGACATCTACACCCTCTAAGCAACATGATCTTCAAAGGGACAACGACTTTTAAGATACCAAACAACAAAAGAACAAAAAATTTAGGCAAAAGACTTGTTAGAATCTATCAAGAGATCTAAAGACATTTTCCTTTCCTTTGCAACCACTCATTAGCACTTAGCTCCATTAACATGAATTTAAGGTTGCGAAGAACATATTCAGCCGGCGGTTTTGTTCACGTCCAAAATGCAAAGCTTATTACCT
>CM060706.1:119509504-119777004 GCA_030686995.1 Artemisia argyi | reverse complement strand
AATGGGATGCATTACAATTGTTTGAAAAAAGTGTTTTTTGTTTCATTTTTATTAGTAAAATGAAGCCTTTCCATTTGATTGTTCTTTTTATTAAATTTATATAGAGAATTTGATAAAGTTGCCCCCAAAAAAATGCTGACTTAAGTTTTACGAATTTGTTGTGTATGCGGCAAGGTGAAGTAAAACAAGAACTCAAGTTATATCAAGAAAACAATGATTTTCAAGGAAAACTCAATCAAGTGGGCCCTATTCTTACGCGTTTCTTACAAGAGTTTCAAGAAAGCACTTTTACCCTTCCAGATCCGGTGTCGAGATTAATGTCTTAGAAGCGAAAACCATGTAGGAAGTCCAGACTTTTTTTTTTTTTTTTTTTTTTTTTTTTTTTTTTTTTTTTTTTTTTTTTTTTTTTTTATGTTCATCGTCCCTACCAATGGGTAAAAGCCCCAACGGTATCCCAAAAAAAAGCGCCAACGCTTCCTCTAACGTCCTAGATTGGCAATAAAAATCATGTAGGGGCGCCCTTCTTTTGGGCAATATCAGAAAATGATTATTGTCATTTGAAAATACAATTTGGCAATCCTGAGAATCCTTGTTTGCTGTGCATCTCAAATCAATTACTCCTTCTTTTGGGTCAAAAGCAAGAAAACAACTTAGAAAATGAACATCAAAAAGTATACTTGACCAGTAAAAAACACAAGATTTTGGGTCTAATAGTATCCATTATCATGGATTAAAGTTAAGAACACTTAAAAAAAAGTTAAGATCACTAACCACTCCTTATAAGCACTGTACTTATGCTCTTTTATGTTGTTAGACGAAGGCGGTGGGTGAAATTGATGTTTTAAGGAGAACCATGAAAGAGAAGGGGGTCAAGAAAGTGCCAGGTTGGAGTTACATAGAGCTTCAAAACCATCTTCATGCATTTAATCCTGGTAGTCATTTACATAAAGAAATCAGGACATACACGATACACCATGTGCTGAGAATGTTAATGGGTGATATTGCGGATTTAGAAATATTCTGTGATTTAGAAAATATTGTGGATGATAGCTCGTTTTCTATGATAGTTCGTCTCTACATCTTAGCATGCTAGACTTATCCAGATCTTAACCAGGTACGTCAATACATTTTACCATTAAAGAGCTTTTACTTTCTTTTCCTGGTTTGTATTCATTGAAAAACTACTATTTTGAAGAATAATACAGGTGGATGAATATGCTATAATTGTGATTCTTTATCAGACTTTGAGATTGTCATAGTTATGCATATACAAAAGATATGGTTTTAAGATGAGATGCGGGCTACGTGAAAGAGATAAATTCATAGTAAGCCTTAAGATCCTATTTATTATGTAAAGATGGGATTCTAAGCTGAGCTATAATGTACTAAGAGTGCACTTTGTTTCTTGATACTAGCAGATATTACAAGAACCGAATTAATATGATTTATGCTAGGTATAAAATATGTTTAAAATTTGATAGTGGATGGAGATTAGTGGAATTGCCTACCATCTCCACTGTACCGTTGTGTTTGCATTGATACATAATTTTTTTTGAAAATCAATTTATATTTTATTCATTCAGATAGAGCTAAGCCGCTATTTGTGACTATAAACTTCAGCAATATTAAAACCAGAAGTGATTCAATTCATGCACAATTTAAGCTTCTAATTGCATGATTAACCTGATATGCAGCCGCCCTTACATCACAGCACTACCGTTTGAAATGCTTTGTCAGTATGCACTTTTATGAGCTTATCTAATTATTATTTTATTAACAAGGTTACTCTTAGGAACCAGTGGCCAAAAAGACTACAAACTCCTCCCTCCATAACGCTGACATACCCGACGAACCTTAGCAAAGATCTTCCTTTCAATGGTTTCTTTATTGTCCAACTATCATGTGACATTGGGTATAAATAAGTGATTCTCCAACCATAGTTTGCATATCATTTTCTCTTCAAGAATATCTCTTATTTGTGCCATGAAAAGCTTAAGCACCATTGGCTTTACATGGTTTATAACTATCTCCATGTTGTGTTTGCTTGCAAATTCTCAGCTAACTACAAACTTCTACTCAACTTCTTGTCCTAATCTTCTCAACATTGTACGTAAACAAGTTCAGAATGCCATTAAAACTGAAATGAGAATGGCAGCTTCGTTGCTTCGGTTGCACTTCCACGACTGCTTTGTAAATGTAAGCCCTGTTCTAAGTAAATCATGTTTTTAGTTGATTTTCTGAATGTGGTCTGCTCTATGGTTATTAAAACTTTTCGCTATTGACTTATTGTGTATTTAGGATGATAATCTTGCTGTGTTATTTTCTCTATCTGAACCTTTCCTGTAAAGGGTGTAAGCCGTCTTTGTATGTCATTATACATACTAACAAACCCTTCAAGTATGTAGGGTTGTGATGCATCAATTTTATTGGATGGAAGCGATGGAGAGAAGACCGCTTTACCAAACAATAATTCCGCTAGGGGATTCGAGGTCGTGGATGCTATTAAAACTGCTGTGGAGAGCTCGTGCAGTGGAATAGTTTCTTGTGCTGACATTTTGGCCATAGCTGCCCGTGATTCAGTTCTATTGGTAAGTATCCAAAGAACATACACAAGATAAAACTGAAAATTAGACCCAAAAGTTAAAAATAAAAAGTGATATGCAGAGTGGAGGACCTTTTTGGAAGGTCTTGTTAGGAAGAAGAGATGGACTTGTGGCTAATCAAACCGGAGCTAATTCAATGCTACCTGGACCCTTTGAGCCGGTCGTTAACATTACCCTCAAGTTTCAAGCCGTTGGCCTCAATCTCACAGACGTCGTGTCCCTATCAGGTGCATTTAAGTTATTTTTTTTCATGTTCACACAATATATGAGTAGTTAGAGCTCTAGAATGCTGTTGCAAACAACCTTCTTAGAAATAGTGCTTAAAAAGGTCTATTTTAGCACTATCTTAGGTCTATGGCCCTATGGGCCTGTTTGAATAAACATATGATTTAGTGCTGACTCAACAATATTAATGACAAAAAATTATTACCATCTTCTTTTTTAACCCTACGAAGGATTTAGTTTTGAATGAAATATGACTTTGATGAATCGTGTACTAATTTGATATAAATGTGCAGGGGCACATACTATAGGGAGAGCAAGTTGTGCTACATTTGGAAACAGATTATTCAACTTCTCAGGGACAAATGCTCCCGATAGTACATTACTGGACGCCAACATGGTATCAGGCCTGCAGAATCTATGCCCAGTCAACGGAGATAGCAGTCGGGTAACAGATCTTGACTGGAACTCCACTGACCTGTTTGACAATCATTACTTCCAAAACTTGATCAATGGAAGGGGAATTCTTGAATCTGATCAGTTCCTATACTCGAGTGAACAGGCTGTCTCAACTACACGAAGTATCGTTGAGCTTTACAGCAATAACACAAAGCTTTTCTTCAATGACTTTGCCAATTCCATGATCAAAATGGGGAACATACAACCCCTCACTGGATCAGCTGGTGAGATACGGAAGAACTGCAGGGTTGTTAATTCATAGATTTGTTATCAAGATTATGTATAAGCTGTTATTTCCATAAAGCTCTGTAGGACCTAAATGCAAACAATGAATAAATGGACCATCTTTTTCACTTTACACACCTGATCAGTTTCTGCTGAATTCTACTTGATTCTCGTGATGATTGATCCCACTTTTGATTTCATATTCATACACATTTCCGACAGTGTAATTTTTTTTCCTGAAGTCTACTTGTTTAACAATTTTTTATTAACATTCAGTGATTATATTATTGATCATTCATTTATTACCTTTTCACAACGTCTCAGTTGGTCATTTATTTGGTTACATACATGTCATCTGTAATAATAAAGATGCTCACCCATGAAACAGTTAGATTTATAACCTTTATATAGGTGCTAGTAGACGTATCTGACTCGTATACAATATTTGGTAGGGACCTATACATGATAACTACCATCAATTTCTATACCACAGATAACCACATGGCACTCCGTCAACTTAACCAGTCGAAACTGTGGTTCTTTTAATTTTCCTGTTTACATTCTAACATGACCTGTTTAACAAGTGAGGGGGTGTCCAAATGAACCCCAAAAAAAAATCTAAAGGGGCCCATACACAGGTCCATTTGATTGCCAGCTATAGTAGTTTGAGTGATATATTCCCTAAATTCAGCTACCTTATAAGAACATGGCACCATTGTTAATAGTAATAAGATGTATCCAATATTTAAACCCCTAATTTCTGAGGCTTCTGGAGATCTACAGGTTCAAGACGAGATCCTCGAACTATATGGGAAAGCTATCAAACACGATTCATGCTCAAGATCATGTCTTGGAGGATGTGGACACGTACAAGAGAAAACTTAGCCAACACTTCATTTCTTTGTCTGCGCTTCTTCCTAACCTCACAAAGGTAAAAAAAAAGAACAAAAGAACTTTTCCTAAAAAACGTGTTATATACGGAGTACATTATATTGGAAGTAACAATGTTTGACATTTCTTTATTGTAGACGGATATGGTATCTGTGTTGGAACTTGAAGCACCAGCTGGATTCAATAGAAAGGATGTTCAAGCATCCGCTACTTGTTTAAAGAAATCAGCTGGACCTAGTGATCACAATATAATGCTTGTTCTTCTCATGAAACAAACTGTAGAGAGAATATCGAAGTCCAAATATCGGAAACAATGTGTTGGTACAATTCCGGTGCCAGAAAAAACCACCTTCCTATGTCAATGTATTAGGAGAGATGAGCACGATGGTGTTAGAGTTTGACAATCAAATATCACATATTGCGGAAGCTAGGATCAATAATAACACGTATAAAGATAACTAAAACATAAATAAGAACATACCCGATGCACTTCAATAAACCTTGAACTTGTGTAAAATAGATCAATGATAAACCCCTTACCGTTTTGTTTATCGATCTCTTGATAATTACTATAGTGAGTAATTACCTCGTTCTTGTACACACAAACTACTAATGAATAAAGGTTTATGCAAGTAAACAAAAACACTTGATTTGGTTTAACCAAAATCGACCCAAATCCCTTGGAGGGGGTTGTGTCGATCGGCCAAGAAAAGAGAGAGGCAAGGAAAAACTTTAGGGTTTGTGTGTGTGCACAAAAGATGTTTAGGTCTAACCCCAAGGCCTTGTATTTATACTAGAAGATTTCTTGGAGACCAAGCAAGCATGGGTCGATCCCCTTGGGCCTAGGATCGACCGGCCATGCCTTCCACAAGGGATTCCGGATCCTTCTTGTCTCCCAAAATACATTCTAGTCCTCGTTCTTTCGTTCCTAATAATAGTTAATACTTACGTTTAATATTAACGATTATTTAGTCCCTCAAGTGTTTATAAATATATATATATAATCGATACATATAACATATATATATTTATTTACTTTATTCTCGTTTGTAATGTGTGCAATCCCGAGGTCTTGGGTTCGATACTAGTCATTTACTATTTAATATTTATACGTAACTTTTAACAGCTCACACTCGTATATCCATTAATAGTAAAATGACATTGGTTGGCGTCTTGCAACACTCCAATGCCCCCAGTTCGACCCAAGCTAGGTTTCCTGGAAAACCTTTAATGATTCATCATTATTATTATCCTTTCGCTTCTAATACTACATTAATAAAGATGTGAGGTTCTTTATTAAATTATGTTTCTCGTCTCTTTATGATTGAACAAAATTACCAAAACATCTGAACGCATTCCAGATAGACTTTGGGCGTGGCCACGCAAACATTTTGTCAACCCTACGAGGGGCCCTGCAGTATTAAACTTCTGAACAAATCAGAAGGAACGAATTCTCTCTTGACTACAAGAATAACCCATGAACTTTGCAACAATTCTGAAAACAACCCTTATGACTTCCAATTACGGTAAGCCGTAGATTGTTCCACAAAATGCACTACATCCATGACACTTATCTGGTATCTCAAGTCTGAGGATAACTTTAAATATGATTCTCACAATAAATTTAAATCATATAGTTGGGATATGTCCAATATTCAATTCATTGAATATCATGTGAAATTGGTATGACTACGCATCAATATACTTTCAAGTATATCCTTAACCAATACTCAAAATTGTCTTAGTTTAATGATATTCCCATATCATTAATCAACAACAGACTATTTAGAATAATAAATTATTCATGGATCTTAAACATGCAAATATAGGATATATTTTTAAGACAATGAATAAATAAACATAACCAATACTTTATTTCATTAAAATAACAATTGTACATTACATCCCTTATCCAAATACTAATCACAAATGGGCATGAAATTATCAGCTAATTTAAGTCCTATTCCTTCAGCATGCTTGTAAAGCTTGGTGCCAGGTAAAGGCTTGGTAAATTGATCAGCTAAGTTTTCATCTGTGTGAACTTTGAGCATTTCGATTTCACCTATCTCAACTTGTTCTCTGACATAGTGGTGCTTAATCGGGAAATGTCTGGTGCCTTTCATGATTCCAGGTTCATTGGCAAATGTAATTGCAGCTGAGTTGTCACAATACATTTTTATAGGTCGCTGAATCAAAGGCATAACCCCAAGCCCTGAAACAAACTTCCTAATCCAAACAGCTTCCATTGCAGCTTCTGAAGCAGCTATATACTCACTTTCTGTAGCAGACATCGCTAGTATACTCTGCTTTCTGCTCCTCCAATTCACAGCTCCTCCATTAATGACAAAAACATAACCAGTCTAAGACTTCGTATCATCTTTATCACCTTTTCAAGAAGCATCGCAGTAACCTGTAACATCAAGCTCTGCAGATGGAGTACCCCCATAAACTAAGAACATCTCTTTAATAGCCCTTAGGTACTTAAGAATATTCTTAACAGCAGTCCAGTGTTTTTCACCTGGATTCTGCTGATATCGACTGGTTAAATTCTGAGCAAACGCCACATCAGGCCTTGTGCTTTTCACCGCATACATAATAGATCCCACAGCCGAAGCATAAGGGACTCTCTTCATGCGTTGCACCTCTTCAGGTGTTGAAGCACAAACTTTATTACTCAAGCCATGTTGCTCTTGCATCGGCAAATATCCTTTCTTGGAATTTTGCATATTGAATCTCTTCAATATTTTAACAATGTAAGCACTTTGGCTTAATCCAATTAATCGCTGAGATCTATCTCTATATATCTTGATTCCCAGAATAAATGCAGCTTCCCCTAAATCTTTCATAGAAAAACAACTTCTAAGATATGCCTTAACCTTTTGCAAACTTAGAATGTCATTTCCCATGATTAATATGTCATCGACATATAATATAAGGAAAATTACATTACTCCCACTAGCTTTGTGATATACACATGGCTCATCAAGATTTTGAGTGAATCCATACTTCTTAATTTCACTATCAAATCTCTTATTCCATTGTCGTGATGCTTGCTTTAATCCATAAATGGATCTTTTAAGCTTGCATACACGATCTGGGAATTCTGGATTCACAAACCCCTCAGGCTGCGCTATATAGATGTCTTCATCTAGGCGACCATTTAAGAAGGCGGTTTTAACATCCATTTGCCAAATCTCAAAGTCATAGTAAGCGGCTATGGCTATAAGAATCCTAATTGCCCTTATGTCAGCTACAGGAGAAAAGGTCTCCTCATAGTCAACACCAAAAGTTTGAGTATAGCCTTTAGCTACCAAACGGGCCTTATAGGTGTGTACAATGCCATCCATATCAGTCTTTTTCTTGAAGAGCCATTTACTCCCAACTAGCTTGGCACCCGGAGGTAGGTCTACTTCTTCCCAGACTTCATTGTCTTTCATGGACTGCATTTCCCCATTCATAGCTCCCTGCCATTTTTCCTTTTCAGGACTATTCATAGCAGCTTTATAACTTGTAGGTTCATCGAGATCCCCTATCAAGTTGTCATCACACTCCATGTTAAGACATAGACGTGTAGGAGCCTTCACAGATCTAGAAGACCTGCGAACGGGAACCACTTCAACTTCAGGTGGAGGACCTAAACTTTCAGGTTCTTCAAGAAGTTGGCTAGTGTTTTCAGAAGGTGCTACATCTTCATGATCGTCTTCCAGATCATATTCTCTCCCACTGAATTCTTGAGATATGAGCTCCTTTTCTAAGAAGTCTCCATACCTTGCAACAAAAACTTTGTTTTCAGCTGGGTAATAAAAGTAGTAACCCATAGTTTCCTTAGGGTAACCTACGAAGATGCACTTTACAGATCTTTGTTAGAGTTTGTCTACTGAGTCACGTTTAACATACGCCTCACAACCCCAGACCTTTAGATAAGACAAGTTAGGAGCTTTTCCAGTCCATACCTCATATGGAGTCTTATCCACCTTCTTTGTCGGAACCATATTCAAAATGCGAACTGCAGATTCCAAGGCATAATCCCAAAACGAGTAAGGAAGAGTTGTTAGATTAAACATAGATCGTATCATGTCTTGCAATGTACGATTCCTTCTTTCAGATACACCATTATGTTGTGGAGTGTAGGACCGTAGAACAACCTATTTCATTTATGAATCTTGCTTAGATCTAGAGAGAGAAAGTAAGGTAGAGAGAGAGAGAGGATGGGAACTCTAGTGTGTGAAATGAAAGACAATGTTATTACCTAAGAGAACCAACTAGAGAACCAACCTCACAAATGAGGTTTACATGAGTATTTATACTCAAAGTCTAGGGCTTCTCTAATCTTTGACCTTATTACATAACTAGCCCTTAGACTTTATAAAATCATGAATAATACACATAAACTTCATCATAATGATATTCTAAAGCAACCTATAACTACACGTTAATGGCCGACACTTTTTATAAATAAAATACGATGCTAACATGGAGTATATGGAGAAGTAAGGTGCTGGACAATTCCCTCCTTTGCTAAGTAATCTATAAACTCTTGACTCAGGTATTCACCACCTCTATCGGATCGAAGAGCTTTAATCTTCTTTCCTAGTTGCAACTCTACTTCTGCTTTAAACACTTTGAATGTTTCAAATACCTCATGTTTATGTTTAAGTAAATAAACATAACCATAACGGCTGTAATCATCCGTAAATGTTAAGAAGTAGCTAGCACCTCTCCTTGACACATGTCTAAGTGGTCCACACACATCTGTGTGAATAAGACCAAGTAGATCATCAGCCCTTTCAATCCTATTTTTAAAGAGTTTCTTAGTCATCTTCCCAGCAATGCAAGATTCGCACTTATCAAATGATTCATCATTGATCTTTTCTAAAAGCCCATCATGTTGCAGCTTTTTCATGCGATCTTTGCCAATGTGAGCAAGTCGACAATGCCAAAGATAAGACGAATCCAGACTTTTCTTGATTCTCTTATTGTTGATGCTATACATCGAATTATTTTTAACAAAAGCATTATCATTATTATTCATATCAATTTCAAAGACACCATTCACAGCAATAGCATTAAAATAAAAAACACCATTTAAAGAAACTGAAATTCCATTGCTAGAAATAGTATGCTTAAAACTAAGGTTCAACAAACATGAAAATGAAATTACACCTCTAACAATTGACGGTGCATAATGACAATTATTTAAAGATAGTACTAAACCCGAAGGCAACACTAAATCATAAACTCCTATAGCTTCAACTCCTGCATGCGCTCTGTTACCAATGTGCAAGAATTGTTGTCCATAGGCCAGCTTTCTCTCAACTCTGAACCCCTGCAAGGTATTGCAAATATGAATGCCACATCCCGTATCATATACCCATGAATTCAATTTAGGAGTAAGAGTGAATAATTCAATCATAAAGAACGCACCTGATGAGCTGGGATTACCAGTTTCATTCCCCTGCTTCTTGAGTCGCAAGTCATGAATGTAGAGAGGACAATTGCGCTTCCAATGGCCCTTTTCATGACAATGGTGACATGCCTGATCCTTCTTGTTTGGTGGATTCACCTTTTTCTGCTTAGGCTGATGTTGCTTCATCTTGGGTTCATGTTGATAGGCCATGACCTGCTTGCCTTTGTTACCTTTCCCTTTGCCTTTGTTCACATGTGATTTCTTCTGGATTCTCTCCCCATGAATCGCCAACACTTGCGGGGTAGGAGCCTTGACCTTGGCTGATAGACTTTTCTCATAATCAACAAGCAGTGCGAGTAATTCTGAGACTGTCTTCCCCGAGCAGTGCATGTTGAAATTCTGCACAAAACCAGCAAAGTCCTTGTTAAGGGCCCTATTGATCAAGTGCACTTGCACATTCTCGGGGTAACCAAATCCAATTCTGTGAAGCTGATCAAAAGATTCCTTCATCTCAGTCACATAATCTTCAACTGGTTTACCATCACCATGCTTGCAGTTGTGTAGCTTGTCCAGTTCATCATACAATTCAACTGCAGGAGGTTTCTCATAAGATTGCTGAAGTACTTCAAGCATATCTTTTGGGAAAAAGTACTCAAACTTCTTTTGCAATTGAGCACTCATGCTAGTGAGCATTAAACAAGCAACCTCATTAAACTTAGCATGTTTCTCCCTCCATTCTGCCTTAACTGCTTCTGCTGCAGTAGCAGCAGGCTCAGCGGGGCATTCATCGGTCAAGTAATTGAGCTTACCGGTCGACCTCAAGACAATTCTAAGCGAACGGTACCAATCATTGAAATTCTTTCCAGTCAATTTTTCTCTCTCAAGATGACTCTTGAAAGCAGAAATCACAGATGGGGTATCGGGTTGAGCCATATCTACAGATAAAAGTTCAAACATTAGTATTTTCGATAATAAATATCTCCAAGAAAATAAAATACCCATTAGCTATATTCATATAACCACCAAAATTTTCTTGAAAACCTAGGATCCAACTTTACATAGTTCCACCACATCAGTTGATCTGCTAGTGGTGAAAGTACAAAAGATGGTTATCTGTCGAACAATAATTGGCAAACAAGATTTCCAATTCCTAGATCATTATGGGAATTACTTCAAATTGATTCATCAATTTGCCTTGTAAGCATGTTTCATCCCATCTCATGCCTTAAGTTCTAGGTCTCACGCACAACTTAATTAAGTCGTCTACCTTAGAAACTGTAAAATTGCAATTATGGTCTCACGCGTTAAAAGAATTTTACCTTGTTATAGTAATTTAGCCTAGGTCTCACGTTTACTAAATTAAAATTCCAAGTGTTCCTTATAGATAGATGTCATGTAACTTAAATTATAAGGGTATTCAATTTTGATGTGTAAATCAAAATATGTATAAAGATGCATGCACTCATCTTTATAGCATAAGTTTTCAAAACCTTTTTATTACCAATTCGTGAAATTAATACACAAAGTTTTACTTGAGGTTTAATAAACCCTAAGATGACTTTCTACAATTATGATTTTAAAAGTAATTCGTTTAAGACATATTCAAGATTGTGATAACCAAGGCAGACTCTAAGGCTCTTTTCTAAGCCTTCAAATCACGGTTATGAATATCGTCTTAAAGGACTTAATTTTAAAAGCATATTTGTACAAAACATCAATCAAGCAAAAGTTTATGGATTCAATCTCAAAATTATGTAATAAAGATTCAATATTTATTACTTTAGGGTTTCACCATTATTAGTCTATATTATTTTCTTTTATAAAAATCACCCTTTTTATTGCTTACAACAAGTCAAACAATTAAGAAAACAATAAAAACAAGTAATTAAAAGAAAAATAAACAACTAATAATAATAACGTGAAACAATTAGCCACATGCAAACCTTGTTAAAAAGATCCTAATAAAATTAATTCTAGGTATAATTATGCATGTAATCACCTAAGGCCTTCTCCTCTTGATGGAGGAGAGCCACATACATTGACGAATCAATTGCGTAGGCCAAAGATAATATACACACCACATAGCATATAAATTGATTTTAATAATTATGTATTGGAGTCTTCCCCAATTTTAGATCTATTTAAAACATGTGACAAATAAATAAAACAAACAAGATCCATGACTAACATGCATGTTTCGTCATGGATTAATTAGCACATAGGTCACAAGTATGTTCACATATCCGGTTAAAGACCTAGGGTTTCTATATGATTATAATTTAATCAAGAAAACCACAAACCCTAATTAGGGTTTAAGTGGAAATCGACCCCCCCCCCCCCCCCAAATTAGGGTTAGGGTTTAAATTTTATTAAAAAAATTTAAAGAAAACCCTAGAAAAACATGTATCTAAAACAATTAAAGATCCGATTTTTATTACGTTTTAGTAATCAATTACATGTTATCCATGGCTCGTGATGCCACTGTTAGAGTTTGACAATCAAATATCACATATTGCGGAAGCTAGGATCAATAATAACACGTATAAAGATAACTAAAACATAAATAAGAACATACCCGATGCATTTCAATAAACCTTGAACTTGTGTAAAATAGATCAATGATAAACCCCTTACCGTTTTTACTATAGTGAGTAATTACCTCGTTCTTGTACACACAAACTACTAATGAATAAAGGTTTATGCAAGTAAACAAAAACACTTGATTTGGTTGAACCAAAATCGACCCAAATCCCTTGGAGGGGGGTTGTGTCAATCGGCCAAGAAAAGAGAGAGGCAAGGAAAAACTTTAGGGTTTGTGTGTGTGCACAAAAGATGTTTAGGTCTAACCCCAAGGCCTTGTATTTATACTAGAAGATTTCTTGGAGACCAAGCAAGCATGGGTCGATCCCCTTGGGCCTAGGATCGACCGGCCATGCCTTCCACAAGGGATTCCGGATCCTTCTTGTCTCCCAAAATACATTCTAGTCCTCGTTCTTTCGTTCCTAATAATAGTTAATACTTACGTTTAATATTAACGATTATTTAGTCCCTCAAGTGTTTATAAATATATATAATCGATACATATAACATATATATATTTATTTACTTTATTCTTGTTTGTAATGTGTGCAATCCCGATGTCTCGGGTTCGATACTAGTCATTTACTATTTAATATTTATACGTAACTTTTAACAGATGAGTCTATCGTTTGTCAGTAGCAATGCTGTGTCTGTCACGAATACAACTTTTTTTTTATCAACATCATTGCTGAGGTACATATAGTTTGACTCGTACTAAATTCTAAATCAGGATTACTACATACACTTTTACTGAAATTTTCTCTAAGCTGAAACACAGTTACTAGCTAATAGACACCAGATATTCTGTTCTTTTGAATGAATTGTACAGATGGACGACAACTTCTGTATGACACCACCGTAACAGACATATTGAAAAATCTGGAAAGAGTTTACTAGACATTATGAACATGCAGGGCGGCTCAAGCCTTTTACATGCCTAAAGCGGATTTTTGATAATGAGGCCTTCTTTAATAGAAACATTTGCCTGTTACTTTCATTATTTTGTATCAAGTTTATTTTTCTAGCTCTAATTTATGAAGAAATAAGATTGAAAAATCCGAAAATTTGTTGTCTATCATAACTCGCTTTCAAATAACGAATCTTTGATGAATTTGTGCTTTATATCTGAACAATTGTAGGTGTATTAAAGAACAACCAGCAAGGCTAAACATATGAGTGTTTTACCAAATCATTGTCAACATTATCATCAAATCTATATGAGCTACTAACAACCATATTCGAAACAAAAGCCGTAGATCAAGTTTATGTTGCAATTAAGAATAGCATATTTACATGATCACAAATCCAATAGTGATGATCAAGTCAGTCACTTGAACAATGTGAATATATATGTGATCCGATCCTGAGTAGAAAAATTATACGGCAAGATTAAAATCCATATTTGAGCTTGATATCATCTTTTCACAGCTTAGAAAGAAAAAAAGTAAGTATAAGTTTTGTACTACTGACAATTCATGCTCACAAAATGATAATATAATGGATTTTTTGAATTTGAGTACTTTTTATTGATCCTGTTATTGTTATTAGAGTTTGGCATCAATTTAGTCATAGTTTCAAAAGAAAAACAATGTATAAAAAAGACATAAATGTGGATGAGTGTAACAAAGATCTTATAACTTTTGCAATGTTTGCTTCTCTGAAGATTATATGTTCAATCCCACATGGGTCAAAGAAAAAAGATTTTGCTACCTTTTATACCATGCTTTCTAGATCTTTGACATGTTGATATTAGTATTATGTTGGTGAGTTATACTGTTGAAAGCTGTTAAATTCAAAACGTACGTTTACCAGCTTTTAAAAGAGGTAGTTGAGATCCATAAAGAACTCATACATGCAAAAAAAATACCATCGCGACGAGAATTAAATGATCTTCGCGACGAGAATTAAATGAAAGAGGTAGTTGAGATCCATAAAGAACTCATACATGCAAAAAAAATACCATCGCGACGAGAATTAAATGATCTTCGCGACGAGAATTAAATGATCTTTCTATAGATATGCATTGTTATATACTTTCGACGAACTTTTTTTTTTAATTTCCGCCCAGAAAGAATCATATATGATTCGTAAAAATCATATATGATTTGTAAAAAATTATATATGATTCGATTCTTACGAATCATATATGATTCTTACGAATCATATATGATTTCTTAAGAATCATATATGATTCGTAAGAATCATATATGATTTGTTAAAATCGAATCATATATGATTTTTCTGGGTGAAAAAAAAAAATTTTCATCGAAAAAAAAGTTCGTCGAAAGTATATAACAATGCATGTCTATAGAAAAATAATTTAATTCTCGTCGCGATGGTATTTTTTTTGTAGCTTGACGATTTACGGTTTGCGAAATATTTAAGTTTTAAAAAAAGGGTGAAAATTTATTTTTTTATTTTAATAAAAAAAATGAGTGACTAATATTGCTTGATGGTTCTTTGGTAAAAGTTAGATCTATAAAGAACTTTTGGCAACTCCTAATTAATATAAGTTCTCAATTTTTTAAATTAGATTAAGAAAATGTGGATGAATTTTATTTGTTATTATAATATTATAACAAGCTAATTACAAAAATAAACCAAAAAAAAAACTTGTATTTTTACTATAATTAGACTAAGAAAATGTGCATTAATTTTATTTGTTGTTATAATAATATAACAAGCTAATTACAAAAATAAACCCAAAAAACTTGCATTTTCACTATATGAGTTCTCAACTTTTTAAAAGAGGTAACTCCTATTTAATATAAATTCTCAACTTTTTAAATTAGATTAAGAAAATGAGGATGAATTTTATTTGTTATTATAGTAATAATATAACAAGCTAATTACAAAAATAAACCAAAAAAACTTGTATTTTCACTATAGTTAGACTAAGAAAATGTGCATTAATTTTATTTGTTATTATAATAATATAACAAGCTAATTACAAAAGTAAACCCAAAAAACTTGTATTTTCACTATATGAACTGCTCAAACATGAATTAATATAAGTTCTCAAGTTTGTAATTTAGACTAAGAAAACGTGGATTAATTTTATTTGTTATTATCTATACTACTTTATAAAGCATTTGAGACTTGCTATTAATGGAAGGCTTAAAAATTCAGATTCAACACTTATACTTATAATAGAAAGAAGTGTATTAATTTTATTATTAAATCAATAAACACGTATAATTAAAATTTACAAGTGAAAATTTAACTGTCTTCATTAGTCCATTTTGTAACAGCCAATTTAGTGTAACCGCCCCATTTCAACTATTTTAATAGCCCATTTCGTAACAATCCATTTAGTGTAACTGCCCATTTCAACCCTATTAATAGCCCATTTTGTGGGAACCATCTACCTAAAACCTAATAACATATAAACACTCAGACAAAATCTAAAGGGAATTGATTTTCACACTTAAATTTTTTATTGGGACACTTCACTGTGTGCATTGGATACTTGTACAAGATCCACAGTGTGCTCTAATTGTTTTTACATTTGAGTGTCCCAATCACAAAGTTGAGTGTGCAAATCACCTCCCAAACCTAAAACCACACACCACATAAAAGACACATACAAAGCCCTCACTCTCTATAAACCACCACCCACTGACAACCACCATCACCGACGTCGTCTACCAAATAGCCACCATTGCTCAATGGTTTAGGTTGTTTCAGTGGGCTAGGTGGCTTCGGTTGATGTTTTTGCTGTTAGCTTATGTGTTTTTGAAAAAGTGGTTTCGATTGGTCTCATCCTGGTTGTTAGTTTCGGAGGTTTTCTGGTGGCAAATAATTCAATATATGTGTTTTTGAAGGATTTATGTGCCTATTGTTCCATTCGAAATCTTTTGATAAGATGAGTTGTTTTTATAGATCTAACTAGATCTTTAAGGCTTTGCACATTTTTTTTAAAATTTTTTATTTATTTATTTATTCATTCATTTTTTTTTTTATGAAGAAGTTACTTATTATTATACCTTTGATCTTAGGTTTTTATCTAGATCTAATGTTGCTTAAGATTTAGATCTATGAAAAGCCGAGAATGTTTCGATCTATTTTTATGGATTGCAATATGACTAGAGGTTGTAAATGTTGGGAACTTGTGTGTAAGTGTTTGCTCTTTGGAATTGGCAGTTATGATTTTTTTATTTTATTTTATTTTATTTTATTTATTTATATATTTTTTGCGGATTGGCCTCGTAAAACGGGAAGGATGGTTAAGTGTGTGAGATACATGTGTTTGGCCGAGTGACGCCTAATTCTGGTTCTGCGTTTAGAAATGATCATGTTTGGGTTTGTTGTGTGTGGATATGATGTTTATGGCTATGATGATTTGATTAGTCGTAACTTGGTGGCGCAATAAACATAATGGTATTTGTGAATGAAACCGTTTATTTTGCAGCCAAGCCAAAAATCTGAGCCAATTTTTTTAAAAGTTGGTGCTTATAAAGTAAATAGATCGAGTGGTCGAAGTTTCATGTGATGCTTTCTCATAAGAGGACAATCAGTCTCATGTTTATTATCTCATGGAATTATTTTTTCCCGTATTGAAATTAGTTTCTATACTTATTTGTTTCTCAAATAGGTGGACTTTGTAGTTTACTGCCCTTATTTGACAAGAGTCAACAAAATGAGATTTTAAACAAGATGAAAAAACGGGACAGTGAAATTAGCCATGTTGAAAAGCAATCTTAATAGAACAATATATTTTCTATATTATCGTTCTACAAAGAATGAAACATGTGTTTAGCAAACATTACTATGCGCCTAAATTGTCCATTCAAGACATGCTTATTTTTGAAAAAAAATTAAAGACATGCTTCTTTGAGAAAAAATTAATTTGCTCCACATCGTCACAATTTTTATTTATTTATTTTTTTCCCTCTCCTAAGAAACAAGAAAAAGCATGAAAACAATAACACCGGTCAAACAAAAAAGAGTAACAACCAAACACATGAATTGACGAAACAATGTTTTGTAAAAATTTATAAAACGGTGTCACTTTAGCGAGTTTTCAACTATAAAATAAAATACGCACAAACAAACACACAACACACAAAAATCGCCGCAATAGTATTTTATTGTTGACCAAAGTGTTCACGTTTCAAAATAATATCAAAGGTACTTACACAAACAATAACTATGCATAACTTTACATAAAACTTAATTTCAACTTCTTTAACTCAAATTTATTTGAAAGATATTACAGGTTTATAATATTGAGAGACAAATTTATTGTATAGTATATCTAGAGCTTATCTTACAACAAATTTATTGTAGTGACGTTTATGTTTAATTTATGTTTTTAAGATGCTACTTATGTTACTATTTTTAATTTGGACCTTAAGTTTATTCGGATACGTCATAGTTTGCTTTACTATTACTTATAGTTATTTTGATTAAAAATTGTCATAAATTTATTCTTAGAAAAACATATAAATAAAAACATTTGCTCGTCATAAAATCTCGTTACAGGGTACCCGCCGCCGCATTACGCGGGTACCATGCTATAATAATATAACAACCTAATTACAAAAGAAACCCAAAAAACTTGTATTTTCACTATATGAACCGCTCAACCATGAATTAATATAAGTTCTCAAGTTTGTAATTTAGACTAAGAAATGTGGATTAATTTTATTTGTTATTATAATAATATAACAACCTAATTACAAAATAAACCCAAAAAAGTTGTATTTTCATTATATGAACGGCTAGACCTGGAATTTTAAAATTATTTTTATGCGACCGTACGACTCTATAACAATGTTGACAAGTGTCCATGTGGTACGATGATGTTTTTTGTGCGACTTAAATATTTTTTGTACGACATGGTAGTGTTTTGTGCAACTGAGGTGATATTTGATTGTGAAGTTTTGTCTTATTCGAGTAAAACAAAAAATGTGCAATTTTTTAACTTTCTTTTTTAGTTTTTCAAGGAATTTTTGTCTTAAAAAAGAGAAAAAATTCACATTAATTGCACAAAAACATTTTCAGTCGCACAAAAAATATTTATTTACATTGAATGGACAAGTGACAAAATTGTAGCTGTTATACGGTCACATAAGTCTAAATATGAAATAAATGAAGTTGCGGTCTATTAAGCAGAAATTGTTCATATCATTTTTTTTATTTATTTAAAATTGTAGCTTACTTGTTTAATTTAAACTTATAAATGAATACGTCAAGGGGTTCGTTTCTTTAATCCAAACAATAAACAAGAGCAAAATAATGGTAACTTTAATCAAACTTGGCACACTTCTAACTTTTCAATCTTTGGCTTGTTCTTTATATTTTTAGTCGATTGCCGAGAATCTATAATATTAGACTCTGAAAGTAGAAAGACCTATAAAGTAGAATTGGTTTTTTGGCACAAATATAGACTTTCGATGCTTACAATTTGTAGACAGTAGACGGTCAAAAGTGGGTTATAACCAACTTGAATCGAGTCGAATTATGGCAGGGGTCAACTCAACTCGATAATACTAGCTATGCTTGACTCGATACTTCAGTGAGCCTTCCATGAGAGAAGCTCGAGCTTGCCTCAAGAAGGATTAAATCCGGCTTGAGCTCGGCTTGAAAAACCCAATACATTAATAAATACATAGTATTTATACTTATTGTATTTCATATAATCTCCTAAAATATGCATAGTATATAAAACAAAAACATATATATTATTAGAAAATTTGAAAAGAAATAAGTCGAGCCAAGCCTTTAACTTTGAACATTTCAAGCTTGTTTTTTGGCTAGAGCTCGAGGCTCGATATAGCTCAAATAGAGTGAGCTCAAGTCAAGTGCGAGCTCGAACTAATCAAAAATAGCTCGACTGTTGCATCCCTAGTTAAAACTAGAAACTAATTAAATTGTTTTATTGATGTTTAAAATATAGTTTAATCATGCTGTCTTATTTGATTGTACTTATTTTCGGCTATCTTTTGCTACATCTTTTGATTATCTGAGTAATTTGTTCTAGTATTATTAGAACTTTGTGTTGTGTTTCATATTTAGGATGATGATTTCATACATTTTTCAATTTTTAAGATTATGAATCTTCAATGAGTTTTTTAGACATTAGGACATGCATGCAGGGGGCTGCTCAAGCCTTTTACGGGCCTAAAGCGGATTTTGCCTGTTACTTTCATTATTTTGTCTCATGTTTATTTTCCTAGCTCTATTTTATGAAGAAATAAGATTGACAAATCTCGAAATTTGTTAGTTGTCTATCATATAACTCGCTTTCAAATAACGAATCATTGATGAATTTGTGCTATATATCTGAACAATTGTAGGTGTATTAGAGGACAAACATGGTTTAAACTTTCGTGTTGAATGCAAGACTAAAAATATGTGTTTTACAAAATCATTGTCAACATTATCATCAAATATTGGATCAATATTTGATGATAACATTATCATCAAATATATATATGAGCTACTAACAACCATATTCGAAACAAAAGCCGTAGATCAAGTTTATGTTGCAATTAAGAATAGCATATTTACAAGATCACAAATCCAATTGTAATGATCAAATCAGTTACTTGAACAATTTAATATGTGATCCTGCGTGGATAAATGTGATTGGAATATTAGACTCGAAAAGTAGAAAAATTATACGGATATTTTGAATTTGAGTACTTCTTATTGATCCTGTTGTTGTAATATTGTTATTCGAGTATAGTTTCAAAAGAAAAACAATGTATAAAAAGGACATAAATGTGGATGACTGTAACAAAGATCTTATATCTCTATGACCACTTTTGCAATGTTTACTTCTCTGAAGATTAGATGTTCAATCCCACATGGGTAAAAGAAAAGAGATTTTGCTACCTTTTATACCATGCTTTCTATACCATTGACATGTTAGTATTAGTATTATGTTGGTGGTTTATACTAGTACTCTCGAGAGAAGTTAACTTCAAAAAGTTTACTTGCCCTAGTAAGTGTCAAGCGCGAATTAATATAAGTTCTCAACTTTTTAAATTAGACTAAGAAAATTTGGATCAATTTTATTTGTTACTTCGTATTATAATAATAGAGCAAATCACATAAAAGTGTACTAAACTTATGCCCGATTTTAATTTAAGGTACTCAACTTTATTTTTCCCAAATGTTCGATAATACTATACTTGACTCGATACTTCAATGAGCTTTCCGTGGAAAATGTGGATCAATTTTAATTGTTATTATAATAATAGGGCAAATCGCATAAAAGTTCTCAACTTTTTAAATTAGACTAAGAAAATGTGGATCAATTTTATTTGTTACTTCGTATTATAATAATAGGGCAAATCGCATAATAGTGTACTAAACTTATGCCCTATTTTAATTTAAGGTACTCAACTTTATTTTTCCCAAATGTTCGATAATGCTATACTTGACTCGATACTTCAATGAGCTTTCCGTGGAAAATGTGGATCAATTTTATTTGTTATTATAATAATAGGGCAAATCGCATAAAAGTGTACTAAATTTATGCCCGATTTTAATTTAAGGTACTCAACTTTATTTTTCCCAAATGTTCGATAATACTATACTTGACTCAATACTTCAATGAGCTTTCCGTGAGGGAAGCTCGAGCTCGCCTCGAGAAAGATTTAGTTCGGCTCGAAGGGGACTTAAACCGATATATTAATAAATAAATACTAGTATTTAAAATATACTTATTGTATTTACATATAAGCCCTTAAAATATGCATAATATGTAAAAACAAAAACATATAGTATATTATTAGAAAACTCGAAAAGCTCTATAATAACTCGAGCCGGGCCTTTTAAAAGCTCGGCTCGTTGAACATTTCAAGCTCGTTTTTTGGCTGGAGCTTGACCTCAAGGCTCGATATAGCTCAACTAGAGTGAGCTCAAGTCAAGTTCGGGAGCTTGAATTACTCAAAAATAGCTCGACTCGGTTGCATCCCATAGTTAAAGCTAGAAACTAAATTGTTTTATTGATGTTTGAAATCTAGTTTAATCATGCTGTTTTGTTTGATTGTACTTATTTTCTGCTATCTTTTGCTACATCTTTTGATTATCCGAGTTCTTTGTTATGATATTATTAGAACTTTGTGTTGTGTTTCCTATTAGGACGGTGACTCGTACATTTTTCCATTTTCAAGATTATGTACAATGTGATATGTGCATGAAGACATGTAGGATCTAAATGCAGACTTTGAACATAATGAACTGTGTTACATGAAATGTGTTTTTCGCTTTGAACCCCCAGGTTAGGCTAAATTCTGCATGATTCCTCTTCTCAGTGGAAAAACACAGAACATCCCCTTTTGATTTTGTACACATATTACAGATACAGATATTACATAATAACGGGATAATCGTATACTTAAACATCTGATAACTAGATTTTCGGATATTTATTTAGTACATTCTTACATTGTTTCATTTGGTTGTTTCGTTGGTTATATTACTAAACCAAAAACAAAACAATTTTAAAAGCATTTTACAAACCTCAAAAACAGTAGGAATTTTAATTAATACACAACATGAAATAGTAGAACTCAAATATCGTCAAAAAGCAGAAGCTGGAATACTAAATAAACTTCGATCAACAGGCCCTGTTCTTACGTTCTTACATTTTCAAGAAAGCCCTTTTACCATTCCAGTTTCAGTATCAACATCAATGTCATAGAAGCAAGGCCGTGTAGGAAGTCCAGGCATTGTGCTCATTGTTCCAACTAATGGGTAGATGAATCCAGCACCAATGCTTCCCCTAACATCCCTAATTGGCAACACAAATCCTGTAGGAGCACCCTTCGCTGAGGCGTTATCAGAAAACGAGTATTGGGTTTTCGCCATACAGATTGGAAGACCCGAGAATCCTTGTTTGGTGTACATCTCAATCTGTTTCTCAGCCTTTTGGGTCAAAGTGTAAAAAAAAATATTAGAAAATAAACATCAATTTGAATGTTTGACCAGTCAAACATGGAAGTAGACAAATCGAATTTTACCTGTTCTGAGTATTCAACACCACTAGCACCATATGATCTTGCAATAGCTTCAATCTTCTCTTTGATACTTATATCCAAAGGGTACAAGAATTTCAATGGTTGTGTGGCATTTTCACAAGCTTTTTGAACTGCAATGCCAAGGTCAACCTGAGAAGGAAATGTAGATATAGCAAGTTAGAATACAAAAGACATAATCCTCTAATTATGTTAATAACATCGGTTAGATTAAAGATCACTAACCGCTCCTTTTCCACCATGAGCATGATGAGTGCAAAGAACAGCATCAAACGCACCAGCTGCAAGTGAAGCATTCTTAACAGCAGCTACTTCTGCATCAGTATCAGTAGCAAACTTGTTCACAGCCACAACAACATTCACACCATAAGCCTTTGTGTTCTCAATGTGTCTAACCAGATTCACACACCCTGCTTCCACAAGAGCCACATTTTCACTAGTATAAGCACGGTCAAGTGGCCTTCCAGCTGTAACCTGGGGCCCACCACCGTGCATCTTAAGAGCCCTGATAGTTGCCACAATAATAGCACACTGAGGTTTCAAACCACTGTACCGACATTTAATGTTCATAAACTTCTCAGTTCCTATGTCCGAACCAAATCCTGCTTCTGTAACAACGTACCCACCAGGTCCTACCAGCTTCAATGCAATCTTGTCAGCCACAATGGAGGAATTTCCGTGAGCTATGTTAGCAAAGGGGCCCGCGTGAACAAGAACTGGGGTGCCTTCAAGAGTCTGCATCAAGGTTGGATTTATGGCATCTTTCATGAGCACGGTCAAGGCTCCACCAAGCCCAAGATCATCAGCGGTCACGGGATCACCAGCTTTGCTGTTACCAATCACCATTTTACCAAGACGTTCCCTCATGTCAGATAAAGATGTTGTGAGGGCTAAAACCGCCATTATCTCACTAGCAACAGATATGTCAAAACCCGTTTCTCTTACCATTCCTTTCTCATCTGGGCCTTGGCCGACTGTAATTTTCCTCAAGAAACGGTCATTTACATCCATAACCCTCCTCCAAGTGATGCTGTCAGGGTCAATATCGAGTCTAGCAAATTTGGTAACTTCTTCTGGGGTCAAATCTTCAGGTTTGGTTTTGGTGATATTGAGCTTTTTCAATCGTCTAAACATTATATCATTGAAGGTGCGGACACCTTCTTTGTTTGGTGGACACAAACGGTTAAAAAGAGCTGTGTCTTTTTGTGTGTTTTCATGGAAGATTCGTGTGTCAATGGCTGCAGCTAGAAGATTGTTTGCAGCAGTGATTGCATGGATGTCACCGGTCATATGAAGATTGAACTCATCCATAGGGATGACTTGACTGTAACCACCACCGGCTGCACCACCTTTAATCCCGAATGTTGGCCCTTGTGAAGGTTGTCTGAGGGTGGTGACAACCTAACAACACAGGTAATAATTAAGAATCTGATCATGAACATTCAAACCTTACTTAGAACAAACATACATTGCTAGTTAAAGAAATAGATAAAATCTATTACAGAGAGTCAAGAAACAAAAGAAATATTGTATTACAAATCAAGATTGTGATCATCTTCCAATCAACCGATCATACCACACAAGCTATTAGGAAGATATACAGCTCAATTCGGGTTAGAACTTAGAACCCAAAATAGCATTGCTAGAAACATTCACAGACAGACAACAAATGTAATAATTAAAGATTATGTTGTGACCGAAACCCATATCATATCCTTAACATGAATAAAAAATGCTACCTTTTTATCAAGATAAGCTCCCAAAGCTTGACAAAGACCAACGGTAGTAGTAGACTTGCCTTCACCAAGAGGAGTCGGAGTGATTCCTCCAACAACGACATAGTATCCATCTTGTCTGTCTTTTAGTTCATCAATCACAGGCAACAAAACCTATTATTATCACATACACAAATCAGCACGAACGAAATTACCTTCAATAGTGCCCACATCATCAAAAAGAAAAAACCCAAAATTAACACATGCCCATACCAGCCAAGACAGCATACCTAAATTTTTCGCATATCCAAATCAGGACAGACAACAAAATGTAACAGAACCCAAAAATAGTAAATCAGTCATATAAATTATCTAAGTACAAAAAAGATAAGCCCTTTAACTTTTGATGAGACATGGAACCTAAAAAAAAAAAGTAAAGTAACTCCCAATACCGTCTTCCACGGTGTATGGGGGAGGTTGAGACGTAGACAGCCTTACCCCTACCTAAGGTAGAGAGGCTGCTTCCGGTTCTACCAAAGGTAGAAAAGGACCTCCGGCCTTGCAAGGGGTGAGGATCGAACCCTTGACCTCGACATGGAACCTAGTAGTTACATATAAAAGTTTGATACCATTTACATGATTCCATTTAACTTTTATGCTATAAGTCCATAACTCTCAAAAAGTTGGGATTATAAAAATATAAGCCGAAATCAAATAAGCTCATAAGCCCACGTGTAAGCTTAAACAAACACACATTAAACATCCAAAAGTCAAAGCAATATTGCATTTATTAAAGTCCATTAATCATACTAACATTAATAACACAATCACTCTAGCATATGTAATCTACATCACTAAAAAAAACATAAAAACATACCTTAGCTTTATATTTACCATAAAGATCATAATGATCAGGGTTGAGATTAAGATCCTTAGCAATCTGAGAAATATGCAAAGGAACAACAGAGTTTGCAATGTCAATATCTGCTGGAACTGGTGACACCACTTGCAACTTTCTTGTACTCATTTTTATCTTCTTAAAAAAAAACCCACAAAGATCTTGGTTTGGCTTTGAACCTTGTTTGTTTTGTTTTATGGGATGAGTCAAGATTGGTGTGATGGACACACAGAAGTGCGCACCTTATCTGGGGCGGGCTGCTTATTCACTAGTGGACCCCTTTGTATAAATATAAAATTATTGAAATTTGAGTCTTTTTTGTCTCTTTGTGTATATTCTTTGAATTTTTAATGTGTTTTTTGTTATATTTATATTTACTTTATTAGTTAGCAGCCATATAATATAAGTTTGGAACATGGCATGCTTGGTGCCGTTGTTTGTATGATCATTAAGGGTGTTTGGTAGTATGTATAGAGGAATGAAAATAGGTATGGGAATGAGTACTGGGTTTGTAAACTAAGGAGATGTTTGGTATATAATGAGGAATGATTATGGGAATGGGTTTATAAACCACTAGTTTTGGTAGGTTAGAGCAAAAGGCTAGTTAATTTTATTTTCAAACGTTAATTTATACTGATATTTGTACTATGCCATGTGTCACCACAAGATTGGTTATATCCTTTGTGTGTCCGACTGAATAGAAGAAGCAAAAGGATGGTTAATTTTATTTTCATTTTAACTAAACGCGTAGATTGAGGCAATTGGAGTTCACGCACGATAATGTCATCACTCCCTTTATTTTATTGATGACTTGTGCAAGCCACGTGAGTAGAAATCTCATGATAGAGTAGGTTTTTTTTTTTTTTTTTTTTTTTTTTTTTTTTTTTTTTAATTTTATTATTATTATTATTATTATTATTATTATTATTATTATTATTATTATTATTTTGGTATAGAGAACCTTCACACAGATTTTTGATTTATTTATTACTTTCAAAATTTATTGATTATTAATTACTTTTAAGATACTACGATATATTGATTAAGGGACCGTTTGGTTTGTAGCATGTTTAGGATTTAGATTTCGATTTTTAGTTTAGGATTTGAATTTGGATTTAACTTAGGAGAGGGGAAAAATTTTATTTTAAAATATAGAGTTTTGTTACTCTTGGGGTTGTATGCATACATTAATTATTATATATTAAAATTATAAACTTTTAGTGGTTTTAAAAAGTACTTGATTTTGCGGGTTTTATACCTCCTTCAAATACCAACAAGGTATCCAAACAATTACATTGGTAACAAAAATCATTTACTTTTTAAAAAAAAAAACCAGCTTTTAATGTTTATGTTTACAAGGAATGAGATTATAAAATGGGTGATTACCGAAAAATATATAGCTAACTTGTAACTTTAAAATAGTTCTTTCGGCTAAAATACATCATCGCACGTAAAGAGGGAACTTGTAACACAACTCAAATGTGGCCAAGGGTATCATGGTGAATCTCAAGCGCGAGAGTGAGACTATATTCGGTTATGGCCAGTTTTAGAACCTTCAAATTATCAATATTTATTCTATCGCATTTTTTATATTCGACTTTCTAGCCAACTTAAATATCACAGTTTTAAAAATGTAAATAGTATTTTAAAAAATGCAATAATTATATTTTCGTATCAATAGAATGTCATATTTTTCCTTTTAAGATTATTTTAATTAGTTGAAATTTGAAAACATACACTTATCTAGTGATCAATCAAATTAAAAAAATAAATACAGGGTATGCTTGGTAAAAAAACTAAAATTAGATGTTGTTTTTGTTGGTGATGCTGGTGCTGGTGCTGGTGCTGTGTTGGTGTTGTTGGCTTGTTGCTGATGTTGGTGTGGTATTAGTGTTGTCACTAGTGTTCACATTGTTTCTTTTGCCAAAAAAGATTAAAATTGTAGCTCTTATTTGTAGTGGTATTTGGGAAACTAGCTGTAGTTGTAGATTAAAAGTGTAGAATGACATAATTGAACATACAAATAACAAACCCAATATGAATATGAATAAAATAATAAATAAAAGTATTGATATAAATCATAAATATGTAATATTGCATGAAAAGCTAAGAGCCATGAAAAAAAATGATGTTAAAGATCATCCACGACGTGCATTCCATATTAAAGTAGCAATGACATTACATATGTGTTTCATCTCGTTAGATGCTCCTTCAGAATTGTCTTCATTGTTCGTGTGATAACTATGAACATCGTGAAGTTTGACTCGTGGTATATAATCTGGATGTTGCTCTATCACGGTATACAACAAGTCATCTTATGAACTATAATGAATGTAGTTATACAGAGCAAATGCAGATAACATAAATCTAAGTTTGCACACCGGTTAAGAAACAAAATAAGTGAATTGTAATTTTACAAGTGATGTGTTATAATCTAGTCTTAAATTTATAAACGTATACCACCTAGACAATTCCTAAACACTTAAGAGCAGTGTACCTTATCGTGTAGTAGTGTGGTGATGGTAAGTACGGGTGTCGAACCCTAAGAGCTAGTTATTGGTAATTAATGTGAAACTTACATCTAAACTAATAAAGCAGTTAAATTTCTACGGGTGTGCTTTAAATTAGGCGATTATACTTAGGAAGCTAATTAAAGTAAACTAAAAGTTAAAAGTTAAAACTTAAAATGATTAACTGTAATCAATCAGAGGAGAATAAAGGATAACCTTGTTAATCATCTATGATGCTTATGACATGATTTATATGCAATGTCTAGTTCATAATCTTATTAATGGCTCTAATATCACCTAAACCCAACACTGGTCTTTGAAGTTTAAGCCCTAGCTAATTAATCTTAAGATTATAGCAATTAAGTAACTAGGTTTAGTCCTTATGAACGCCAACTATCCTATATGACTTGTCTTATGCTAACATTACCACTTCTTAGCATTAAACTCCTGTTAGAAATCACTAATAATCGTTTACTAGCATTTTTTTATTAACTAATCTTACCTACGCGTATTATTGATCATAACTAGGCAACTAAGAGGGATTTATTGTCCATTACTCAATCTAATAACTTAGCTTTAGTTTTAACCTAATCACTAACCTATCATCAACTAGGTGATCACAACTAATACCAAAACGCAAGGATCTAATGACAAACATATAAAATATCTAACGAAATCATAAACCAAACTATTAAGTCATATAGTAAATAATCAAAGGTTCATCACGAGGCTAACATATAAGGTGTTTAGCCGAGAATCATAGTTTCAACAGCAAAACGATGTTTAAATCAATGGTAATGACAAACATAGTGTCAACAATAATCAAACTAGCTCGATCTATTGATGATGATGAATCGTGGTGTCTTCTCCCTTTGATTGCATCTTGAAAATGGTGGTTTTCGTCCTTGAGGAAACCCTAAGTCGAGCATTGGTGAAAATGATGATTAGTGACTGAATTAAGTATTTATAAGGCTCGGTGCCCTCGATCTCTCTACGACGTGGAGCTAAGTGAGTGTCTACGCCGTATACGTCTCGAATAAAAAATGCCTCAAAGTCTTCATTAGCTAACGCGTAGAGCTAAGTGTTAGTCTACGCCGTAGAGTCCATGTCGGTTGACTGGTCAACAAGTCTTCAAATTTGCTATGTCTTATAACAACATACACTAGTATGACGTATAAGCTACGTCAAGAAAATGCTCCAAAGTCTTCATTAACTATGGTGTACAATATAGGACATCTTCATGCCGTAATTCCATGTTTTCCAGATTTCTTCACTTTTTTCTTCCAAATTGATCCAATTTTTGCGTTTTTTTTAGTTCCAATGCTCATAAATTTCCTATTATGCAAATAGGAAACAATTAAATATCAAATATTATATAAAAGCAACAATAATGAGCAAAATATGTGGGATAATAACACTAAAAACACTATACTATTTGGTGTTATCAAATATCCCCCACTTGACTTCAACTTGCCCTCAAGTAGACCTTCAAATAATTTCTAAAAAAAATATCTCCCAAGTAAAAACTAGAAGATATAAGTTTATAAATTACCTGTGGAAAACTAGAAGGGGGGGGGGGGGTTGAATAGTTTTTCCTCTTTTTCAATTTATAAAAACTTTGTTTTTAAAGACAAGATTCAAGTTTATTCAATTTGTATGTTTGAAAAACCTTTGATTATAGTTTAGTATGAAAACACCAATATTATCTATTACTCCTATGTTCTTTTAGAATGGTTATTAGGAAATTTGTTTTATGAATGGAACTTAGTTTGATCTTTATGTGAAATCAATGTATGCACAACACAAGCTATTATAACTATATACAAAACATATATAAGTAAGTAAGCAAAAAGTGAGAGATGGAAAGATCAAACCGAGAGACAAAGGATTATAGTGGTTCGGCTACAAGGACACCTTCCTTGCCCTACTCCACTCCCCGAGCACCGAACTCGAGAGTTTTCTTCACTAAGTCAACAGGCTCCCTTATGGCGGAGAAAACCTTACACACCTTGGCTTACACCAATTTAATGACACAAAGCTAAATCTCAAGTTCTAATCGTAGCAAGAACCAATCTTACGACTTCAATCACACCACAACTTCTTCACACCTTCTTCACGTCTTCACAACTCTTGTTTCTTCGCTACTTGATGTCTTCTATCTTTTCACTACTTCACAACTTCTATCTTATCACTACGTCAAGACTTCTATGTCTTCACTACTTCAAGGCTTCTATGACTTCACTACTTCAAAGCTTTTAAGTCTTCACTACTTCAAGGCTTCTATAGCTTCACTACCAACTACTACTTCAATACACTTCTACTTCTTTGCTTCTAGTACAACTTCACACTTTCAACTAATCTAGTTCGTATGTCTAAATCGAGCTAACCAATATACACACCTTATACACCAATCAATGAATAATTTACAAGTTGAAATGAACTAACAACTTAGGTAGCAAGATGATACTAATTTGTAATACTTCTAGTTTTGATTAATAGAAGTATTCTTCTCTTTGCACTTGAGTGTTGAAGCTTGAATCACTTGGAAACAAAAGCTTATGATTATATGATCAAAGAATTGTTTTAGAGATATTTGGACAGAAAGTTTTTGTGCAAAAAGGTGAGGAAAAAATCCAGGAATAGTCCAGTATTTATAGGAAAGAAAATACTGTCCAGGAGCGTGGCTGGTCCCCTTAATTAGGGGCCGGTCCCCTTAATAATTAAGGGGGCTGCCTAACAAAATTAAGGGGGCCGCCCATATGAACGTTGCCCATAATTGACTTTTGTGGGGAACGTTTTTCTGGACCATTTTTGCCATTTTTGGTTGAAATTTTGAATTTATATATTTATGGTTAATTAAACATTTTAATTTAGTGCCAAAAATGATTTTCTAAAAGATATAAAATGTTTGTGACATTTTATAAAAATTCTAGTGATTAACAAAAATGTTCCTTTGATCATATAATGCATTAGTCACTTTGGTTATTCATACCTTAAGTGATTAGGTTGTTGAAGTGAACATTTATGACTAAATACTTGTTTATGTTATAATTTCTAGTTTAATGAGTTTACATTTTGTGATTATCAAAACATAGAGATATCGAAAAGTATGAATAACGATTTTAGGCATTATTTATATCAACAATCTCCCCTTTTTTGATGATTACAAAACCTAAACTAATTTATTCCTAAAATTAATATTTTGACAAGTATTTGGTGAGTTTATATTCAGTTCTCTCCCTTTTTGTAGAATCAAAAAGGTTTAAGCCAACAAGTTTCATGTATGAATGATGACGGAATTGAAAGCTCCCCCTTGATGTGTGCTCCCCCTCGTTTGAGGGCACCAAGGGATCGAGCTATGGAATTCTTGCAAGAAAAATATTAGAAGCACAAGCATATATATAGCATAATAGCAACAAATGATAAGCATGGCAAAGGAATATTAGGAACACACATTAAAACATTCATTAATTCAAAATGATTATGCCAAACACATAATCATTGTTACATCATTCATAATACTAGAATTCTAAACCAAGTAGAACATCCTATTTTGCCAAGAGAGAGTGTCATCGAACTTGCTTGTATCCTAAAAGCTTGAGTATTTTATTTGAAAAATGAAAGACATAAGCATATAGTATGCTTAGGCGAGAGTGGTTGAGTGGGGATCATGTTGATGGCTCAATGGAGGTATATTTTTGGTTTCATGAATGTTGGTGAATTTGGTGGTGGAGAGCTTGGAGGTGGTGAGTTTGGAGTTGAGTTTGTTGGTTGAGGGTTTAGATATTGTTCAAGTGATGGTATTGGTTAAGATCAAGTGAGAAGATACTCAATCCAAGTAAAGTGCTCATTCAATGCAATGGTTTGTTTTTGGAGAAAGATGCAACAAGGACAATTGTTGACATGTTTCTCGATTTGATTTGGGTTGTGAGGTGATGAGGGTGAGCTAGATAGAGGTGGATCCAAATTGCGTTGTGCAAGATGTAGGGCAATGTAACACCCCCAAAAGCCGTTTAATAACAGCGGAAGACTTAACATGTCAGCGGAAGACTTTCGGGGTATTACTTCGAGGATCTTTGTCACAATCATAGTAGATATCACAAAGTGAAGTATTAAAGATTTATTTTATTTCAAAATACCAAATATCAGGAATACAAAACATTATTAAGTCAAGAACGTGTTTTATTCTGAAGGAAAATAAGTAGTTTATTATAGTTCTTGTCATGCTTTTGCCCACTCCGTGCCATCCAGATCCATCTTGTTTAGTTACCTGAGATAAACATGCTAAAGTCAACATAAAGTTGAGTGATATTCATAGGTTTAAGTTTAAGAGTTTAATCACAAGTTACGAATGTATTGTAATCACATACAATCAATATGTTAAGAAAATTTAATGTTCCTGTTATTGCCTTAAGCTCATGATACTCAACGATTAACAGCCAATCATAAATATGAATTATGATGGTAAGTAATAGGCCCCCAAAGATAGGTATTTGTCAATAACCTATTTATAAGAACAATAAAGTGCGCCTGGTGTTTTCTCCAACAACCAAACGAGGATTGTTAATCACTAATAGTACTATCCACAATTATTTACGTTCACCCTTCAGGTGATTAAGGTTCATGATAGAGGGACTTCTGACAATAGTAACTTAAGCAAATAACATTGGCCTGACGGTATTTCAATACCCGGTATAAAAGACTTGTGATCGAGTTTTAAGCATGTATCTCCCCACGGGAAAATAGTTAAAGAGTGGGCTATGAAATCACCTTAGTAGTACAGTGGTATCGTAGTCTCAACAAAGCAAGGAAACGGCTTCACACAACACAACCTAAAAGATAATGCAAGTTTCAGTTGATAGTCTAAATCTGGTTTTATCGCGATTACTTGTTATTTAGTTATGAATAAATCTCGTGTTTGTTTAAGTGTCTAAAGTTCAAAAACAATGTCATATATAATTATATCTCGTAAGTAAAAATATCGATGATTGATATAAAGTTAGTTTTTATAACAGAAATAAACGTATCGTTTTACAAGAATAATTAACGTATTGTTATATTGTTTAATTATATATCGTATATATATATATATAAGTTTATGTTTATATAAGTCTTATATTAATTATATGTTTAAATATGTAAAAGGTTAATATTATTTTTATAAAATAATATTTACGGAAAATTCCTTTAAGTTTCCAAAATTTACATTTTTAACCCTAACTATATATATTTTACACCGTTAGTCCAAAATATATACAATTTACATTTTAGGTCCAAAAGCATCAATATTTACATTTTTCAACTCTAATTATCATTTTTAACAGTTTAGAACTCAAAGTTTTACGTTTTGACAGTTTCTACCCATAGTTTACCATTTTGACACTTTTAGTCCCTCGATTTGAAAAATTTGCAAACTTAGTCCAAATTTCACCAAATGAAAAGTTTAACATTTTTATTTATTGAATAAGCTCAGAATATTTCAAATAGCTTATTTGATTAGCTTATTAGCTTAAAAACCAATTTTTATACAAAATGGGCCTTAACGAGCCAAATTAAGGGTCCGTTAACGTTTTGTGATCCAATGGGCTTACGAAAGGTTTGGGCCTGACTTTGGACTCATTTTAGAACACTAAAAACACTGGTGTTGGGCTCCCAGGCCCAGTGTAGCACATAAGCTTAGTGGGCTTAACATAAGCCCACGTAGCTTATATAAGTTTTGTAAAATCCGGTTTTTGTCGAGACAAAAGGAGTCGAGTGAAGTAGATATACGAGCTAGTTAGGTCAAATGAAAAGCGTTCTCTAATTGTTTACCAAGGTGACAATGGGGTCGAGCAATAAAACATGTAGGTCGTGGGTCGAATTTAGAAATGACTAGTCCAAAGCTTATGACCGAAATTTATATTAAAAATGGTTTCTATACTTAGAAATATTCTAAGTGTTGGGTTTGTGAATCAAAGGGTCAAGTGACCTTCTAAACGTGTCTAAATAAATATGTAAACGATATTATTAGCTTCGAATCTTTATTATACGTGATTGCTAGCATGGTTAAAAATGAAAAGAAAGGAAAACATATACATGTTACGTTTTAATATAACGAATTAATTTAGTAAAGTAAACGTGCACAATTTAATAGTAACGATATAAAAATAGAAAGGAGTTCGTGAGTTCTCACCTCACCTCAAAAGGGTGGGGTAAAATTGTACGTATGGATCGAGTTTGGTTCAAGGAGGATTGTAGCGTGGTTCACGGCACACCAAGGTTCAAGTAGACTCCAAGCTTGCTTCCTAGGTTCTCTTCTAAGTGTGGCTCTCCTAGCAATCCCTTCGTCCCTCCATAGCTCCTTTTCGTTATTTATTTTAGTGGTATGGTATGTATGAGTGTATGAAGTGATGTGGTTTGCATGTAAAGCTTATATAGGCTGCATTTTGAATGTGTATGGACAAGATAAGTTCACAAGGATGGAGGTGGCACGTTAGGTGAATAGTGACGCCACAAATCTAAACCAATCGAGTATTTACATAGCCAAGATCTCGTGTGATTGTTCCTGCTCACTCCTGACGCATTCTTACATTCACATTGTTCATTTAGATGGGATTGGAGAGCAAGGGGTGGTGTTAAGGGATTTATTGACACGTTTTGAGTTATCTTGTAACATGGCTTTCGAGTTTTACTTTGGGCAAAATTTAGGTAGTAAACGAGCGACTCAAATTGTAAACTTGGTCATTCTTAATTCCTTGTTAGCTCGTAATTTAAGTTATGTAAAAATATGTGTGTGTTATGTGTCGAATTTATAGGATAATAGGGGTGTTCCTTGGCTCGATCGTGGCTGGAAACAAAAGAAAAAGAAAAGAAAACAGGCCGGGAAATGGGCTTGTGGGTTTTGGGTTGCTTCGGCCCAAAAATAGAAAAGAAAGAAAAAGATAGTATTAGTCCGTTTGGTATTTATGCTAGAAAGTGGGGCCCATTTAAGATGTGGGGTCCACATAGAAATTTTAGGGAGTCGGGATAAGTTCAAGTAACGATAGTGAATGATCTCGAGAATTTTCGTAGGTTCCGGAATATATAAATATTGTACGTAAAAGGTGTCGTATAATATATAATTATTAATATATACGTTTAATAATTATCATTACAAACGTTAAAATGTAATCGCGATAATTTAGACTATCTAGGTTTGTGTGTAAGCGATGTCTCTAGGCAAATAATATATCACAATATTCCGTTAGTGATTCAGATAATAAGTCATATAAAAAAAAATTTGGTCACACGTAATAATGGGAAATTTAAATAGTGCAAGTGTTTACTAACCGTTGGGAAAATTACGAGAGGCTACAGTACATACATCTTACAGTGAATTCCGTCCCGGAATTCGAGTTTAGGAGGGTTGCCAAGGGTGTCTAAGAGAAGAGGTGTGGGTACTTGGTGCGAAACTGGTCCTCGCGTTCCCAAGTATACTCTGGTCCTCGTTTAGAGTCCCATCGAACTTTTATGATAGGGATACGGTTTTGTTTTAGTTGTTTGACTTCTCTATCCATGATTTCTACTGGTTCCTCGGTAAAAACGAGTTTGTCATCAAGTTGTAATTCTTTCAATGGAATGACCAAAGATTCATCGGATAAACACTTCTTGAGATTTGACACATGAAAAGTGTTGTGAATTCGGCTAAGTTCCTCGGGTAGTTCGAGTTTATATGCCATGGGTCCAATTCTTTCTAGGATTTTGAATGGACCGATGTATCTTGGGTTTAATTTTCCCCTCTTTCCGAATCGTATCATTCCTCTCCATGGTGATACTTTTAACATAACTTTATCTCCAATCTGAAATTCCATGGGTTTTCTTTTTAGGTCGGCGTAACTTTTCTGTCGGTCTCTAGCGGTTTGTAAACGTTGTTTGATTTTGATGATTTTCTCGGTTGTCTCATGAACTAGATCCGGTCCTGTGAGTTGTACTTCTCCGACTTCTGCCCAGCAAACGGGCGATCTACACTTTCTACCGTAAAGTGCTTCGAATGGTGCTGCCTTGATACTGGTATGATAACTGTTGTTGTATGAGAATTCTGCTAATGGTAAGTGTTTGTCCCAACCTTTTCCGAAGTCTATAACACAAGCGCGTAGCATATCTTCTAAGGTTTGTATTGTTCTCTCACTTTGACCATCGGTTTGTGGGTGATAGGCTGTGCTCATATCCAGCTTTGTTCCTAAAGCTTTTTGTAATGATTTCCAAAAATGAGACGTGAAACGACTGTCACGATCTGATATAATGGAAATCGGCACTCCATGTCGTGATACAATTTCCTTCAGATATACCTGAGCAAGCGTGTTCATTTCATCAGTTTCTTTGATTGGTAGGAAATGAGCTGACTTGGTGAGACGATCAACGATAACCCATATCGTATCGTAGCCGGTAGGGGTTTTGGGAAGTTTGGTGATGAAGTCCATTGTAATACGTTCCCATTTCCACATGGGGAGTTCGGGTTGGGTGAGTAATCCGGAGGGTTTCTGGTATTCTGCTTTTACTCTTGAACATGTTAGACATTTACTGACATACTCAGCGATGTCGGCTTTCATGTTCGGCCACCAATATAGTTTCTTAAGATCTTGGTACATTTTGTCGGAACCTGGGTGAATGGAGTATTTTGACTTGTGAGATTCATGCATGATAAGGTCACGAATACCTCCGAAGAGAGGAATCCAGCTTCTTTCCTTGAAACAAAGCATTCCATTTGATCTTTTCACAAATCCATTTTCGTTTTCCAGCATACCAAAAATCTTTTCAATTGGTCGATTTTCTTTCTTGAGAGCTTCGTTCTGGGCGATAATGATTTGTGTTGGAAGGGGTGAACAAATAGTCATGCCTAACGATCTAACCCTGAGAGGTTTTAGTCTTTCCTTTCGGCTTAGTGCATCTGCTACTACATTAGCCTTTCCTGGGTGATAACGGATTTCACAATCATAATCACTAAGCAATTCTAACCAACGGCGTTGTCTCATGTTTAAATCCTTTTGATCTAGGATGTGTTGAAGACTTTTGTGATCTGTAAACACGATACACTTAGTGCCGTATAGGTAGTGTCTCCACAATTTAAGAGCGAATACTATTGCTCCTAGTTCTAGATCATGGGTTGTGTAATTTTCCTCATGTTTCTTCAGTTGACGTGAGGCATAAGCTATTACCTTATCTCGTTGTATCAAAACTGCACCTAAACCATGGTACGAAGCGTCACAATATAGCACGAAATCTTTGCTTCCTTCTGGCAATGCTAGTATTGGAGCTTCACAGAGCTTTTGTTTTAACAGTTGGAAGGCTGATTCTGCTTCTTGTCCCCAAACGTACTTTTCGTTCTTTTGGGTCAACTTGGTCAATGGTTTTGAGATTTTAGAGAAACCTTCAATAAATCTCCGGTAGTAACCTGCAAGACCTAAAAATTGACGTACTTCTGTGGGAGTTGTAGGTGATGACCATTCTTTAACTGCCTCTATCTTTGCTGGATCTACGTGGATACCTTGACTACTGATTATGTGCCCCAAAAATTGCACCGTGGGAATCCAAAAGTCGCATTTTGAAAATTTTGCGTACAACTTTTCCTTCTTAAGTAACTCTAGGATTGTTCTCAAATGATTGACATGTTCCTCTTTGTTACGAGAGTAGATCAGAATGTCGTCAATGAATACTATCACGAATTTGTCTAAATATGGCTTGCATACTCGGTTCATTAGGTCCATAAACACAGCGGGTGCGTTCGTTAGACCAAATGGCATTACCTGAAATTCATAGTGTCCATAACGGGTTCTGAAGGCTGTCTTGGGAATATCTTCTTCCCGAACTCTCAATTGATGGTATCCCGACCTTAGATCAATCTTCGAGTATACACTCGATCCTTGTAATTGATCAAACAAATCATCTATTCTAGGTAAAGGATATCGGTTCTTTATAGTGAGTTTGTTTAATTCTCGGTAATCTATGCACATTCGGAATGATCCGTCTTTCTTTTTAACAAATAGAACTGGGGCTCCCCAAGGTGATGAACTTGGTCTAATGAAACCTCTATCGGATAATTCCTTTAGTTGTTCTGATAGTTCCTCCATTTCGGAAGGTGCCAACCTGTAAGGTGCTTTTGCTACTGGTGCCGCTCCAGGCACTAGTTCAATTTGGAACTCTACTTGGCGAGTCGGTGGAAGACCGGGTAGATCTTCAGGAAATACTTCGGGGAATTCCTTAACGATAGGTACATCTTTAAGTTGTTTCTTGGTTAACTTATTTTCCGTCACCTGAGCTATGAATACACGACATCCTTCGTTCATGTATTTTACCATTCTGAGGCATGAGATGATTCCGTATCGGTTTTTATTCTTGTCGCCATGGATAACGAGGGTTTCATTCTTAAAAGGAATGTGTATGGCTTTCTCGTCACAATGAATCTTAGCATGATGTTTGGATAACCAATCCATTCCGATGATAGCATCAAAACTACCGAGTTGGACAGGCATCAGGTCAATAGGAAAGGATTCTCCTACGAGGGTTAAGGTACAATCTTTTAAAACGGAGTTGGTGCTAATTAAGTTCCCATTGGCCATTTCTATCTCGTAGGTGGTGTTTAACTTAGAAGGGTTAGAGTTAATGAAAGGGGCAAACGTATCTGACACGAAGCTCTTATCTGCTCCAGAATCAAATAATATTCTAGAATTATGATGATTTAATAAGAACGTACCCGTGACAACGTCGGGGTTTTGTGGTTCATTTTCATTTCCCATCACGTATGCTCTTGCTCGTGCAGTGTTCTGACCATTTCCTTTTGGACAGCGGTTCTTGAAGTGTCCGGTTTCTCCGCATGAGTAACATGTTGGTGCTATTGGTTGTAGGTTGCTGCCGGTAGCAGGGGTCCTACAATCTTTTGTGGCATGACCTATCCTTTGGCATTTATGGCATTTTACTGTACAAGCACCATTGTGATGAAGCTTGCATCGGTTGCACTGTGGCTTATTACCTTGATATCCATTGCCATTGGTTGCCGTAAATATCTTAGGAGGTTCTTGTCGTTGGTTCTGTTGTTGACGATGTGGGTTCTTGTTCTGGTGTTGTTGTTGGTTGATCCTGTTATAGTTGTTGTTGTGGTGATGGTTGTTGTTGCGATGACCGTTGTGGTAGTGATTGTGGTTTTGGTGGTGGGTGGTTCTCCTGTCATCGAGCTTTCTTTTGAGTTCGTTGCACTTGATTTCGCGGTCTAGGAGTTTTTGTGCTAACTCCATTGCGACTTCTAGTGATGGTGGGTTGGATGCTGTGACGTTTCCTTCAATATTCCGGGGAAGACCTTCAATATACTTCTCCAGAGTTTTCTCTAAATCTGGTACGATAGAAGGACATAATGTCATCAGCTCGTGGAATCTCCTGTTGTAAGCCCTAAGATCGATTCCTTTGACTGCAAGGATATGGAATTCGTCTTCCAGTTTTCTTATTTCGGATCGAGGACAGTACTTCTTTAGGATCTTAGCTTTGAATTCCGTCCAGGAGAGTCGGTACGCTGCTTCGGTACCTAAAGTTTGAGTTGTAGCGGTCCACCATGACAAAGCGTCATCCATTAAGGTTCCGGTGGCAAATGTGACCCTGTTGTTTTCTGAGCATCCACTCCTTTGGAATACCGTTTCGCATCTCTCGAACCAATGGGCAAGTTTAGTTATCCCTTCAGTACCCATGAAGTAAGTTGGCTGACAAGCCATAAAGTCTTTATAGGTACATTGGCGAGGTGCGGGAGCAACATCTCTTGCCGGTTGTGCATTAGCATTTGCTTGTTCGGCTAAGGCTGCATTGATTCCATTGGTGATTGCTTGTTGGATCTCCTCCGGGGTCATGGTTGCTGCTGAGGTAGTAGTCACGGTTTTCTTAGGTGCCATATTCCTAAAAATGAGAATATATTTTCAGAATTTTCATAATAACCATCTTGTGTTAGACTTTTTAGTAACATCAATAGGTTCAAAGTTATAATAGTGTCACATATATCACGATGCAATATACGATATCATAACACTTATGAAAATAAAGCAATCATAACATCATTGATTTGATTGTCGTTTTACATCACTTATTTATTCTTGTTGACATATCTTCTAGGACATTCAAATACAAGTTATTACTGTGATGTGGGTGAGGCTACATCGACAATCTATGGCATTCTAGGGTTTTCCTTGGTTATCATCAAGACGACGTTCTAGTTCCTGAATTTTGGCGGCCATGGTTTCTATGATTTGGTCTCGGTCTCTCTCCCTAGCTTGTGTTTCTTGTTGTGCACGTCGCAGAGACATGACTTGGGCTCTTGTGGTGTCGAGGGCTTGATCGATGTCACACATGATGTCTTTGTTTACGGTGTTAGCAGAGCAAAGTAATCCGATGAATTCCATAGCTTCACCGAACTGGGTACTTAATTGTTCAATCATGGTTCCCATCTCTAAGTGTCCCATCACAAGTTGTTCGATCTCAGCTGACATGACTTCTATTAGTTCATTAGGGATGTTGTTCACCAAGGTGGCTATGGCGTCTAACCTGTCTTCATGTCTTACTAACCTAGCTGCCAAGAGTGGTATGGTATGGTGAATGGGTTCTCCAGTGACTGGAAGGATCTTAGATGCAGCAAATGATGATCTTTCACCAAGTTCTCTGTTGGTGGGGGTACCTTCTTGAGATCTCCAATACTTAAGGATTGGTAGTAGAAATGACCATTTGCGAGCATTGACCCGCTTACGAGCCTTATGGTTGGTTCTTGCATAGTAGTAAGGATCTGAGGAGGTAGGACGAATCTGGTAATTCCTTGGTTGATAAGGTAGAGGAGCACTGGAAGTTTTCACAGGTGGTGGACTGTTGATTGTCACTGGTACAGTAGTAGTCTGCTGATAAAATATACTAGGTAGTATCACTGGTTCTGCAGTCGGAGCAACTTCCTTTTTCCATTTAGTATCATCCCAGATGTCTTTTTCTTCAGCATATGAAAGAGCTTTTCCAGCTGTGGTTGGTTCATAAGGCTGGAATGGAGAAGTTTGCTTACTGCGTCTGATTGGACCAGTTGATGCTTGAGGTGAAGTAAAGGATTGCTGACTTTCCTTATTCTTGTCTGTTGTAGGTGACACAGTCATTGGAGCAAGAGTTGGTTCAATAGGTGTAGAGCTCTCAGTTTCCGAATCCGATAACAACACAATGAAGTTGGGTTTGGAAGACATGGTACTGTAATAATCCCAATTAGTAAACATAATTATTAGCAAAATCATAGCATGTAAGCATATATCAAGTTATATAAGTAAGAAATAATGAGAAGTAATTTTTCTACCAGATGTTGGATTGTAGGCACGGAGGGCATGGAGTGGTATTTTGTAAAAATGGTCCAGTTAAAGTGTAGTTATAGTCCAATGTTTAAAAACATCTGGTTCTCTATAAACCTGGCTCTGATACCAATCTGTAACACCCCCAAAAGCCGTTTAATAACAGCGGAAGACTTAACATGTCAGCGGAAGACTTTCGGGGTATTACTTCGAGGATCTTTGTCACAATCATAGTAGATATCACAAAGTGAAGTATTAAAGATTTATTTTATTTCAAAATACCAAATATCAGGAATACAAAACATTATTAAGTCAAGAACGTGTTTTATTCTGAAGGAAAATAAGTAGTTTATTATAGTTCTTGTCATGCTTTTGCCCACTCCGTGCCATCCAGATCCATCTTGTTTAGTTACCTGAGATAAACATGCTAAAGTCAACATAAAGTTGAGTGATATTCATAGGTTTAAGTTTAAGAGTTTAATCACAAGTTACGAATGTATTGTAATCACATACAATCAATATGTTAAGAAAATTTAATGTTCCTGTTATTGCCTTAAGCTCATGATACTCAACGATTAACAGCCAATCATAAATATGAATTATGATGGTAAGTAATAGGCCCCCAAAGATAGGTATTTGTCAATAACCTATTTATAAGAACAATAAAGTGCGCCTGGTGTTTTCTCCAACAACCAAACGAGGATTGTTAATCACTAATAGTACTATCCACAATTATTTACGTTCACCCTTCAGGTGATTAAGGTTCATGATAGAGGGACTTCTGACAATAGTAACTTAAGCAAATAACATTGGCCTGACGGTATTTCAATACCCGGTATAAAAGACTTGTGATCGAGTTTTAAGCATGTATCTCCCCACGGGAAAATAGTTAAAGAGTGGGCTATGAAATCACCTTAGTAGTACAGTGGTATCGTAGTCTCAACAAAGCAAGGAAACGGCTTCACACAACACAACCTAAAAGATAATGCAAGTTTCAGTTGATAGTCTAAATCTGGTTTTATCGCGATTACTTGTTATTTAGTTATGAATAAATCTCGTGTTTGTTTAAGTGTCTAAAGTTCAAAAACAATGTCATATATAATTATATCTCGTAAGTAAAAATATCGATGATTGATATAAAGTTAGTTTTTATAACAGAAATAAACGTATCGTTTTACAAGAATAATTAACGTATTGTTATATTGTTTAATTATATATCGTATATATATATATATATATATATATATATAAGTTTATGTTTATATAAGTCTTATATTAATTATATGTTTAAATATGTAAAAGGTTAATATTATTTTTATAAAATAATATTTACGGAAAATTCCTTTAAGTTTCCAAAATTTACATTTTTAACCCTAACTATATATATTTTACACCGTTAGTCCAAAATATATACAATTTACATTTTAGGTCCAAAAGCATCAATATTTACATTTTTCAACTCTAATTATCATTTTTAACAGTTTAGAACTCAAAGTTTTACGTTTTGACAGTTTCTACCCATAGTTTACCATTTTGACACTTTTAGTCCCTCGATTTGAAAAATTTGCAAACTTAGTCCAAATTTCACCAAATGAAAAGTTTAACATTTTTATTTATTGAATAAGCTCAGAATATTTCAAATAGCTTATTTGATTAGCTTATTAGCTTAAAAACCAATTTTTATACAAAATGGGCCTTAACGAGCCAAATTAAGGGTCCGTTAACGTTTTGTGATCCAATGGGCTTACGAAAGGTTTGGGCCTGACTTTGGACTCATTTTAGAACACTAAAAACACTGGTGTTGGGCTCCCAGGCCCAGTGTAGCACATAAGCTTAGTGGGCTTAACATAAGCCCACGTAGCTTATATAAGTTTTGTAAAATCCGGTTTTTGTCGAGACAAAAGGGGTCGAGTGAAGTAGATATACGAGCTAGTTAGGTCAAATGAAAAGCGTTCTCTAATTGTTTACCAAGGTGACAATGGGGTCGAGCAATAAAACATGTAGGTCGTGGGTCGAATTTAGAAATGACTAGTCCAAAGCTTATGACCGAAATTTATATTAAAAATGGTTTCTATACTTAGAAATATTCTAAGTGTTGGGTTTGTGAATCAAAGGGTCAAGTGACCTTCTAAACGTGTCTAAATAAATATGTAAACGATATTATTAGCTTCGAATCTTTATTATACGTGATTGCTAGCATGGTTAAAAATGAAAAGAAAGGAAAACATATACATGTTACGTTTTAATATAACGAATTAATTTAGTAAAGTAAACGTGCACAATTTAATAGTAACGATATAAAAATAGAAAGGAGTTCGTGAGTTCTCACCTCACCTCAAAAGGGTGGGGTAAAATTGTACGTATGGATCGAGTTTGGTTCAAGGAGGATTGTAGCGTGGTTCACGGCACACCAAGGTTCAAGTAGACTCCAAGCTTGCTTCCTAGGTTCTCTTCTAAGTGTGGCTCTCCTAGCAATCCCTTCGTCCCTCCATAGCTCCTTTTCGTTATTTATTTTAGTGGTATGGTATGTATGAGTGTATGAAGTGATGTGGTTTGCATGTAAAGCTTATATAGGCTGCATTTTGAATGTGTATGGACAAGATAAGTTCACAAGGATGGAGGTGGCACGTTAGGTGAATAGTGACGCCACAAATCTAAACCAATCGAGTATTTACATAGCCAAGATCTCGTGTGATTGTTCCTGCTCACTCCTGACGCATTCTTACATTCACATTGTTCATTTAGATGGGATTGGAGAGCAAGGGGTGGTGTTAAGGGATTTATTGACACGTTTTGAGTTATCTTGTAACATGGCTTTCGAGTTTTACTTTGGGCAAAATTTAGGTAGTAAACGAGCGACTCAAATTGTAAACTTGGTCATTCTTAATTCCTTGTTAGCTCGTAATTTAAGTTATGTAAAAATATGTGTGTGTTATGTGTCGAATTTATAGGATAATAGGGGTGTTCCTTGGCTCGATCGTGGCTGGAAACAAAAGAAAAAGAAAAGAAAACAGGCCGGGAAATGGGCTTGTGGGTTTTGGGTTGCTTCGGCCCAAAAATAGAAAAGAAAGAAAAAGATAGTATTAGTCCGTTTGGTATTTATGCTAGAAAGTGGGGCCCATTTAAGATGTGGGGTCCACATAGAAATTTTAGGGAGTCGGGATAAGTTCAAGTAACGATAGTGAATGATCTCGAGAATTTTCGTAGGTTCCGGAATATATAAATATTGTACGTAAAAGGTGTCGTATAATATATAATTATTAATATATACGTTTAATAATTATCATTACAAACGTTAAAATGTAATCGCGATAATTTAGACTATCTAGGTTTGTGTGTAAGCGATGTCTCTAGGCAAATAATATATCACAATATTCCGTTAGTGATTTAGATAATAAGTCATATAAAAAAAAAATTTGGTCACACGTAATAATGGGAAATTTAAATAGTGCAAGTGTTTACTAACCGTTGGGAAAATTACGAGAGGCTACAGGCAAGAAGAGCACTAAGCTCATGGGCTTCCTTCAATTCCTCAACGAACTTCAAGTGTTCGGAGGAAGATGATGGTGGTGGAGTATGGTTGTTATCTTGAGTGAAGGTTTGAACATACAACATAGGAATAGCATGTGAAGTTGTAGGAGGTGGTGGTGGCACTCTAGGTGGTGGAGACATATTTGAGCTTGGAAAATCATGAAAGCATGATGAAGGTATGGATGAAAGGAATGATTCATGAGTGGATGGTGTTTTGGATGTTGCATTTGTAGAATGAGCAATATGTGGAGTGTTGACAATGAGGTTAGGGTTGTTGTTTTGGTATTGTGCATGCTCATCATATGAAGGAGCATTAGTGGAAGCAAGAATGGATGATTGGTTGTGTTTGTGAGATGGGTCATTAGTGTGAGTATGAGGTTTAGGTGTTGGTTGATTAGGAACAACATCACTTGAGTTGTGACAAGAGTCAAGTTTTCTCCTCCAAACAGGTTTGACGGAGATCTTTGCAACTCTTGAAAACTTGGGTCTTTGGTTGTTGGGAGATGACATGTTTGGATGGATGAGCATTTGTGATGGAAAAGAGGTATTTATAGTGTAGGAAAAATGTGGTTTAAGAAGGTAAATTTTGAGGGGTAGTTTAGGACAAAATGTGTTTGTGAATTTTGGGAAGTATAGGGTGAAATGGGTCAAAAAGTTATAAAGAAAACAGGAACCCCGACCATCAGATGGCCGGTCCCCTTAAATAGGGGCCGGTCCCCTTAAATATTAAGGGGGTCGCCTTATACTTTAAGGGGGCCACCCATCTGGTGGTTCCCAGATTGCCAGAAATAGGTTTTTGGCAGAAAATTTTAGAAAAGGTTGTGTTTTTAGGTTTGGTTTCAAGTAAGTCCAACTCTTTGAGGCAATATAGGATATACTAGTCATGTATATAAAGCATTTTATTCAAAAAGATTATGTAAACAATTAATTTTTAATTAGCATGCAACCTACTCATTAAGCAATTAAATCATATAGACTAGGAACCAATAAAACATGCAAATCATATATTCAACTATATGAATATGAAGATTAGTGAGCTAGTACAAACATCTTGATGAGTGCCTATGTGCAACAAATGGGAAGTTATGATTGCATGGACTTCAAGACTTATTACAAACAAGATCCAAATAGGAAAACCATGATCCTCTTGATTTGATTAGATTTTCTTACAAGTATAGATGACAAATATGTGATCACCATTCATGATTTAAAAAAAAAACGTTTTTAGCATTATTCAACAATGTTTAAAAATAGGTTTGTACATTGATTTGAATAGAATAGATTGTGTTTTACTTCAAAAGATGAATAAAAGGTAAAGAGAACTTTCCCAATCTTTGATTTGATTAAACCAAAATTGTGAGTATCATAATGAAGCATGTTATTGAAAAGTGAGATAGTCATTTGAAAAATTATTTTTCCAAAATGTGAGATTCTTTCATATTTTTAGATTTTTGACAACAAATATCATTAATCATAGATTTCAAAAGATGTTTGTTAAAGATCTCAAGAGAATTGGTTAAGCCTATTGTCACATGCAACCCTTTTTCTTCATAACCTATGATCATAAGAAAGTAATGATATAGTGCTATATGTTTGATGCAAGAGTGTTGAAAGAAACATATCCTAACATCTATAGATACTAAATTTTCGCACACTTATTTAACTTAACATTATATTCTATAAAGGCTTATCTTAGTCCTTGGTTGTATTATGATATATCTACTTTAGCTTCTATGTTGATTATTTATTCTTATAACTAAAATCTCTACTAGTTGACATAGGGGATTTTCATATTCAATAATGAGTTCAAGAGTGAACAATTAATTTAATTATCTAGAGGATCAACTAAGCAGAGTCATATACATCATAGCAAATATAACTAATAACATAAGAGCAAGGCAACCTACGACACAAAACATATCATAGAAACTAATTATAGCATAGTCAAGTATAATATAACTACTCGCAAATTTTAAAAAGAAAACTTACCTCATGTCCAGCTTCACTTTATGAGTAGGCTTATGAATGTTGGTTAGCTCTTAAATAATAACCAAAATATGAAGGCGTAGCAGAGAAATCATCCAACGCCATTTAAGTCCAAGGTGGCTTGATCCAAATCATGTCATATATAGGAATTAATTGATGCCACATCCATAATTCATATAACATCTTTAGTAGTGTCATTCTCGTCTTCATTTCAATCACTCCATGCATCTTTGATGAGTACCATTTGATTATGACACTTTGATGGTTTTGAGCATATATTGATGAGATGACTTGAATGTCTTCATTGAAGGTACTTCCCTTTACATGAACCATGTTTGTCATACACGTTTGCGTTTGATTCCTTCATCTTGAGGTTGTCTAACAATTCATCTTCATTATGTAATGGAATTCTAGACGTCTTTCATGATTAACACTTGTCATTATAATATCCCTTTACATTTGATAATCTTGAAGTACTTGATTCAACTACTTCGAAGACTTCTTAAAATCATCGATCAAATAGTGGAGAATTGTTCATCAACTTCTTTAATAGCCGCAACAACGTCATTTGCTAATCGTGTGATGTGTTGAGTATGATTCAAAATAATATGATTCACTTGTCTTCATGTGTTTACTACCTAATCATATAAAACAACTTGATACCCTGATTCTCATGGGTCCGAGATGGTTAGTTGAGGACATCCATTGCATTTGAATGCACATGGTAAGGATGTCGCCAAGGAGTACAATAATTCATCAATAGTTTGTCTTAACGAACAAACAATGACTTTCTTGACTAATAGAATTAATAATAGATGTAAATAATATTAATTCTAAATTTCTCTACTAGGGTTTACAAATTTTATTTGCCTTAATTTACTTGTTGAAGGATCATTTGTATTAAATCCTAAGCCGATTTTATCATCAAATGACTTTTGAATATTAAGTAAGTATTTTAAAGATTTGGAACTATTTTCAAATGTAGCAAATATTTTTGCTTTTTCATTTCCCTTTCTAATTTCTTGTTTGTAGTCTTGACATTTTTTACATTCAAGATCAATTTCAATATTACTTTCAAGTCTAGACATTTTATCTTCTAAAATTATTTCTTCTTCAAAGTTACTTTCAACGAATGTTGAAGATTCATTTTTAAAGATGATTTTTGGGTCTATGTTGCAAAAATGTTTGAAGTTGTTTTCTAATTTTGAAAACTCTAATATAAATTGATCATAGCAAAAATGTTTGGTTTCGGATTGTACCTCATTTGTAGCTTTATTTGCTTTACAATCTTCACATACCATACGATGATCCTTTTCATCGTCCTTGTCGCTCCATGTTTCATTTATAAGTTCGCTTAGGTCTTGGCGCATGTAGTCCTCGCCATCAATACTTGTAGTTTCATCTATTTGAATATCTTCACAAGCCATATTTTGATCATCTTCTTCGTCCGTGTCGCTCCATGATTCATTTACAATCTTTCTTTGGATTTGGCTCATGTATTCTTCGTCATTGATACCTTCAATGACCACATTTGAACTAGTAGAACTTGTATTTATTTCAACTAAATGTTTATCTATCAAATTTTTTAGAGTGACTAATTCTTGTGCAACATCAAGTTTATCATCTCTGGCTTTACATTTCCCTTGGTGAAAGTTTAAAAGACATTTCCAAATATCACTTGCTTGACGTGGCTGGCTCCTGATACCAATTGTGGAAAACAAGAAGGGGGGTTGAATAGTTTTTCCTCTTTTTCAATTTATAAAAACTTTGTTTTTAAAGACTAGATTCAAGTTTATTCAATTTGTATGTTTGAAAAACCTTTGATTATAGTTTAGTATGAAAACACCAATATTATCTATTACTCCTATGTTCTTTTACAATGGTTATTAGGAAATTTGTTTTATGAGTGGAACTTAGTTTGATCTTTATGTGAAATCAATGTATGCACAACACAAGCTATTATAACTATATACAAAACATAAATAAGTAAGTAACCAAAAAGTGAGAGATGGAAAGATCAAACCGAGAGATAAAGGATTTATAGTGGTTTGGCTACAAGGACACCTTCCTTGCCCTACTCCACTCCCTGAGCACCAAACTCGAGAGTTTTCTTCACTAAGTCAACGAACTCCCTTATGGCGGAGAAAACCTTGCTCACCTTAGCTTACACAAAATTAATGACACAAAGCTAAATGTCGGGTTCTAATCATAGCTAGAACTAATCTCACAACTTCAATCACACCACAACTTCTTCACACCTTTTCACACCTTCTTCTCTTCTTCACAACTCTTGCTTATTCACTACTTGATGTCTTCTATCTTTTCACTACTTCACAACTTCTATCTTATCACTACTTCAAGGTTTCTATGTCTTCACTACTTCAAGGCTTCTATGTCCTCACTACCTCAAGGCTTCTAAGTCTTCACTACTTCAAGGCTTCTATAGTTTCACTACCAACTACTACTTCTATACACTTCTACTTCTTTGCTTCTAGTACAACTTCACACTTTCAACTAATCTAGTTTGTATGTCTAAATCGAGCTAACCAATATACACACCTTATACACCAATCAATGAATAATTTACAAGTTGAAATGAACTAACAACTTAGGTAGCAAGATGATACTAATTTATAATACTTCTAGTTTTGATTAATAGAAGTATTCTTCTCTTTGCACTTGAGTGTTGAAGCTTGAATCACTTGGAAACAAAAGCTTATGATTATATGATCAAAGAATTGTTTTAGAGATATTTGGACAGAAAGTTTTTGTGCAAAAAGGTGAGGAAAAAATCCAGGAATAGTCCAGTATTTATAGGAAAGAAAATACTGTCCAGGAGCGTGGCTGGTCCCCTTAATTAGGGGCCGGTCCCCTTAATAATTAAGGGGGCTGCCTAACAAAATTAAGGGGGCCGCCCATATGAACGTTGCCCAGAATTGACTTTTGTAGGGAACGTTTTTCTGGACCATTTTTGCCATTTTTTGTTGAAATTTTGAATTTATATATTTATGGTTAATTAAACATTTTAATTTAGTGCCAAAAATGATTTTCTAAAAGATATAAAATGTTTGTGACATTTTATAAAAATTCTAGTGATTAACAAAAATGTTCCTTTGATCATATAATGCATTAGTCACTTTGGTTATTCATACCTTAAGTGATTAGGTTGTTGAAGTGAACATTTATGACTAAATACTTGTTTATGTTATAATTTCTAGTTTAATGAGTTTACATTTTGTGATTATCAAAACATAGAGATATCGAAAAATATGAATAACGTTTTTTGGCATTAAATATATCAACATTACCTAAGATAGAAATTCCGAAACGGAGCACCTCACGAAAAGAGAATGAAATACATTAATACTCTCACTAATTTACTTGTTTTATTTTTCGGATGATCACTCAATTGCTCAGACATAGCGAGTATTATATCATAGGCTTGGTAAGGATATAAATCTCCATCACTAGAATCTAGGTTTAAATAATTCTCAAAGGGAATATCAGGTAAACATGTAAGACGCTTAGATAAACAGGGTAGGATAACTGATGCAGGATTTCGGACCATGTTTCAATATTTATTAAGTCTCGTTTACCTAAGGTCTACCTAATGCACTATCGGGCAGTGTACCCGGTCGTGTATGGTATAGCCAGATGGTAAAGTCGAGGTCGTCCCAAGAGCTATGCGTGTGAAAATTATCTAAGTTTTAGTGTCACTAAATAAAAAAGGGGTTTGATGATTAATTAATTAAACTACTAAAATGAAATAAACAAACAAAAGCAATTAAATAGCGAAAGTAATTCAGATGAGGAGAATAGTGTTAACCTAATTATTACTCTTGTTATTATCATGACGAGTCTTCTAATCAGTGCATCCTATCGTTTTATCTGGGGGTTTATGTCGATAGACTCATCTTATCAAATCCCCTACCCTATCTTACACCTTGCCCTATTCTTGCTAATAAAACATGGCAAGAGTTCCTCGGATGGTCGCTTTACCTACGAGGTGCAAGAGTCATGAAGTTCCTCTACTAACTTAGACAAGTCTAACGGGATACGGCCTTTCAAATCTTACATCCCCTCTAGCTTCTTTAGCAAAGCTGTTTGGTAGGTGGTCATTTATTAGAATTTCCACATGAATGGTGATATTTCTATCAACAAAACACACCCTATCCACTATGGATCATCTTATCAAATAGCCTAGCTTCAAGGAACTACTAAACACCAATGTCACCAAAACTAGAGTGTCCTAAGACATGCTAAGAAAGTATACAAATAAAACGATAATGAATGCGAGAAAACTTAAATCATAAAAATAACAATTTCATAATGAAGCTAACACCAAAGGTGTTTAGCCACTCATGCTCTCTTCCTAATCTAAGTGTTAATTTCGGGGTGATCACTCAACGCACAGTCATAGAATGTATTCTATCATAGGCTTGGCGGTTACACAAATCTCCACCACTAGAGCTAAGGTCGAAACAATTTTTAAAGGCAATATTGGGTGAACATACATAAGGCTATTGGTGTAGTGTTTTTACTAACATACTACAGCAAAGCCGACAAAGGCAATAGTACATAACCGGAATGCCGGGCAAGACACCAATGACTGCTCAAATCCCTTACCTAATACAACTAAAGGGTAGGATAAGACATGGGATTCACAATAATGGTGTAAAAATAAAAAAATGAAAGCAAATAATCTTAGCCTACAACCGGGTTGTTACCACTTTGCCGTTCATCCAAAGATCAAAAACTGGATCATATAACAAGTGCATGTGCCATTAGCGGACGTCATGATGGGCACAACACTTGGTCTTCATGTTGGTGATTATGAACCAACAACTTCATTCTTCATAGGTGATCGAAGTGGCCTCTTCGATACTAAATCTTTATAAGCTCAAAACAAGGTGATATACAAGGTTGCACCATAAATAAACTATCTACATACGGAATTTCACATTTTTTTTCATAATGAGAAATAATAAAATACATCCCCCCACTTGAGATGAATCATACATGGAATAAACGGGGGATCTCAATCGATCTTCAATAATAGGTCTTCAACTTAGGCGTGATTTCTGAATCTCTTAACTCGAACCTCGAACTAGAGCAAGTGGAACTTCCCAATCATAAACCAAGACTACACGGTAGGCTAAGGCGAATAGGTGTATCGAAATATTTATAATAAGGGTAAGAAACGAAAGGATTGGTTCAAAAGGGTGTATCTAGGGTTATCTTGCACTAAAGATGAGTGCAAACAAAGGGTTTAAACACGGGGGTCGAAGAGTCAATGTGACTAATCAATAAACACACACGTATAGGCTGTTTGGGTGATAATCCTAAAATATTGCCTTTTCAAAAGTTTCTTCCAAATGTATTCTGAAAACTCAACACATTACTCGTATATGGTCTCGAAATGATGTAAATGCCAAGTTCTAAAGTCTAAAAACTACCGGCACACTCATAATTTTGGTGGATTTGGGGTAAATCAGGTGAAACTGAATAGGTTAATCCTCACCATGATATTAAGGGTTAAATGTACTCGGCTAAGGTCTATTCTAGTTAGGTTTGGAAAAAACAAAATGCAATAATTTTTCAAAATAAACTAGAAAAAATGGGGCAAATAAGGTTCAAGTTATAATTCTACTCCCGTCCCCCCACTTGAATTGTACAAAGTCCCTTTTGTACATAAATAAATAATAAATATAGGAGATAAGTAAAATTGGAATGAGAACTTCCCTGAAATTTTGCTCTTGAAAATGATAGAATGATCATGTTGAGAAAACGTGCCTTCACTTCGCCTAATGAGCAAACTTCATATCCTTGAAATCATGCTACTACCGAAAGCATAAAACCTAGAAAGAAAAATAAACGAAAAATAGAAATCCTAACCCACTTTTGTAGGAATCACTTTGCATTTAGCGTATGCAACAAGCCTTTTAAACCACTTGGTGTCCCAAGTTGGACGAGTGAAGTCTCGTGAGGGTTTACAGGGAACACACCCACAAAGTTCATTTAAAAACTAATACAAGGTTAAAGTATGTTTTGTTAAAAAGATTTTAAATTTAGTTGGTACAGGAGAATGCTACGCCGTAGGTGGAGTCCATAACTACGCCATATGTGACAAAATCTTACAGACTTTCTTACACCTAGAGGATGCTACGGCGTAGCTAGGAATTGAGCTACATCGCAGTTATGTTCTGAGGGCAGTACTAGGAGTGAAAAATCCAATTTCAGCTTCTCCACTGTCTATCTTTCTCTTTTACCTGCAAAATCATTAGAACAAAAACATACAAAACCCAACTATACTAATGAAAAGAAAAATAAAGGATAATTCAGGTTGTCTCCCGAAAGAGCACTTTTGTTTATTATCGAGTCTTTAAGTTAGACTCACTGCCGTGGCTAATTCGGAGGTTCTACACCAAGGTTGGTGTTCATCTCCTCCTTTATCAAACTCTTGAATTTTTCTCCATTCATCCATCCAACTGGGAGTTGTTTGTCAAGAGTCTTGTCGATGCTTATGAAGCTTCCAACCCCTTTAATAGTGTGTCTCCTTACTTTGAATGTCTCGAGCTTGACTTCTGGTGGATCGTATTTGACCCCTTCAATTTGACAACCATGAACTTCTATTGCCTCAAGTTTCACTTCATGCCAAAATTTTCTCCCTTTCTTAGAAGTTCTTTCACATTTTTCCCAAATATCTCGGAGCATGTATCCTTTTACCCCAATTTTTAGTCCATATTCATCTAAAAGTTATAACACTTCTCTTTCAAATTCAAATTTAAATTTCTCAAAACTTCTACCAAAAGGGTCGTCTTGCTCTTCTGGCGTATCAACTTCCTCTGAATAGCTATCCATCATCCATTCCACAAACACCTTAAGTCTAGTCCTTTTTTAGCCAATCATCAAGTGAAAAATCACGCCCCTTAGTTACCTTTTCCTTATCAACGCATTTTATAACAAAATGTTGATCTTCGTCTTGTTGGATATTAGAAGAGGAGCTTTTTGAACATTCTCCAGTCTCCGCTGAGTAAATCCTCTCTTTCAGAGGCCTTGCTGACTGATGATTAGGGTTTTCGTCAAGCAAGTTTTCCTTCTCAAAAGCAACGGCCAGCTGATAGTTGTCAAAGTCTCGTTGAAAACCCTTTATTACCTCTTCGTTAATTATAGTATTTCCAAACCTGACTTTGTACCATTCATGGAAAGATAGATTCCCAAATTCGATATCACGTCTTTCGCCTCTATGAAAACATGTCCATTCCAAATGGGCTTTTTGGCTTTTGTCTAATTCCCCGTTGTCTCCCCCGTCACATTTGTTACGGAAGGGATTGCATGACGACTAAGCTTGTTCAGATCCCTCATTAACCATTATTATCGGATTACAATAATGGTTTTTTTAACACGGTGCTTATTTCATCAATTACTTTGTCCGTTACCCTATCATGTTTATCTTGTTCCTGCTGATAATAACCAACATTCCTACCAAGGGCTTGGTTAGGGTTACAGTCCTCACATGATTGTGAATCACATAAGACTAGGTTAGTATAGATATCCAAATTTCTAGGGGAATCAGTTTCATTAGCCTTAATCATGCAAATTTCTTCTAGAGGTGTATTTGATAGATTTTAAAGATCCATTATGATTAAATGTAATCTTATCTTTACCACTTACTAAAGTAATTTCTTTCTCAAAAACTTTAATATTTGCATGTGGAGTGGCTAAAAATGGCATTCCAAGAATTCTATTATTATGTTGCCCTTCAATCATGTCAACGACTAAGAAGTCACCAGGGAATAAAAACTTGTTAACTCTATTCAATACATTATCGACTACTCCCTTAGGTGTTATTCTAGATTGGTCTGACATTTCAACCATTACTGTTGTTTCTTTAAGGTTAATAAGATTCAATTTTTTAAACAACGAAAAATACATCATATTAACACCAGCACCTAAATCAGCTAAAGCAAACATATTAAAATTACCGATCGTACATGGGAGTATAAACGTTCCTGGGTTAGGTTCTTTTTCTGGTAGCTGGCAAGGTATCCATCCATGTGAACAATTTCCTTCATTTTCTTGCAAGTAACTAACTCCACAAAATTCGTTACTTATGTTAGAATTAGTTTCGTCATTTTCTTCTTGTGTAGAGAGGACTTTGCATTCTTCCAAAATTGCTTTGGATTTCCTGGCTTGGACAATTTTAGCTAATTGCCCAATTTGAGTTTCGAGGTTCTTAATTGCGGCATTTCGATTTCTCAAATTTCTTTCTGTGTCCTCCTTCATTTTCTCCATCCATTCTTGGAATTTCTCATTCTTTTTTGAAGACTCTACGATATGATTATCCACCATTTCATTAAGGCTGGGCTTCTTATTGTCGTATGAGGGCTGGTTGTCGATCTTAGTGTAATATCCTTGAGGCCCTACTCAGAATTTAACTCCATTTCCATTTAGTCCTTGAAATGGGTTTCTAGCTTTTCTATATTTGATTTCTTTGATTCTTTTGACTTCTTCCTTAGAGCTACACCCTTCGGTTGAACGAGTCCCTTTGCCACTATCGTATCCTAATTAAATAACATGCACAATCTCCTTAAGTTTCTTCATGTCACGCCCTAAGCTTCAAGCTTGTTGGTAATTAGAGTAATACCATCAGTGCTTCCTATAATGCTTCTACTATTTCTCCATCAGGCCACTTTTAAGGGTGGTCTGTCATATCTTCAATTGACTTTAAGGCTTGAATGGGGGTCATCCCGGGGATCAGCCCCTGAGAATCCAATATTTTCCTGGTAGAGATGTTGATTCCTTTGTAGAAGATATTGACTATCTGTTGCTTGTTGAGGTCATGAGTAGGACATTTGTATAGTAAATCATTGTACCTTTGCCAAGCTTGGTACAATGTCTCGTTTCCATCCTGTTTGAAGTTATGAATATCTTTAAGTTGTTTTGCCAACCTTGAAGGAGGGCAATACCTTTGGATAAATTGTTTCTTCAAGAGATCCCAAGTGTTGACAGTCCCTACTAGTAACCTGTCAATCCATCTCTTAGCTACTCCCATGAGTGTCATAGGGAAGACACGAAGCATAATTGCATCGTGGGACACTCCTGGAAAGTTGAACAAACTAACAATGTATAGAACATTGTCAACGTACTCGTAAGCATCTTCCATCTTACTTCTTGAAAAAGGGTCTTTCCTCAATTCCCTTATGAATTGGTTCTTGATCTTGAATTGCACTTCTGCTCCAATAGCTGGCTTAACCAAACCAGGCCCTTGTTTTTCTCGTGTAAGAGCAAGATATTCCTCGAGAGTAAGAGCATCATTATCGACATCGGCCATAGTACCTGAAACTTGAAAAGAGGTCGTGAGAAACTAAAAATTAAAAATAAAATGCAAAACTTAAATAAAATCCTAATTAGCTCCCCGACAACGGCACTAAAAACTTGATGCAGGATTTCTGACCAGGTTTTAATATTTATTAAGTCTCATTTACCTAAGGTCTACCTAATGCAATATCGGGCAGTGTACCGGGTCGTGTATGGTATAGCTAGATGGTAAAGCCGAGGTCGTCCCAAGAGCTATGCGGGCGAAATTATCTAAGTTTTAGTGTCACTAAATAAAAAAGGGTTTTCATGATTAATTAATTAAACTACTAAAATGAAATAAACAAACAAAAGCAATTAAATAACGAAAGTAATTCAGATGAGGAGAATAGTGTTAACCTAATTACCACTCTTGTTATTATCATGACGAGTTTTCTAATCAGTGCATCCTATCATTTTATCTGGAGGTTTAAGTCGATAGACTCATCTTATAAAATCGCCTACCCTATTGATACGCTCGAATCAACCACTTAACCAAGGATGGTCAATATAGTCAACCCTAGTGTATGTGCTTCGGTGTGTATAGTGTTTTCCCGGGTCGTTTAGTCCCGACGAGGTGTGAAATGCGAAGTCGAATACGATTTGTGATCGGGTGAATTGAATGAGGATAAAAAGAGGATTTTGGGTTTCTAAACTAATTTCAACAAATTAAAACTCAAAATAACTCAAGTAAACAAGTAAGGAAAGTACGTAGTGCACAAATTAACTAAAACGTAATTTAAACCTAAAAATCGTAACGAGTAAAAAGTAAAAACGTAAACTAAATGAGAAATGACCTAAATTAAACTACGATTTTGAATTTGAAAATGAAAAAAACTATTTAAAAACTTGTAAAAACGTTAAACATAACTTAAAAGAACTCAAAACGTAGTTAAAACTAAAAACCGTGTGTTAAAATAAAAAATAACGTAAACGCGCAAACTAAAAAGTGATTTTTGAGCAATTATAATCCTAAGGGTGCAAAAAATGATTTTCCTACATTCTATTTGACAAAAGAAAATTTTGGAAAAAAGAAATTTAATTTTTCGACTATTTAATAATTTTTTACGAATTAAATACTAAATAAAGGAAATTAAATGTTTAAAAATACTAAAAATTTTGTGAAAAATCTAAAAAATTTTTGGAAACTAAATATTGCTGACACTATCCTAGGAAAAATATAAGGCATGGGAGGGGAAACCTAATGTTGATATAAATAATGCTTAAAAACGTTATTAATATTTCTCAATAACTCTACGTTTTGATAATCACAAAATGTAAAGTAAATTCAGTCAAGATTATGACGTAAACAAGTATTTAGTAACAAATATTTACTTCTACAACTTATATCACTTAAGGTATGCATAAACTAAGCATCTTATGCATTATATGATCAAAGGAAATATTTTCTTAACAAAAAATATTTTATAAAATGACATTAACATTTTATATATTTTGAAAAATCATTTTTGGTATTGTTTATTAAACTACAAAGATATGATTTCAAATTTCCAACCAAAAATGGCAAATTTTATCTAAAAAAACCTTCCCCACAAGAGGACAAACAACTCCAACGTTCTGTAGGGGGCGGCCCCCTTAATTCATAAGGCGGCCTCCTTAATCATTAAAGGGACCGGCCCCTAATTAAGGGGACCGGCCACGCTCTAGAACAGTATTTTGCTCCCCTTTAAATACAGGTTTATTTCACAAATTTTCCTCACCTTTTTGCACTCAAAACCTTCTGATCTCATCTCCATTTCTATCTCAAAAATCATTTGATCATATAATTCATAAGCCTTTGTTTCCAAGTGATCCAAAGCTTCATCCACTCAAGTGCAAAAAGAAGAACACTCCTCTACATCCATACAATTGTAGTAGTGTTGTGATTAGTTAGTATTATCTTGTAGTAGTGCTAGATATTTGTAAAGTGTTGTGTGAATTAGTTGATTGTAGATACTAGGTGTGTTGTAAAGTAGTGTAGTAGTTGTGATTTAGTTGTCCATAGAAGAAGGTGTGAAGTAGACAAGAAGAAGAGGTTGTGAAGCTATCTTGAAGAAGTTGTGAAGGTGTGAAGTCTTGAAGAAGTTGTGAGATTGGTTCTAGCTATGATTAGAACCCGACATTTAGCTTAGTGTCGTTAATAGGTGTAAGCCAAGGTGTGTAAGGTTTCTCTGCCATAAGGAGTTTGTTGACATAGTGAAGAAAACTCTCGAGTGTGGTACTCGGGGAGTGGAGTAGGGCAATGAAGGTGTCCTTGTAGCCGAACCACTATAAATTCGCTTGTTGTGGTTTGATCTTTCTAACTCTATCTTTTCTTCATTTCATTTCAATACTTACATTATTAGATTAGACTTGCTTGTATTTGTTGACACTTGAATTCACGTAAGATCGAATCAAAGTTTTTATAAGCTACAAAAGATTTTGAAAATAAATTTAAAAAGACTTAAAACTATTCAACCCCCCTTCTAGCTTTCCACAATTGGTATCAGAGCCACGTCTAGCAAGATCTTTAGAATATATTGTATTTTAAAACTTATAACGTTCTATGGAATCTGAAAAATATTTAGAACGGTAATCTATGCAAAGACCACCACTATTTGAAAGTGATGGATTTTTATATTGGAAAAATCGATTCGAAACTTATGTGAAATCAAAAGATCTAGATCTTTGGCATGTTATTACTAATGGTGATTTTTTACCTATTCAAAATAACCCCGAAACAAAGAAAGATGAAATCGTACCTTTTGAAAAACAAAATGATGACTTAAACAGAAAACTTGCTAAAAATGATGAAGCAAAAATGGTTATTTATAATGCGCTACCACGTAAAGAGTACGAAAGGATCTTTATGTGTGAAACCGCAAAAGAAATTTGAAACTCTTTACTAATAACTCACCAAGGTAATAGTCAAGTTGATGAGGCAAAAAATGATCCATTTTTAGGGGGTCATTTAAGCCGGAATTCGAATTTATTTGATCAAATATTGCCCTAAATCGTTCCTTTTGTGATTTTAGGTACTTTGGGAGTGAAATCTGGAAAAGGAAGCAATTCGGACGTTTTTGGAGCATAAAAGTGAAGAAAACGCCAAAGTCTTAATTTTTCATGCTGGGAACAGTAGGTGACGGCGTCAAGAGTAACTCCCTGACGGCATCAAGAGCAAAATTCCATGACGATCCAGTACAGATTTGAAGGCGTCACGAAATAGGGCGTCAAGAGTTAAAGTCATGACGGCCTGGAAACGATTAAGTCTTGACGGCGTCAAATGTAGATCAAGGCAGTCCGAGATTAGTTTTGGCAGCGAGGTGACGGCGTCACAATGTTTGTCTTGACGCCGTCAGACCCCTTTTCCTATATATAGTTTTCTAATTTTTACACATAAAAAAAAGAGAAGTTTTGGGAGAAACCCTAAGTACGATTTTGGTCGAATTTTACAGGTTTTTCAAGGGTTCCAACCCCTTGATACCTTGCATGTGTAATCAAGATAAGTGTTCTTTTAATTCAATCAATATGTCTATGTGTTGGTTGTCTATATCTTGTTCTTGTCTTAATTCCATCATGCTAGGCTAGATCTATCTTGTGTTTGCTTGGATCTAATGAAACCTAGATGTTAATTATGTGTTGATTATTTGTTTATTCTTGTCTTGGATGAATGATTTATATGTTAGGCTTAAGAAAACTGGCAGATCTCCAATTGGTAACATGCTTGAACGTCTTAAGAAACATGAACCGACGCACACTAGGTCTTTATTGGTTGTATTTAATGCATGAGCCACTGTTTACAATCCCTATAGTTGTGCTGGGCATGGTGTAGGAGGAGATAAGAGCTCATAGAATTGGGGAGTTAAGTGTGCCACCCCATGAATGGTATTAAGGAATACGATCCGTCATCCATGCAATTATAACAAGTAATTAACTTGTAAAAGATGTCTAGGGAGTAGTGAAATCTAAGTAAACACATTTTCTCCATTTACTGCTCACAACTTTAGTATAATTTAGTTTATTTTTCATTTTTAGTATTTTATTTTGATTGCATCTTAGTATTGGGTTAGTTGATTAGCAACTAATTCCGCCCAAATCCTTCAAACCCGAGATTTTAACTTGCTTTCCAAAAAAATATAAAAATCCAAAAAAGAATCTTCCCTCACCTTTAGAACTAGTATTTAGGCTTTCTAATCCTAGCGACACTATTCCTAGCTGAACGATCAATCCCCTGGTACTTGTCACTATACTATACTACAACGATCAGGTACACTGCCTGGTGGGGGTTATAAGCTTCTCAAGATCCCTTGAGAGGTAAAGCCTGGTGCGATTCCCACGCATCAAGTTTTTGGCGCCGCAGCCTGGGGAATAGTTATTGTCTAGGTTAGAATCTCTTTTTATTAGGTCTACTTGCTAGATTCCTTTCTAGTAAGATTTTATTTTTATTTTTAGGTTTTCTTTAGTCTATCTTTTTCTTTGTATCTTTGTTTGTAAAAACCTTTCCATTGACTATTCCGTTAGCCATTATGGAGAACGCGAATCCACCATACTACCAACCACGTAATTCACCCACTCCAAATGACATCTTGATGTTTAAACAACATGAGGATGAACCTATCTATGATGCATGGGCTCGTTTTAAATATTTACTCCGAAAATTCCCTCATCATAATTTCGATCTGTGGTCCCAAATTGAAATATTTTACCATCGTGTCGACCACTATACCAAAATGGACATTGACCATGCCGCAGATGGGGACCTTTAGGGATTAAGTGTTAATGAAGCATGGGAAACCATAGAGAATTGTGCCAAACTTGCCAAAAAAATGGACAACCCAACAAACGTTGTTACGGATCAATTGATAGCAAGTTTAAGGGAACAAGCAAGGAGATTGTTTGGGGATAAGCGTATAGATGAGATAACTGGGCATACGGAGTGGTTTGATTTCACCACAATACAAGCTGAACCCATAGGTAACCTTGATGTGATGGAGGATGTAGCTGAACATGATCACATTGATAAAAAAGACCCAGGTTTTATGATCGATGATGATGAATCTTTTGGGCAATTTGTATATAGCAGTCAGAGTATTGAGGATGATCCTTATGATTCGGACATAGAAGTTGAGATGCCTAGGGAAGCACGTGAGATATTTGGGAAAATGTTAGGGTTAGATTATAATAAAACACATGTTGAGGATATAGGTGATTTTGACACAAGGAATGATGAAGTAAATAACATGAGCCCACAAAGTACCCCACAAGTCCTACCATCATTTATGGCACACATATCACCCGTGACTTACCCGGAAGAAGTAGAAGAGACTATAGGAACCCCAATAGAGGTAGAACCCTTGGACCAAACACAACTAGAGGATATAGGTTTTAATGCTTATAATGATAACCTTACCCTTAGTTCTAGGGAAGTTCCTAGTTTTGATGAACCGGAGCCTCAACCAAAACCGTTACCTAATCTTCCATCCTTGGATGTGAATTTAGGAATTGAAATAGGTTCCGATCCACCCATCAAACCATATAGTCCGGGTAGTCTTAGGATAAAGGTAGTGGACTCTAAGCCTTGTAGAGAGGAAGCCAATATAGGAGTGGAAAATGACCTTACATGCTTACATCACCCATTTATGATTGATCACAAGAAACATTATGGGTTTAAACCGGGTTTATTAGGTCAAGATGGATTCCCAACTAGGAGTCTCTTGAAGTTGGTTGAAAATGATCCCTTTCTAGGAGAAAATCTTAATCCACCCATTAACCCAATTGAATTAGGTAAGGTTATGATGATATGAGAACACCCCTTTGAGCATATAATTCATCCACCACTCTTTTCTCACGTGGCATACTTCCACCCTAAGGGTGTGTATCGCTACTTCCACCCGCACTTAATCCTAAGTGTAGGGAAAACCTCCCTTCTTTCCGTTAAATAAGGGTAGAGTCAGGCTCGTGACTCGAACAAAAACAAGCGCTTCTTGGGAGGCAACCCAAGCACGTTTTATTTGTGTGTTTTTATTTATTTGTTTGTTTGTTTGATTTTATTTGTTTCCGTATGCATGTTTTATTTTTATTGTTTGTGGCTCATGTTTCAAAGTAAATTGTGAAAATGCTTTATTTTGTTTTTAACTTCGTCTTAATTGCATATAAAGGTATTTTGCCAAAGATAAGTGTAAGGGAGATCCAAATTTGTTTATAAGAACGAAATTGAGCATGAACCACAACAATAATAAATGGACATGTGTATTAGTACTTGTTAGAGTCAAATGCTTGTATTGAGTCATAATGAAGTTTTGCAGGATTTTCCAGGAAGTAGGACCAAGTTTTTCCAGAAATTTTCCGGAAACTTAACATAAGAATTTCTGCAGGTCAATTCTGACGGCGTCACGAGTTTACTCTTGACGGCGTCAGGTGTAAAAATCTGGAAATTTTACCGGTTTTGTTTTTCTAACGGAGTCTTATGGTTTTTGTGAATTATTAAGTTTTATAATCTCCAGGAGATCTGCAAACTTCATTCCACAATCATTATATCTTATCTTGTTTTCTAGGATTTAGTAACTTATATAGGATGCCGCCGATTTTACGCGAGGTTGTCTTGTCTATTTTATCAGGTTTTACAGGTTATGTATGACAAGAAGATGATTTATATTCTGGAAGGGAAGCTTTGATTGTTCATTTTCTTGGAGGAAGATTTAACCTGGCCACCTTATTATCCATACCGAGCGAATCAGGGGAGTATTTGATTTCATTCTCTTTACTTTTTCACTTTTACATTCTTTACTTGAACATTGGGGACAATGTTCATCTTAAGTGTAAGGGGAGGGTAAAAAGATGATACCTTACATATGCACTTTCGCTTGAGTTTGTTTTGTTCAATGGTAGATGTGTAATAAAACTATGATAAATACTTGTTAGTGCAATTTTAGCGCCAAATTTAAATTTTTTTACAACATTTAGGAGTGAAACTTTAGCCATAGCAAGCGTCTCATGGATAGGAGATTGTATGACTAGCACATAACCGTATATTCAGAAAAATTTTCCACCCAAATATGTGAGGTTTGCCTTTAGATTTGATAGGAAAAGCATTTACTATTAGTGCTTATGAGTGTACCGGTAGCATTTAGATTCTAGAACTTGCGTTAGTGATGCATCCCGAGACCGCTAGTGAGACTACATTCGTGTAGTAGGATTTACTACATGATAAGAGGCATTAGGATCACCCTTGTGTTAAACCCGTATTATAATTACTTGACCATTTAAGTCATATTACTTGGCTAGGTAAGTCAACTAATTTTCCCACACCCTTAGTGTTGTACTCATTTTTAGTACACGAAACCCCTAGTACACCCCTCCGAGCCTATCTTTTCGTTTCTAACTTTAAGCATTTTACTTAAAGGAAGAATTTGTTACACCCCACTTAAATGTACACCCAAATCGCCTTAGCCTTCCGTATATGCGCTCATTTTTAGTGCATTATTGTTATTTGTTAAACCCTAAGTTAACTTTCTAATTGATTACATGGTTGCTAAGTCGAGTCATATCTTTGTACATATTGTTTTGGGACGATTGGGACTCATGGGTAAAGTACTTATTTTATGGAGTATTGGGGAAGAACATTATTTATTACCCCCATATGTACGTTAATCTTAAAAGTGCTCCAAGTGTTTTGATTTTCTTAATTCGAGTCATTAGTCTAGTTGATTGTAAAGTATGTAAAGATTCAAGTGTAAGGGGAATTCCCATTCCCTATGATGTATTATTTTGGATGGTAGGGTAAGAGTGTATGCAAAAAAAAAAAAAAAAAAAAAAAAAAAAAAAAAAAAAAAAAAAAGACTACCATCCCTTTTTATTCTATGTTATGTTTTTGTTATTTTTCATTTATTAGCTTAAGTCGAGTCTAGTCTTGGCTTAGCAACACCATATTGTACATGTAATTAACTAAGATTGTTAACTCGCCACTAGTAAAAACTTCCTTTATCCAACAAAACCGTGTATTTCATATCCCTACACCTAACGTTACAACCCTTTGAAAGACCTCTTTAATAGTTTATCCTAGGTGCTTACGCCATGTGGTGGAGGTTTGATCCTTTCCCAAGCCTATGGTAATCTATTTTGCTATGACAGGTAGTGAGAGATATCTTCCGTTTCCATATTGTAATTTACACTTTATTACACCCGAGAGATGTGAGTATCTAAACACTATTTGTGAGGTGCTTGTGTATGACCTTCGTGCTTGTCTATTGGTCTTTAGTGGAACGATTATTTGTTGTAGTTACTTTTATATTAGTGTTAAATGACCCCTACCTTGTATTTTGAGTAGAATAAAAGCGCATTTGCTTGAGGACAAGCAAATCTCAAGTGTAAGGGTATATGATGAAGCGAAAAATGATCCGTTTTTAGGGGGTAATTTAAGCCGGAATTCGAATTTATTTGATCAAATATTGCCCTAAATCGTTCCTTTTGTGATTTTAGGTACTTTGGGAGTGAAATTTAGAAAAGGAAGCAATTCGGACGTTTTTGGAGCATAAAAGTGAAGAAAACGCCAAAGTCTTAATTTTCCATGCTGGGAACAGTAGGTGACGGCGTCAAGAGTAACTCCCTGACGGCATCAAGAGCAAATTTCCATGACGATCCAGTACAGATTTGAAGGCGTCACGAAATAGGGCGTCAAGAGTTAACGTCATGACGGCCTGGAAACGATTAAGTCTTGACGGCGTCAAATGTAGATCAAGGCAGTCCGAGATTAGTTTTGGCGGCGAGGTGATGGCGTCACAATGTTTGTCTTGACGCCGTCAGACCCCTTTTCCTATATATAGTTTTCTAATTTTTACACATAAAAAAAAGAGAAGTTTTGGGAGAAACCCTAAGTACGATTTTGGTCGAATTTTACAGGTTTTTCAAGGGTTCTAACCCCTTGATACCTTGCATGTGTAATCAAGATAAGTGTTCTTTTAATTTAATCAATATGTCTATGTGTTGGTTGTCTATATCTTGTTCTTGTCTTAATTCCATCATGCTAGACTAGATCTATCTTGTGTTTGCTTGGATCTAATGAAACCTAGATATTAATTATGTGTTGATTACTTGTTTATTCTTGTCTTGGATGAATGATTTATATGTTAGGCTTAAGAAAACTGGCAGATCTCCAATTGGTAACATGCTTGAACATCTTAAGAAACATGAACCGACGCGCACTAGGTCTTTATTGGTTGTATTTAATGCATGAGCCACTGTTTACAATCCCTATAGTTGTGCTGGGCATGGTGTAGGAGGAGATAAGAGCTCATAGAATTGGGGAGTTAAGTGTGCCACCCCATGAATGGTATTAAGGAATACGATCCGTCATCCATGCAATTATAACAAGTAATTAACGTGTAAAAGATGTCTAGGGAGTAGTGAAATCTAAGTAAACACATTTTCTCCATTTACTGCTCACAACTTTAGTATAATTTAGTTTATTTTTCATTTTTAGTTTTTTATTTTGATTGCATCTTAGTATTGGGTTAGTTGATTAGCAACTAATTCCGCCCAAATCCTTCAAACCCGAGATTTTAACTTGCTTTCTAAAAAAATATAAAAATCCAAAAAAGAATCTTCCCTCACCTTTAGAACTAGTATTTAGGTTTTCTAATCCTAGCGACACTATTCCTAGCTGAACGATCAATCCCCCGGTACTTGTCACTATACTATACTACAACGATCAGGTACACTGCCTGGTGGGGGTTGTAAGCTTCTCAAGATCCCTTGAGAGGTAAAGCCTGGTGCGATTCCCACGCATCACAAGTCAAAGATAATAAATAGATCTACTTGTTCAACAATATGAGCAATTCACGATTTTGGAAGAGGAATCAATTGATAATGCATTCGCTAGATTTAACACTATCATCACAAGTTTAAAAGCACTTGATGAGAATTTTTCTAGTAAGAATTTTGTTAGGAAGTTTCTTAGGGCTCTTCACCCAAAATGGCAAGCTAAAGTGACGGCTATTGAAGAGTCAAAGAATTTGTCAACGTTGCAACTTGATGAGTTAATTCGAAACTTGAAAGTCTACGAATTAATTATAAAGAAGGACTCTGAAATGGTCAAAGGAAAACGAGAGCAAAGCAAGTCGATCGCTTTAAAAGCTAGAAAGGAATCTAGTAACGAAGATAGCTCATCTTCCGAAAGTGATGACGAAGAATACGCCATGGCCGTAAGAGACTTCAAGAAATTCTTCAAAAGGCGAGGAAGATTCGTTAGACAACCACACGATGAAAGGAGAGCATCTCAAAAGAATAAAGATGACAAGAATAGCAAGAATGAGAGAAAGTGTTTCAAATGTGGTGATCCAAATCATCTCATTGGAAGATGTCCAATGATGTCAAGAGATCAAAATCAACGAGAATTTGTTGGAGGAGCTTGGAGTGATAGTGATGAGGAGGAGAAAGAAACGACAAAAGAAGAGAAGTGTCTTATGGCAAAAACATCAAGCGAGGTACGTTCTGAAACCGAATATTTTAGTGATGAAAATTTATCATTAGACGAAAATGATTTAGATAATGAGTATAATAGACTATACAAATTAGGACAACAAGTAATAACTAAAAACAAATCACTAAAACATATAAACAACCAATTAGAAAATGAAATACTAGAACTTAAAATTAAAATACATAAATTAGAAAAAAGCAAAGAAATTATTGAAGAATGTAAATTGTGTCAAGAACTTAAATGTGAAAATGAAATACTTAGAAATGAAATTTTTAAATTTGACAAATTTGAAAATACTAGTAACTCACTTAAGAAAATAATAAGTATTCAAAGAATATCCGGAGACAAAACCGGCTTAGGATTTAACCCAATTGAAGCTTCATCTAGTGAAACAAAAAATGTTAAGTTTGAAAGCGAATCTAGTAAACCAACATCCTTAGAAAAACATCCAAAATACATACTCATAAATGATAAGAAAATACCTCTTGTAATGAAGAAATAAAAACGTTTTATAAACCGTCTTTAAAGACCGATGTAGGATCCTCTAAACCTAAAACAAGATCTAAAACTCCACCACCTAGGAAACCAAATAATTCTTATCCTAGATCCAAAACACCTCAACCAAGAAGAAACCAAAATAAACAAAACTACAACAACCCTAGTAATCAAATGCGGAACTATCAACCAAGTTACAACCTTTGGGGAATACTACCACCTTTCATGCATCCTAGCCAAATGTTGAACATGTTTGGACTAAACAACTTTGGACCAAAGAGGCAATGGGGACCAAATAGCTAGATCAACATTCCTTATTACTATCTTGGAGTTCTATCGCCATAGACTTTTGCAAAGTCTACCTATCATCTTGAAGATTTAGAATATTTTTTTTTGAGGACCGCCGGGTACGCCATTCTTTCTCTACTCAATTGCCATGCGTAGATATTTTTTTGTTGCCTTGCTTGCGTAGATATAATTTACTTCCTCATTTCTCTTGAACATACATACATATATATATATATATATACTAGATTTCTAAGCCTGCCCGATGGGCGGGCATGACTTATAATTTTTTTTTTGATTGTGTTACTTAACGGAATTTTATTTTTAAGGACGGGGGCTTAATTATTATTTTAATGGTATTATTTAATGGGAGATTTTGAACAATTCTTATGTTTATCGAATATAAGGGAAAAAAAGTTCCAAAGTGGTCCACAAGAACAACGTATACTACCAAATAAACTCAAATGCGAAGTAAATCTTCTTTGTATTCATTGTTTGTTGTTGATTTTGCGTAATTATCATCCTTTTCACAACAAAGAATCTCCACATTATTTAGAGTAGCTACTATCCTTACCATGAAAATTCAGTTGCACTCGATTAAGCTTAAAGTATTTTTCTTTAAAATACAGTGTTTGACAATGTACCATAAAATACAACATATATATTTGAGTAAATTGTTCAAAGAGTTAACTGGTTGATCAAGTTACAAATAAAGATTAAGGAAAAGAGTGTTCACGTTTTGTAGTTTAATTAATTGACGCAATACTCGTAAAAATGTGTGTAACTACCATTTTTAGTAACATACGCTGACAAACATAATTTTGTTTTTGAAATTTGTTATTTCATAAGTATAAAACAGAATCAGTAGAGTTGATAGTTTCTTACTCATGGTTCTAATTATCTGACTTCAACCTCTTTTTGTCACAATTCAGCGCAGCCTCAAGCGATGACATATCGGAAGCTTGAATCTCTCTGTAAAAGGGAATATATCCATGTGCTCCGGAAAACACCTTTACTGTGACTTACCAAATGTAGGCGTATTATAAGTCAAAAAGTTTGGCTAACCACATTCAAATTCCCTGTAATAACCATTTTCCCAGCGCATCTCCTTAAACCGCTACATTATGTTTTTCCAACCCGACCCGAACCGTCTCCTCACAAACCCATGACCATTGCTCGCGTCACTTAGCCATTTCCCTTTTACATATATAAGCAACAATAATGGTGATGCATTTAGTAATATAAATAAGCACGTAAAAATTTAGTATTGTTGTGGCAAGTGGTATCGAGCACTGACTATATCAAAAGCATAATCAAGTTATCCAAAATATAAAGTAATACTGTGACTTAATTTCACATTCGACAACATGTTCTAAATTGAAAATTTGAAGGTGTGAAAGTAACAATCCCTAAAGCCACATCAGCTCTAAGTTTTATAGGTTTGAAACAACTATAAAAATATGTATAGTGATAATTGTAATTTTATAAAACTTAGAGCTGCAGGTACTTCACATGTTCAACGTCCAATGTCAGTATGCTACTGTCACCTATTATTTGTTAATCATCCGTGCAGAAAAGTCAACGATGTTTAACATGAGCAGCTTGGTTTAAAACTCGTGTGACAGAGCCTTTGCATGCTTTTTGTGATAGAACTGTAAATATAAAAGACAGCAAATCAAATCCAACCGAAAAAGAGTTGTACACTTTAAATGTAGGGAATAAACAACTTACCAGCAGGTCCTGACAGTAATATGGATCTACTTGTTGGTGAAAGATCTTTGATATGCTTTGAAACATCTAAATGTTTCAAATGAACTAAAGTAGAATTCATTGATAACAATTTTCTTCGTTCACTGACATTGGTTTCAAGAGAAAAGGGAAGTGGAATGTTTAGTTTGGGTACTTAAAAATGCTAACCAACACCTCTGATCAGCCGTCATAAGTTTCTAAAAATCAGATAGTCTGCAAGTACAATATATCATTATTTTTATCTCAATAATGACGACTGTTACATGTACAAAATGCGACATTGTATATCAATGAAGGTTGAAAATAGCAGCTTCAGAACTAATCGTCTTATACATTATTTACACTTAAATATACATTGAAAAAGAAATTGGTGTATGCTTCTTTCACCACTTTCGTGCCACTCTTTCATTGTCAAAGTCTTGTATGCTCACCTGTATCTTATGGCATCCCTTTGTATCCCTGCCACCCAACCAAACATACCTAACTGTTATGGATTCTAAAGAAAGGATAATAGAAATCACATACCTACATGCACCACTGAAAATTAATAATGACCGATGAGAATACACCTATAGGCTATAGAAGCATAATAACATGTGTTGTTGTGCATATAAAGCAAGACTAATGTTATTTTAACTAAACTGGTTAATACTAATGAATCAAAATTAACAAATCCATATAAAGCATGTATAAGAAGACATAATTAATACAAAACATATTAAAAATATCGAATTAAACCTAACCTACGCCATTGAAATCAAAAGTCGGAATCAATTTTTTGGGCCATTGAAACCTGGAGCTTTCCACAAAAAACATTACAACTTTGGCTTCCAACGTTGCAATGTTGATCTGAATCCAATTCCCACAGTGCAGGTTGGAAAAATTGTGGCTGATAATGACCCATGAATCTGCTAAAACAATGTAACTGTTAGTTTTAACGGATAAAAATTAATGAATATGTCCGGACTCGAACTCGAGACTTCGGGATTGCACACTTTACGTATAAGTTTCAATTAATTAATAATTATTGTTTTAGTGACGAATAATTATTAAATTCACAAAATGATCGTTGGAGGAAAGATGAAGGACTGAACTTAAAATAGAGTTCAAGAAAAACATGGAATGGGCTTGTAAAACCCATGTTTGGCCAAACCCAACTCATTAGGGTGTAGGGTTTGTGTCTTGTGCTCCAAGATGTTGATTAGTATATAAACAAACCCTTTTGTTCATTCTAATCATCCCTTGGTTCACTTGCAAACCAAATCTCCTTCTCTTTCTCCTCTTGAGTTAGAAATCGAACTACACCCTTATAGGGTTCCTACTAGATTTCTAAGCTCAAAACCATTCTTGTTTAGTTGATCAACTACACCCTTCTAGGGTTCCTACGCGATCTTCTAAACATTGTGTTTGGATTGCTTGTGAATTAAGAACCTAGCTTTTCTTATTGAAACGCTACTAATACGTGTGTTCAAGAACGAAGTGTTGGCATACTTTTGCTAACAAGGTGATTTGCCCTATTCGACTAATCCTAGTCGATCCACCATTAAACCCAATTAGGGTTTATAGTTCTTGTTCCATTGGTTTCTTGTTCTTGCTAGAAATCACAAAGAGGTACGCATCCATTTATATTCGGTTAATTTATTATTTGTATTTGATCTATTCCGCTGCGTACTCTTTGATGTTTATATGTTTATTATTATTCATATATTCCAACAGTGGCATCAAGAGCCGTTAATACATTATAATGAATTACCGAAACACATAAAATTGAATCGTTTGATTATAACATGCTTGGTGTTCTTATGTTTTTATTTTTTTCATAAACCCTAGTTTTTATTTTTATTTCGAATTTATTTAATTAATTATATATATGTCGAAAGTTTTTTTTTTTAAAAAAAAAAAAAAAAAAAAAAAAAAAATTAGGGTTTGATGAATTATGTAATAAAAACTTGTAGAAACCCTAGGTTGCATGTAATTTATGTGTATGGATATTGTTATATGCCGTTTGGTTGCGTTCCTTGATTGACATGATTATTTGCTATAATATGTGTAATATGGGCATCCATGACAAACCATGCATGTGTTGTCTTGGATTATGATTATTTGGTTTTAAGATTTCATGCTTATTATGCGATTCTTTTATAATTGATAAATTGTTTAGTAAATATTATGAATAAAGATTACTAAAATTTGATTAATTATAAGATTAGGGAAGACCCTATTAATCGTGTATTAAATCAATAGTGTGTTTTAATATTGATTTTAATTTAGCATGACCATTATTGTTGTTGTTTGTTTATTTTATTTTATTACTTTTGTTTTATATGTTTTTAACATGATAGTAACAAAGGGTAATTTTTATAAATAAAATATTAAACGGACTTAATAATGGTGAAATCTTGTTTTGAGCTTACTTAATAAATCTTGGACTTTTGGTTGATTGATCGCGACTGTATTAAGTGGTTGAAAGGTGGAACTAATTATGACAAACTATTAAAGTGGGTATAAGGATGGCTACGCATTAAATTGCGGCCTTAGTGAGCCTCCATTCTGGCTTACCGCTCGCCTGTGAGTCATATTTTAGTCTTTACCTAACATCCATGATAACTACGAAGCACTTAAGGCAAAGTTGTAAGTTTCTCAACGCCTCAATCAAAAGTTTGGAGATTTAAGCTCGTAAAGAAACTAATGAGTAAAAGTTTTTTTACATGAAACATATGCTACAAGATGAATGCATGACATCTTTGTACATATATTTTGATTACACACATCAAAAATACTACCCTTAAATTTAAGTTATATGCCATCCAATGAAACGGAAACACCTGAAATTGGATCTACGCCAGGGCGTAACCTGACTAGATTGCAATGGAAGGGCAAATTACATGATTTCATCACTAGCAGATCAACTGGTGTGGTGTCATTATGTAAGTTTGTTGTTTCTTAAATTGGTTAACTTAATTGAGTTGATAGTGGGAACTGATCACTCAAGGCATAAGAAGATGGGGATAAAACATGCTTACATTGCAACTGCGGTTGGCAATTAATGTAAATCCCATCGATTCTAGGAATTGCAATTGAATATTGGCAATTGGGACACGTCTCGTACCTTATTGAATAACGTCATCACTAGCAGATCAACTGATGTGATGAACTTATGTCAATTTGGATCCTAGTTTTTCAGTGAAAATTAAATGGTTATTTGATTATGAACCATGGGTATTTAATTTTCTTGAAAATTTAATTATCGAAAATACTAAAATTGAATTTTGTAATTCTTTTTAACGTATTAATGCAACATTAAAGCCGTAAACGTGGTTTGGTCTTAAATTGGTAAATTGATATAATTCTGCTTTCAAACATAATGTTTGATTGAGAAAAATTTACCGAAATGAAAGAAAGTCTATTTTCCATGAGAGAAGAATAAGACTCAATCCTATTCCTTTTCATGATTGAGAAAGGTTTGATAGGAACATAAGAATAAGACTCAATCCTAAGTCTATTTTCCATGAGAAAAGAATAAGACTCAATCCTATTCCTTTTCATGATTGAGAAAGGTATAATAGGAACATTAGAATTGTCTACATTCTAATATATAACTCATAGCTATCTTTAATATTTAAGGATATAGCACATCTTATTTTCCATAGAAATTTCATTACTCTTATTTGGTGAATGAATTCTTCTATAACAAACAAGGCATTTGGTTAAATGGAAAATATGAGTTATTAGAAGCTGGACAGATTATCGTAAAATTGGTAAAAGGCAAAGCTAGTATTTTATCTAGTTGTTGTGCTTTAAAGGTGCTACATACCATTATGGGGATGGTAGGCCTATTAAGGAAGAAGCTGCATGCTCAAATTCTTCAAGTTAATATCATTGATGGATAATCCATCATAAACATAGTAGAATACACATTTTAGAACCTGAGTAATTATTACGTATGGGTTTTTCTAAATGTGTAGGAAAGTAAAAACAAGCAAATTGTTTTCACTGGTTATGAAACACGTACAATGTTGTCAAATCCAGTGGGAGCTTTGTGTTGTTTACTGAATATAGAGTTATTGTTATGTTCTCTAATTCAGTGGGAGCTACAAGACTTAATTTCTGTGTAGTAGCCAAAAATTATCTTCAAGATAATTACTTTCATATTGTGGACACTCATGTTCTTATGATAGCCATATGCGTTTCCTGATAAGACAAAGTAGTCCTACATCTACTTATGACACAAATCATATTGAATCACATAAACAAACTTATGTTGTGTTGTTTATATACTACATGATATTGTTCAATGCACAAGTGGGAGAATTGTCTATTGTGTGCAAAGGAACAATACATAGAGAAATATGATGATAGGATTCTCTTAATTGCAAGGTAAGAGATCAATGTTCTAATAAGACTTATACATTTAATGTGTAAGATTATCTTATGTAGAACATGTGTCATGATTATAAGACTACTTTTATGTCTTATGATATTCAAATTAAAAGAAACACTTGAATTTACAATTTACGTTAGGGTGTAACCTGCCTAGATTGCAATAGAAAGGTAAACTACATGATTTCATTACTAGCAGATCAACTGATGTAATGGAATTATGTGAGTTTGCAGTTTCTTAAATTGGATAATTCATAAAATGACATAAGCAAATGAAGTAGTAAATTAACTTGAAATTACTATTGAAACCAAGTGGAGGTGTTCACAAATACTTTAGTTATTTATGTTTATATCTTTTTATAAACATGAAGTCTTTTAACTATTACAAGACTTATAATAAAGTAAGACGTTAAACTTGTTATGTTTCAAACAAGAAATCATTGAGTTGATCAATGATGTACAACGTAAAGTGGGAATATAACAGTTCATGTCTTCTTAAGACATGAACATGAAGTAACTTGTTTAAAAGGTACTTATGTTATATAGCATGCAATTGGCTTGGAAATTCTATTGTACCATTAAGTTGACTTAGTTGGTAAATAGGTAAGCCAAAGGGAATAAGTTTATCTTACATATTGTTAGTTTGTCTCACAATATTAATTCTAATGAAACATCACAAGTTGGTGGTGTGTTCAGTTAGGAAAAATCAAACTCTTGTTATATTGTTTGATTAAAAGATAAATATGACTTCTTTTCTTCCAAAAGTTGTCAAGGTTAGAAAATTGAGTATGGATTGAATATACTCAATAAGACTCCAACCTAGAAGATTAAATAAGACATTATGGAATGTGATAAATCACATTAAAGTCTTAAAATGAAGTTCTGATTTTGTTAATAAGTAGTTTTAACAAACAAGAGTCAGGAACTGTAAAATATTTTTGTAATATCCCAAATGAGAACGATTTAGTGTTGTTCATCTTGCTAAAGTATTCATAAAATACAAAAGGCAAGTGGGAGTTTTGTTTAGATCTTGAAAGATCAAAATTACAAAATATATAATCTTCTAAAACCACACTAGTGAAAATCATGATGAGGTTTGAAATGTAAAGGTTAAATCTCAACATGATGAAACTCTCATTCATAGATCCGTAGGGATGTCTCAGATATTTAATTAATATGCCGAGAATTATGAATTACATGATCAAAGTAAGCCTGTTAATCATAATGACGCATTTACTGATTATGGTAAATTGCTCATACTATGAATGTTAAGATGATGTCCATAAAGATAAGTCAACTTTGAAAATTTGGTTTATCTTAATGAAGATGAGTTTCTGCAAGAGAAGAAAAACCCTAGAGGTTTAAATCTTTGCATAAAGAAACATATGGACAAAATTGTATACATATTTTAATGTATGTCTTATGACAAGATTATTAATCATACTTATGTAATTAACTATGATTGAATACTTTTTCCTAAGCACATCAAAATTACAAAGATGGTAATTGTCATACTCATTTTTATGAATATGAAATTTGACAATGGATTATAAAATCTCTTTCTTATATAATTACTTAAGCGAGGACGATGAGTAATTAAGAGTTTTATGAATTCATTTAATCTTTGAAAGTATACAAAATGCAAGAATCCAAGTATGGATAGATGCATGCATCAAGGAGATAAATCTTATGTTTAAATATTAAATCTATGTTTTGATTTATAATTTAAAATAAGATAACTCCTAAGTAATTCTGAAAGCTAGTGGGAGTATTATGTTTACTTATTTAAATCATATATGTTGTATAACATATAGGAAGTAACATTCTATATAAGTTAAATGGTAAGTCATAACTTGGAATGAAACTTTACTTGAAAGATTTAATAAGTAAAACATACAACCTTGAATATATGTTTATTAATGTAAACATGTGCGGTAAATGGATCTAATAGAACATGATATATCATTTAGAAAGTTTAAATGGATATGTAGTACATGAATGAAATTTAAGTTGGACACAAGAATTTTTCATGTACATCATGTTGTTGTTATATCATGCTTTGATAAAAGATGATTTGACAACATTGATATCTAATGAAAGATATTAGATAAGTTGTGTAATGAATATTCTAAAGGAATATATTTGGATATAGAATCACATCCTCAGCCTGGAACAATTTCTAGATTCTATAAATGAACAATTTGTAAAATTGTCATAGCCAACAAACTTGAAAGTTTGGAAGGAATAAAACATTACACATTGAAGTTTACGGAAAAGAGCATATTGTTGTTTGCATACAATGATGCTAATATAAATTGAGATGACACTCAATACTAGTCATGGAAGGATTTCATCCTTGTTAATAGCCATGTGTACTAGTTATGCTTAACGGAAAGCATAGTTGCATTATACGTTAAAGAATAAGAATACTTTAAACTTTAAAGGTTTGGAAGTTTAATTATCATAAATTGTATGTTGAGGATGTCATACACATTTTATGATGTATTATGTGGTTATATCAAATTATTTGAATGCACATATACAAGAATTTCATTATTGAAATAAGTATTCTCAAAATTCCGATAGATCAAAGTTAGTTGAATAATGCCTTGTCAACAAGTATGATTACTTGAGGCATAATTGTCAACAAGTATGATTGGTATTACTTGAGACAAAATTCATTAACGAGAATTTTCATGCATTGATCTATTTAGTATTTGGATAAAGGATTGTAAACAATAATTATTCGAATGAAATGAAGTATTGTGTTATGTTTATTTCTATTCATAAATATTGTATCCTATATTTGCATGTTTAATCAATGAATAACTTAAGTTATTCTAAATTGTCCGTTGTCAATCAATGATATGGGAGTATCATTGAACTAAGACAAATGTGAGATTTGGTATAATATATATAAATTATATTGGTGCGTAGATAAGCCAAATTCACATGATATTCAATACTGGATAAATTGGATATAGGACAAAATCCCAATTACATGATTGTACTTATGGATGTTGTCATTAGAGTAAATCATGAATATTTATCCTCAAACTTGAGATACCAGGTAACTACTGTGGATGTAGCTCATTTTCTGTGAGATAATCTAACGCTATCCGTAACTGGTAGTTATAAGGATTATTTTCAGAGGTGATGCGAAGTTCATAGGTTATGCTTGTAGTCAATACAGGATTTGGTTCCTTCAAATTTGTTTTGAAGTATAATACTGTTTGGCCGCTCGTAGGATTAACAAGATGTTTGCATGGCCATGCCCAAGGTCTATCTGGAATGCGTTCAGATGAATTGGTAATCTTGCTTAATCATAAATAACGAGAAACACTAGTTAATTATGGAATGACTTCAATCCATATCCATATTAACATAGTATTAGAATCAAAATGATAAGTATGATGATGAATCATCAAAGGTGGTTTTTTCCAGGAAACCATACTCGTGATCGTTCTGGGGACATTGGCATGTTATGCTAGACTAACCATTGTCATTATTACATTAATGTATATCCGAGTGGGAGCTGTTAGTTTTAACGGATAAAAATTAATGAATATGTCCGGACTCGAACTCGAGACTTCGGGATTGCACACTTTACGTATAAGTTTCAATTAATTAATAATTATTGTTTTAGTGACGAATAATTATTAAATTCACAAAATGATCGTTGGAGGAAAGATGAAGGACTGAACTTAAAATAGAGTTCAAGAAAAACATGGAATGGGCTTGTAAAACCCATGTTTGGCCAAACCCAACCCATTAGGGTGTAGGGTTTGTGTCTTGTGCTCCAAGATGTTGATTAGTATATAAACAAACCCTTTTGTTCATTCTAATCATCCCTTGGTTCACTTGCAAACCAAATCTCCTTCTCTTTCTCCTCTTGAGTTAGAAATCGAACTACACCCTTATAGGGTTCCTACTAGATTTCTAAGCTCAAAACCATTCTTGTTTAGTTGATCAACTACACCCTTCTAGGGTTCCTACGCGATCTTCTAAACATTGTGTTTGGATTGCTTGTGAATTAAGAACCTAGCTTTTCTTATTGAAACGCTACTAATACGTGTGTTCAAGAACGAAGTGTTGGCATACTTTTGCTAACAAGGTGATTTGCCCTATTCGACTAATCCTAGTCGATCCACCATTAAACCCAATTAGGGTTTATAGTTCTTGTTCCATTGGTTTCTTGTTCTTGCTAGAAATCACAAAGAGGTACGCATCCATTTATATTCGGTTAATTTATTATTTGTATTTGATCTATTCCGCTGCGTACTCTTTGATGTTTATATGTTTATTATTATTCATATATTCCAACAGTAACTTAGTTCAAAATCATGGAGAATGACAGGAGTATATACGTAATTGAACATTTGACTTACCCAAACATGCCTTTTCTAACACTTCAGCCAGTCAGTGGCTACTGGGCTTGGCATAAGTGAGATTGTCAAGAATATGAAGCCATGGATATCCTTTGGTTCTAACCAAAACACAGCTAATGACTGATTGTTCTTTATGACTTCTTGGTCCAATCTACAGACATAATAGAACATTAAGATACATTAATAATCTAATCCAAACTCTAAAATATTTATTAATGTCAAATAATATTTCATCCCAAGTTCCTACTACTTTTCAATAACCAGCGTATTTAAAAGTGATTATGATAAAAGTGAACCCAAAGCTGCTCATTATCAGTCTACAGGTCAAAATTGCCACATCTAAACTCAATGCATTAACTATTCTTCTATATTTCCATAGTTCAGTTGATATGCCCTAATAATTTAATACTTACGTCTAAACGTTGAGCTTGGGTGAGAGTTCCATGCAGCTTTAAAGCCAGTCAAACCAAATAAAATCTTAATCCTGTGTGCCGTTTGTTTTGTGCCACTATCATTAAGGTAAATATCATTCCATAATCAAGGCAAAAATACTTCGAGCACATAGCATGAATGTTATACATAAATCAAAAGAAATTTACTTTATTATTTAATGATTGTTAACATGAAACACAAAATAATAATGTTCACTAACATAAGACACAAGCATAAAAGATCGGCCTTTATAATTATAAAACTCAAGATTGATCCTCTTAGGAACCTAGGAACTTAGGAATAAAGCAATAACCCAGGTTATCTTGTCTATCCAATCCATTTGATCAAGGGTGCTCTCCACCTGCAATTACAATAGCAACTCTTAAAAAAATACTAAAACATATAGTTTTGCGTACTTAGCATCGAATGTACCGAAAAGAAGCAACAGAAGCTTACCTGCAAAGTATAGTTTTTTTTTTGGTGAAATTACCTGCAAAGTAACATCATTAACAGAAATCTATTGCCGAAAAGAAATCTCATTTAGTCTAATAAGATCATATGTGATACGTGCACGGGTAATTTAGCATAGTGATCTGGTCATCTAGACTAAAAGGGTATAAAGTTGTTATCATAAATTATTTACTTTGAATTTTCTTTCTCTTATCCAACTCAGTGAATTCTGTGTCATATAGAATTTCCTTTAGATGCAAATTTTACTTATCATATTAGACAATGGTTTAAGGAATAAGCAAGGTGACAGGGTGAGATTGTTTTCGAATAGCTTTTTTATCTTATAAATTAGAGTTAGATCCATTTTAAATTGGTTTTTGCCAAAATTGACTTTAAGTGATTCTTCAGTCTTTCTAAGATATACGGTTGATAATTGAAAAAGATAGAGAAGATAAGATGTTACCACGAGCAGCAATGGATGAATCTATAGAATGGTTAAGATTTTGAGCAAACACTTCACTTGAGTCGCCAAGATCCTGGCCTGGGCGGTTGCAAACATATTCTCCTTTTGCTTCAGCTTTAGTACCTATTAAGAAAGAGCAGAGTTAGCAATTTCCAAGGGTGATGTAGGTTGAGATCAGTTGAGGCATGTGTGGCGTAATGCAAGATATAGTTGCTTGGTCTGGCCATTTAATAGTTACGGAACCTTGCTCAGCCCAAAATGGTGTAACCTCAAATAATTGGACCAATATCAGGAGGCATTATAATGACTCACGTCAGTCAATGAAATCTTTGATGAGTCAAGGTTTTGGAATGTGGCTTTTGCTGTACTTAATGCCATCTCGAAAACTTTGCGTTTCTTGGCCATTCCAGTTCCAGGAGCATCACTGTCAAATGCAAATGGCTTTCGACTCAAGTACATTTCTTGAAGCTGCTTCTTATCATTCCATGATGAGTTTTCAACAGTAAGGTTCACATTTGATGAGTAAGAAGCATAGGCACTGGAGAGGATACGTGTTCCAGCTTCTCTAACATCAACACCCAAAGTCTCAGTCTGCTCAACAGCGTGCTTTCTCACGTAGTTTTGCTCCAATGGTTCGTCAAGCTCAGTCACCATCTTCACCGCCCGATCAAGAAGGTTCATCTGCAAGAACATATGATAGATATAGCATCAGATAAACCTTGACCCAGATGAATGGGTTTTCAAAGTGGATGTTAAAGTAGGCACCCAAATGAATGTATTAATTTCTATATATAAGATAATTCCAGATTATACTTACTTTAATGGCCACAAGTATATATTGTCAACAGTTTTCCACAAGAATCATGTGTCAGTATATGTTATAGTTTGCAATTATAAATCTCGATAATGAATGTATATTCGTTGTGTGACACATTGTTAATCACTAATTCAAAATGAATGTATACTATTGTGAATTTGTGATCTGCTAATATTACAGCTAATCAGATTAAAAGTTGCTGCAATATGGTATACCAAACAAAGCCTTATCTTTTAGTGCGTAAAATCTATATGGAACGGAAAGCCTTTTATTCTATTCCATATTAAACATTTGGTTTTGCAGGGAATTTGGATTAGCATATTTTTTTTGAGCTCTTACTTAATTTGCGCAGAAATATTCTTTGGAGCTGTTTAACTGCATAATCTCTTCTAAATTAGTTAATCCAAACACCTCGATCCCTTCATTAATGACATATACTATTCTCAATTAGTTTTGACGTTGTAACAGGTAGTGAGTGGATGATGGTATCTGCCTTAGAGTGCATAGAAGAGCATCAAGTGTTCAGCTGTGATGGCTGTAACATCGTGTGTCAAGTAGCACTCTTGATCAAACACTTTTGTAATAACCAGAGATCCCCTAAAGACGTAAGGATATAAAGTAAACAATAGAATGGTATAAAAACAACATATATACAATAACTATAATAGTAGTTTGTAATGTTTAGCTACAGTTAAGACACCCTCAATTTGATAACATGCTCTAGTAAGTATTAGTCTAGGTTCAATATATATAGTCTTAATCACATAACCTGTAAAACAAAATGATATAGCATGTCCTAGTTTCTGAACTTGTTGATAGTTTGACAGGAGACTATGAATCTTCGACAGTAGAAATGGTATGCCCTTTGTCTTCTATTGGTGGTATTGAGCTCGAACCACACAGTCAGCAGCCACCTGAACTGAGGCGGAAGCTAATTAGGCTGTACTATACCCATATGAGGCATAGGAAGCGGATGGGCGGAAGAAACATGAATTTGTATTGCGTATGGTGACTGGTGGGGCAATCCCGTGATGAGCCTTGAAGTGTCCAACATGGATATATGGTGCAGCTCCAACTGCAGGGAACTTGTGTGGTCGGGTTGTACGGTTTTAAGGGATAGCCCTTGTGGTAATGAAATTTAATTTTGTTTTATGGAGACGGTTTTGGCGGTTAAAATTTTATTACATTAGCACCCAAAAACTTTTCCACCACTACTCCATTCTTTAGAAATATAAATTTTAACATTGGATCCACTGAGAAATCTCAGCAACACTCTATACTCGTTGAAAGTATTTAGAAAAAAACATTTCAAAAACAGTGACAACCATTGTGTTGAAAAATTATGAAACTTGATCTCTGAATAGTACCTGGCTTTCACTATCGCTCAACCGTTCTCTTCTCCTATTGACTTAGTTGACCACGTTTGGTGTCAACACTTCTCATGACCTACAACATATGGAAATTTCAACTGAGTTACTTAAAAATGCATCATTTTGAGTTTGGTTTATCTCAAAATGGGTCAAATTAAGGAATTAGCTAAAGGGAAACAGTTCAGATGGGTTTACAGTCACCCAAACTCAAAAGAAATGCATACGAATAATACAGTTTATGATTATCATTGTTAATCATAATGATTAATACCTAACAAAGTTCCTAGTTTAGACAGTAAAATGTTAAAGTATATAACAAAAAGGTTGTTTAAAGCCAACGATTTTACATACCAATAAGATAAAAAGCAACATTAGAGAATCTTTAACAATCTAAACCTATTGTTTAAAATTAATAATCAGCATACATATACTCGTACTATCATTCTTGTAGTCAAAAGCAATAAAATGAGATGAACACTTTCGAGACCTTGATAATACAACGGAGATAGGTAAAAGTTACCTTGATAGCCACCTGCACGCCTTTCTTAGCTGAGTCAAATTGTTGCTTGTTTTTCTCAATGGAACATATCCGGCTAATATTAATGAAATCCCGAGGAATGCAAATTGGAGTTCCAAGCTAGCAGAGACTAAAATTCAGAATGATTAAAAAATTGCGTTAAAAAAATAAGCTAAAAATAATCACCCTAAAATCATTTTAAAAAACAATGTATGCTATGTCACACCAATTATTGATTATTAAATCAAATAACCATATACCGATTGGGTGAATGGTTAATGTGGGACGTTTGGGTGCAGCTGTGTGTCTGCTAAGAAATATAAACTCATCCACAACTTCTCCTGTTGCAGCCTCCCACCGTTTATCCAAGTGATCTTCTCTAACAATGGAGTAATCATGCTTCAATAGACTTACATCTTTGTTCACAAAACTTGCCATATCCTATACCAAAGAATTAACCATCAAAATCAGAAATATAAAAAAGGTTAACCGTAGTACTCATCGTTGCTGCCTCTGTATCTTTAGGTTTCATGACACTTTCGCGCACGTTGGATGTAACTTTTTGAGTAAGACGGGTCAGCGATACTGGAATTTCGGTTGCAGGTAACGTGTCAGGTGGCTCTTTAACTGTTGCCCATGAATCGCTTGTTTGTTGTATCAATATGAGATCTTGTTAATAGAAGTATTTCTTCTTCTGTTTCTGTACCTGTAACGGCAGGTGGTGCATTGTCCAGAGGCGCAGGCAGTGGCTGTGGTCCGGTTTCCATCACTATATCAAGAACATATAGTGGATGTCCCTTTGTAGACTTGGCTGAAAAATGTAGCTAAAACAGATGAGTAATTCCTTCCAAGGCAGTTAGAACTGGCAACAATGTATATGGATCCGTTTGGCCTTGTTCTGACACAACTTTGTTGCATTCTGTAACCATCGAATGTGATTTGTTACTGAAGCATGCTAATGTTAGTGTTCCGGTGTTGTCTGATATCAGCATTCTAAAACAGTAACTTCACATATTAAGAAAAAAAATAGTAAGTCAAAAGTTGTAAACATAACTGTTTTCAGGACTATATTATGTATTTCTATTTTTCATGTACTCAATACCATTATTGTTACCTGTAGTGTTCCGGTTCCCCGGGAGGGGGTGGTGCACAGTATACATGCGGGTGGTCGGTAAATATTTTGTGCCTGCAGTCGTGGCATTAGAGGAAATACCATGGTCTTCCAACGACAATTTCTAAAACGGTAGCAATCACTGTAAATCTCACATTCTGCATAAACGAATAAAAGTTAGGCGTGTATCCTATCGGAGGCGGTTTTATATCAAGAGTAGTCATTTACCGTTTGGTTACGTGGATCTTCTCTTAATAGTTCGTCTACCGTAACCCTGTTCCTTATTTTTTCTTCTTCGATGTTACTGCACCGCGATGTCCTTACATTTTGTATCACCGGTGGAGGTACCAGTTGACTGTACCTGTAAAATAATTGCAATTTAAGGTGTCGTTTTATAGGTTCAAAATAATCGCGTTTGATTGTATCAATATCTCTGACCAGTCATGAGCTCTATATACCAGTACGTATCCATAAGCAACATATTTAAATTGTGGACATATGTGTTATATTATCGGTCACTTACATGCTCAGTATATAATCTGATTCGGGAATCGTCTGGTTCAGGTAGTGCCAAGTTGCGGGCGCAGCCGAAAGCTGCAAACATGTATTTGTTCATATCTATGTTGTTGACAGTAGCTACTTTTTATGTGTACATGTAGCAATGAAATTACCTCCATATGTCTTAACCCAGCAAGAACAAAGTCATCATAATGTTTGATGAATAATATTAGGGTTGGTGAAAAGTAGCCCGTTGGGCCGAATGCATCCGCCTTATCTAGATATTTATCTGCCAGCCAACCAAATACATCTGCCCGGAGTCGACCGCGTCACAATGCATCAGCCCGTCCCATTGCACCATTAAGATGACTTACATCGCCCCTGACTTGATAATCTATTTCTCATTATCGATTAAATGTAATACGTTGACTAAAACATTCGGTATCATTCCTGCTCGGGGTCCATTTCCTGTAAAAGTTATGTGTCACTACGACCACCCGCTCCCTTGTAAAAAGTTAATAATGTTCAGTGCTAAAATATGTTTCATTACATCAGTAATAGTTGGAGGGAAAAGGATGTTAAGAAAACATTCAGCATCAAACGTGTAGATATCTGCACATAGTTAACTACTCAATTCATCCGAATAGTTTAAAAAGTTTCACAAGTTGTAGATAATGATTACTGCTTGAAAATAGCTGGTAAAACTGAATCCTTGTCATCGGCTCGAGACCCTAGACATTGCGCCATGTCAGATCAAGAAATAGACGATCTTGTGACCTCGAAGGACTTGTTCAATCCTACCAACCTATATTATTCATTTCAGCAAAAGAGATCAGAGGTTAAAGTAGGATCTGATTGTCACAAGGAATTAAGAGCAATATGTGAAAAAGAAAAGTCACCACAAGCCATATAACCTTAAATTGAAGACATAAATATGTTAATCCAAACATGACCGTATACCAAAAATATTAAGCTGCAACATTACACAACTCAATATGGGAGTACTGATCAACCAAAAGTAGTTGCGGACATAGTGCTATCCCACTGTGCCAAACACCCATAATCCTACAAATTGCATACAGAAAGCTGAACTTTGAACGCCCCTGTCTTTTCTGAGTGTTGTAACAAAAAAGAGGCCTTTCAGTACGGTTGGTAAATAAAGCATATCTTACAAACAGTAACATTAGTATTAGTTGATATATACATTACACTTCAAAAAAACTTACCACTGCAACTTCACCCTTCAACCTTGTTGTAAGTCCTTCTATTAGCCCTAATATCATTTTGCTCTTACCCATGACCACAAACGAATCTTGAACTCTAAGAGAATGACACAATCTTCAAAACTAACACTAAAGGTCAATAACTAATTATAAAATAAAAATTATTAACTTATTATCACACAATCATGTAAAAAAATGCATCTTGAACTATAGGAAAATGATATAATCAAAAATATGAAGCTTTTAATATAATAAATGGGTACAGAACATAGAAAATAGGTAATCATAAAATGGTTAAATGACAATACCTCCTCTAATTCAAACAGCCGTTGAAAACAAACCATATTGCTATACGCTTGTTCATAGTTCTCAACAACCTACATGTTATTAGATATCTGAACACAATATGCAAATATGAGTTTCAATGCATGAAAAGCAACAACATAGATTTCCTCTAACTTTAGACCTGCCAATCTATATCAGGAGTATTTGTATGCTTTCAGCAACATATGCACATGATCTGGCCATACAAATTAAGAACAACAACCTCTTATATCGTGAAGTGATCTGTTATTATTGGATCAACATAGAATATCACTTAAATATAGGGTCATAGGTTATATCATAATATAATTTGTGAACATCATACGTCAAAAAGATGAAGCGCACTCTGAACATCTTTAGACTAAAGACAAGCTTCAGCCGTCGGTAAGCCTCAACCTGTATACACCATAACATCATAATTATTTATTAATGATTACAAAAAAAATAGGGTTTTGGAAAAGAGCACGTACAAAACCGTTTTAGGTTATGAGAATGAATGAGAAAAATAAGGGTAAAACAAATTAATATCCTGGAACTATATTTAAGGAAAAGATATGTGTGATAATTTAAATTGTTCTTTTTTCTACTATATATTTTTTGTTTTATGTTCTTGATCACAATCAATGGATTGTCTCAATTGGTTGAGACGTTTGCATGTTAACCTAAAGACGCAGGTTCGAATCTCACTATGTTCATTTTTAATCAAATTTAATCCGAATTTTAAATTAAATAAATGGTATATATAATTTTGAAATAAATTAAAAAATACAAAATAAATTATAAAAATTGCTTACATGGACAGAATGTGATGACATGGCTGATAATGAATTACTGGGCATTGACTGGGCAATGAGGTGGCATTTTCTTCAAATGCATCCTGTTATATATATATATATATATATATATATATATATATATATATATATATATATATATATATATATATATATATATATATATATATATATATATGCGTGCACATAACCTAGATACGTCATTAGTTGACTTTCTAGAACTCCAGAAAATTGTTCGTTTTCGAACCTTTTCCTTCCCCATTGGCCCCTTTTGAACTTTGACGTTCAACTCGAAAATCTTTTATGTCCACTATTAGAAAACTCATGATGATGAAGGGATGTGAGTCAAGTGGATCAACATAAAGGAAGAACGCATTCACACAAAAATGCTATGGATGAAACAAACTCCTTTCGCCGACTAATACTTATCTTCGTCATCATTTCTCAACTCCACCCAATAACCCACCATTTATTCACACTTACACTATATATATATATATATATATATATATATATATATATATATATATATATATATATATATATATATATATATATATATATATATATATATACTAGACTTCAAAGCCCGCCCGATGGGCGGGCATGACTTATAAGCCCTTACGGGCATACAAGCCGCCCGATGGGTGGCCATGACTTGTGATTATCGTTGAAAAAAGAAAATTGACAAAAAATAAAGATATGAACATACTAAAAATACAAAATTATATATTTAACGGATTAATACAAAGCTTGAAAACCTTCGTGTTTTAAAACTTATTTACATGAATGTTGCATTTGCTATGCATAGCCCGTCCGATGGGCGGGTGAGCTTACATGTAAAATAAATAATGAATAAGTTCTCATGTATTATATGTAAAAAGAACAATCGTAAATAATACAACAAATCAAGTTTACACAATGTTGTGAACATGTTTTATAATAGTTTAAATAACATAACTGGTATGTTGAAATAATATGTGTATAATGAATCAACGGTTTACATGTACATTATTTGTTATTGTTAAGTTGTTATTGTTATTGTTATTGTTATTATTATTATTATTATTATTATTATTATTATTATTATTATTATTATTATTATTATTATTATTATTATTATTATTATTATTATTATTATTATTATTATTATCTTATTTATTTAATAGTCTGTTTGAATTTTTTTTTAAAATTATATAGGGCGGACATGACTTATAATTATCGTTGGCATATTTTAGTATAGCGAAAGAAGGGTGGTAAAAATAGTTGGAAAGTGTACATGTTGAAAGACATGGTTGTACATAAAAACTTTTAGGTTTACCATGACTTGTAATTATAATTTGGATGGTTTTAGTTATCATAAAATTATATTTTAAATTGTATTTTTCATTTTTATTTTTTTATTTAGATGGTTTTAGTTATCTTAAAATTATGTTTAAGGACGTTGGTTTTTTTAACATGTTTCTAATTCGCCATCACAGATTGTTGTCATGCTCACTTTATGAAATAACTCAAACCAAATGATTTACTAAAATCACATATTGACATATTGTTGTTAACCTGTTAATAGGTTAAACACAATGAACTAATTTGAGGCAAATATCAAGTATGTATCTTTAACCCAATTTTCTAAAACTAAATAAATTTACGATTATGCCGAGCATAATTATCCTATGTGTGGTCGTAATCACGGAATTTCATTCAACAGTGCAAAAAAGATAGACATCAATTTACCTGAAAAAGCAGTAACGTTGTATGCAGCTGCAACCGTTGCTTCTTTGGTTTCACAGATGACAATTGATTTGTGATGATATAGGCTGTAACTCTTTTGATGTTTGAATTGGGCCCTTAGTTTCAGTTTGTCGCTTTTCAATATAAATATATTGATTAAGAATCACGAAACGCAAAACATCACACAGAACAATGCTTGAAAATTAAATTTAATGAGCTTGAAATATTAGATTGTTTGTAAATGGAGCTTTGTTTGAAACAACACAAAATATTGGATTTTATGATCCAATATTTACAAACATATACAGCAACTATATATTACGGTGCCATCAAAGCACAGGTACTATGTTCAGTCAACATTTATACAATGTAATTGTCGGAGTCGATCCCATGTCGAGGCGTACCTTTCCACCATTCTTATCAACACGCGATTGGCCATCACCCTATAACTTCACAATTCATAATAACATTAGATGTAACAAAACCGTTCAAATTTATGACTAAAATTGAGAAAAACTAAGGTATGTTGTTTGGAATCATGTCATTATCTGTAATTAATGGTCAGAATGTTACATTAGGTGGAAGGTTCAACCAAAGGTTCTGGGGATTGGCTTAAGAACATAGTTAGACAGAAGTTGTAAGGGTCATACATGACCATAGTTCAGTTGTACCAATTTTTACACAAAAATATACATTAATCAACCAAGTCAATCAAGCATTGGTAGATGGACATTACAATTATAAGAACTATTCTACCGTTTCAACATAGATGAGTTTTCTATGAGGGATGAATGATTTCTTCCTGGATAGATAACTCGATTCCGAAAAAGCACGGAAAATGACATACGACAATAAAAGTGACTCGCACTAACCTGTCTTTAGAAATGTTTCTACTGCCACAGTAAACCTCTCCCGATTCAAGGTGTGAAGCACTACAGATTTTACCTAGTCAAGTAAAAAAGCAAATGCAATTAACAACAAATAAGTTAAATGTATGAATCTTAATATATTAAAAAAGAGCTTAACTTAGAACTAATATACATCTTAGTGCACATATAACTTAGAACCAATATACCTCTTAGTGCACAACAGATATAAATTGTGTTAAACACTTTAATAAAAGGAAATTTGTATGTGCGGATGTTAATTGTGATAACATCTCTGAAGTGCAATTGTTTGAAACATAAAAGTGTATTTTTTTTTCTTAGTTACTCGTATTGTTTTGTTTCTTGCTGGATTTGCTACATTACCAATTCAGTTCGTAGCTCGTGTCGCTTTGTCGTTGTTTGAGTAGTTGATAATGAACTACATGGGTCGTGTGTGTTGTGATCTAGACAACTGATAATTAGTTTTAAAAGTCAAATCCAAACACCCTTTAAAACATATTTACCACCACATACTAAACAAAGTGAACAGCTACTTATATTTTTTATTGACACTTATTGGTTTTGCATACCGAGAAGGACAATTATTTTTATTGTACATATGACATTCTTACAAAGCACGAATTACTGAATTCACTTAAATGAAGTTATTGGAGGATTTTGGTTAATCTCACTACATGCAGACATGGTTCTTTTACCTATATATTTGATCCTAACTGGAAAGAAACATATAGGGAGCTTAATAAGGAACTCCGTTTTTAGTATTATTCTTTTAATCAGCTCAAATATTTTGTTACGTATCTTACTGGAATGCTACGCGTATATGTGAGGAATCAAGTTAGTCTAAAAATAGTTATTTTGAATTAGCAACTTAATGATGCCCATTGCAAGTGACCCAAAAAACAATTAGCCTCTTATTTGCACCGTTTTTAACACACTATAAAAATTAACAAACACTACATTATCGTTCAGTTTAAAGACTTTAAATGCAACATATGATTAGCACGGGTACCTTTTAATAGTAGCAATTCTGGTGTGAAGGTTGTATGTGAAACCGAGTAGATCAAACACTCGTCACCCATTTTCCTACATTCCAGTTGTGTTCTGGTGATGTTCCTCTTTTGACCCACTTAATTGTATATGAGTTGAATCAGCAGACGTAACCTCTAATACTGGTCACATGGGTGTTAAAAAAAGTAACCAAAAGAAGAAAAGGGCTGATAGATTTGCTAAAACAAACAATAATGTCATTGAAAAATACGGTTTTCATAACCATGTTTTACATAAATCGTACAAAAGAACTATATGTTTCTATGTATACCATTGTTTTTCAAATGAAAAAGACGGAGCTCTAGACACAAACATACCTTTGTCATGTAGTTTTGTGAACAAACTTCTTCGTTTCTCTCACGTCTTCAATGTATTTGTGTCTGGACCGGGATATAAGCTTCTTTTTTATTTCAATAACACCCTAAAATATAAAACACATTAATTAACTTTCGGATATTACATTATGTGTAGAGAAACATTATGAAGATACACAAACGTCATGTGAACAGGCATTCCAGGAGGTTTATTTATATCAATAATTGCAGAATCCTAAAAGTAGTGAGCAGAGGACGTTAAAGTGCGATTTCAATTGTTTGACCATCTTGAATACACATGGGGTTCACCAGTTGTAGTGTTGCTCTTGCCGTTCTTTTATTAGCAGCCAAAAATCGAGCCCCTACGGCCATTGATCCTATGTTCAATATTAGCATTCCCTGTTTTGTTGATCTTCTCCCGTGGTATTTACCCCCAAGATACGATCCAAAAGAAAAAGTTCACCTGATGTAAATGAAACTCATACAGTTAAAAATTCAAAGCCAATGAGGTGTTTGTTCAAGCATATGAATGGAAAAAATGCAATAAGCAGACAAACACTAAAGTGAGCAATCCCAAACACCCTCTAAAAATGAATAATCATGTAACTTGTCATTTGCACTTGTCAATGGGGCACTGAGGGAGGCAAGGGGGAAATGAGAGTATACCTTATCTTGCAGAGCAGAAGTAGAAGGCAAATCAGAAATAGTACATGACGTTTTTGGGTCGGAAAGTCGTTTGGTTTATGCAAAGAAGCATCAGTGAAATCAAGCACGTATAGGGTTGATAAACTTACTAAATGGTTGACATATTTTATTTGTATGCTTAAAATTGAATAGAGAAAGTTAAGGTTAAGATTTTACCTGCATTAGCTGGTCACAAACATTCACGGCTGCTGCAAAGTATGGTTGCTCGGGCTGAACTCGATAGGCAGAAAACGTAGATTGTATCGACTATTTATGTATATTAGTTGAAGCATATTAGTTGAGCTAGAGTGCAAAATGTGTATGTATTCAAACGTTTGATATGGTAGTAAAAATTATGTATAGGTTCTGATTGTGTTTCGATAATGCCAAAACTAACCTGTTTGTGGTTCTGATTGTGAACTTATCAGAGAGTCTTTCATAATTTGCCTGTAATTATGCTACAACTCGTTAACCCCATAATTACTTTTAACTATTTATTCTATATTTTAGACAAAAAAATTTTTGCGGGTTGACCCAACCCAACCTGATCTGTATGTACCAATGCTAAAAGGAAAATTTTGACCCATGTGGACCTGTTATGACCCATTACCTCATCCAGTCGTATGTTTTGCAATTTCATTGGGAAGAAAACTTACTTGGTATTCATTTTCTATCCAATGATTGAATTCGGTATCAAGCTCCCCACTGCTCACTCTACCCAAATTTTTCTGAAGCTGTAAATCTGGAAATCCATTTGCACTTTCGCTCTTTACAATTGTGCATGCAAAAGTTCAATCTGAAACAAAAAAAATTATAATTGTTGTTAGTCATATAATTTGGGAAGAAACAGGTAAAAATAGTTATTAATTCTCTTAGAGATGATACCTGATTGTGAACTTTATGTGTCGATTTGCAAGTCCTGACCACTTTTATAAACAAATACCGATGCATTAAAGCAGAAAAGGATGACATTCACCTAGAAATCCTAATGCATGTAACGACACAAAATCAGGTGCACCTTGGCTCTTCCCGACACTTGTCAGCACACGTTTAACCAAACATCGAACGAATTAAATAAATAAATGTATGAGGCTCAGATATTAAATTGATTACAAATCAAACAATGTTTAAAAAATTAACAAAAAATTGAAGAATCTTACATTGCTTTTAAAAGTTTGTTTTGTGTCGTCTTCTTGTGATTAGAAGAGCAAATCCCTCATCATACATGCGGAAACACTTTCCTTTTTATGGGAAAATATATTTTAGTGAACATTTGACAAAACCCTGATAAAAAATATCATACAGATATCAGATTAGTTCAAACTAATAGCAAATCATACCCACGAAATTCCATCTGCTTGAGCTTTGAAGGATCGTAAAATTGAACTATATGCTTCTTGATCCAATTGGTGAATTTGGATTCCATATCAGTGTCCCCATGCATTCTAGGATAGTGTACAGAACCAATAACTTGAGGTCTTCCATTACCTGCAAAATGCCCACCTCTTGAATTTCTATTTTGATAAGACGGTGGAAGATCATCATCTTCCATTCCTGCAATAGAGACAAATTACCAACTCAAGGTCATCATCCAATCCAAGTTAGGCCAAAATGAAATATGAACTGAATGCTAAAACTAAAGAAGAAAAAGGATGTAATTTTTAATGTCTAAAGCATAAAAAACCTAGCAGCTAAAACAACAACTGATCACCAATTGGACCATGAGGTAGGGTTTTCCCCTTAAATGGTATAGAACACCAAAATTCAGCACTCGCATCATATGAACAAAAAGCTCTATTGAATACCTACCGTTTTAGGCTGTCATCATCCAATCCAAGTTAGGCCAAAATGAAATATGAACTGAATGCTAAAACTAAAGAAGAAAAAGGATGTAATTTTTAATGTCTAAAGCATAAAAAACCTAGCAGCTAAAACAACAACTGATCACCAATTGGACCATGAGGTAGGGTTTTCCCCTTAAATGGTATAGAACACCAAAATTCAGCACTCGCATCATATGAACAAAAAGCTCTATTGAATACCTACCGTTTTAGGTTGTTGTTCCAGGCCTTCCTTTAAGAAAGCTTTAGTCCTTGTCTGCTTTTCACAGATCTTAAACCTTTTCATTTCACACTCTTTGCTGAATTTGTATCATTAAATCCTGCAAACATTAATGAAACCTTCACAAAAAAAAATCCAGGCACAAGGTTTTATCTTTAACGATTTAGAATGTGGAAACAAATGATTATATGAAGGATCAAATAAGCAACCAGCTGTAACTGATTAGTTAAATCCATATAAGAGGTATGTTGGATTCAGAAACTCTATAAGAATTGAACAATTTTTAAGTTATATCCATATAAGAGGTATGTTGGATTCAGAAACTCTATAAGAATTGAACAATTTTTTAAAGTCGAATTTAAAGGTTTTATACATATTTTCCTCATTATTCTCCACAATACTCTGTACGATCAAACTTATATTGAGTTCAAGAGTGCATGGCATATCAACTCAGTTTCTTATTGCAAACCTGGAAAACCCCAACCTCTGGCACTTGTCAATCTGTTATTTTGGAAAACAATAAAAGAAGATTTATAAGAATTGAACAATTTTTTAAAGTCAAATTTAAAGGTTTTATACGTATTTTCCTCATTATTCTCCACGATACTCTGTAGGATCAAACTTATATTGAGTTCAAGAGTGCATGGCATATCAACTCAGTTTCTTATTGCAAACCTGGAAAACCCCAACCTCTGGCACTTGTCTATCTATTATTTTGGAAAACAATAAAAGAAGATTTATACTCAACTGCCATTGTTCTAGCCTCGTCGACTTAAAAATAATGTATATAAGACGCAAAAATTGTGAGTTGCAAACCTTTGATAAAAACAGGTATGAATAAGAATTATAAATAACATATTCAAGTATAGAAACCAAATATGAAAATTATGTTTTAAAGGTTTATATATTTGATAGCCAGTTCACATAGAAATCAATCTTTCCTCTCCATTGCCTTTTCAGATACGTAATACATAATCAAAAACAGCATGTTACCTTTGTATAATGGTACTTACTTCAAAAATAAATTGCGATCCACCCAGCTGAAAATCCAAACCGAAATCAAACTGGTTACATATGTTTACATATAAGTGTCATCCATTAGTTTATATAAGAAAATCAGAAGTAGATGAACCTGCATATGTATATGTGTGGCTACATACACAGTTTTCTTCCTGGAAAGAGTGCCGATTATTAGGGTTTTTCTTTTGTCAAAAAGATACGTCGGTTTTTTTTAAGAGGAATGAAAATGTATTACATGATTATGCTAATATTAGGGTTTTGAAAAAAGTAACAAAATAAATAATGGAAAATATGTTATACGGATTATTATTGGAGATTATTTAAAATATTCAATAATTGGCATTTTAAAAAGAGATAATTACTTGTTATCCTATATACACTTTGGATTACATAATCTAAACAAAAAATTGTGGTGGTTCAGTGGTAAACATACCACAAAATATATGGATGGTCTAGAGTTCGAACCTTTATAGTGGATTTTTTGAACAAATTAATTCCGGATTTTACTAAATGGAATAATTAAAATATAAAATAAATTATAAAAATTGCTTACATTGTGATGACATGGCAGATGACATGGCTGAAATTGAATTACTGGGCATTGACTGGGCAATGACTGGGCAATGACGTGGCATTATCCTTCAAATGCCTCCTGTTATATATAATGTAGAGATATATTCACATATTCCCGAACACATCTCAAATCCTCCATTAACTTGACACTTTGATCATTTTATCCGAAACTGTCAAAGGAACATTTTAATTAACGAAACGTTAATTAAAAATTGTCAAGTACCACATCATCGTGCCAATAGATTCTTACGTAATTTTGATATATTATAAATCTAAGTATATATATATATATATATATATATATATATATATATATATATATATATATATATATATATATATATATATATATATATATATATATATATATGTTCGTTCCAGAAACAAAAACCGCGAAAAATTCAAAAATCAATGGGCGGCCTACTTAAAGATTAAGGGGACCGGCTTGTTATCGAGGGCGGTCCCCTTAATGTTTAAGGGGACCGGCCTACTAAAACTTCCAAAATCGTTTTCCACCTTAAATCTTTTGCCAAACAGTCCATTTGTTCATTATTTCCTCACCCACCACTGCTGTGAACGAACCAAAACAACCAAAACCACTAAAATCCTTCACCAAATCACCAATCCGGGGTTGTTTCGCAAGGGGCAACACTAACCAAACATATAACAACATCTTTTGTAAGTTTTCCAACATACATTTCATCACATTTCATTCAATTTAGTGTCTAATCAATAATTAGGTATTTTATTAAAATTTATTTTAATCCGAATTTTAGTAAAATTGAAGTTAGGAATTGAATAACCAAATGCTTCCCATAGGATTAGAATGTAGAATTGCAACTCAAACTAAGTATAACACATCATATTGTCAAAATTTTTAATCGCCCATAAACCCTTATTAATTTCATTCTTCAAAAAGCACATTGTTGATATAGCTCTTAAAAACTAGTTAAAACTTACTACATTGTAGTGATTTAATGTTTTAAATAATCAAAACATACTTTTCAATTCATTGTAAAAAGTTTCATGAAGACAACATGGGCGTTTGGTTCATGAACAAATCATACTTATATGAACTTATTTAAAGCTTAAAACTAATTCATTAAACTTTCTAACATAATTCGAGTCTATAGATGTCATCAAGATATATAATCAATATATATATATATATATATATATATATATATATATATATATATATATATATATATATATATATATATATATATATTGATATTTTAGGCGATATTCATTTAGTTAAGGGAGCGTTTGGTTTATCTTGAAAAAGACATTTTGTAAATCAAAATTCATACTTTCACTTTTTAAACAAGTGTTATGTTAGTCAAACTCGTAAGAAAAAGCGAGATATATAATCTAATATATATCTAGCGTAACCTTGAAATAAATTATGATATCTAAAGTGATGTTTGGATAGTATTGATATTATATCGAACCTATTCCACAACTCCACTTTGACATCATAAAATACATTTTAAACGAGTTTAAAATTAAAAACAAGGAACATTGTGAAACTACTTCCTAGGATATTTTAGGTCGAAGTAGGCTTCCGTTCCACATGTGTGTATATATATATATATATATATATATATATATATATATATATATATGCATGTTAATTGTTTTTGTCTTAATTTTATTTTTGTTGTTATATTGTTTAGGTGAAAATGCCTAACACCACGGTTGGTGATGTCTCTCAAACCAAACTATACATTCCTCAAGTTTCCTCTACTCCCGGCATGTCTCCCGCCGTTGCATGTTACTATCGTCCCATTGAAAATAGAAACATTCACGAGGGTAGAATTGTCGATCCTTCCTACTATGAATCTGATCATATCGAACGATCATTCACCAATATCCGTCTTGATTGTCTTTTCAAAATCAACGAACCAATCATTCCTTGCTTTGTTCTCGACTTTTATAGTCAAGTGACGGTGCAAACCGATCCCTTTGGCCATCTCCATATTTCTTTCATGATCCAACATCAATTCATCACTCTTACTCTCGCTTAGTTTGGACAAATCCTCAGAATCCCATACACCGACCAAGCCGTATACTCTAATGAATGGGATCTTTCCTCACTTGAACGAAATCGTCCTCAGGGTGGTCCATACTATTATGAGATTCCTACTCCTGAAGACATTCGTCGACTGCTTGAACTAGAACGTGGTACGACTAGTCGCAGAATCAAGTCGAAGAATGTCAATATTCATGAAAATCAAATTCTCCTCAAAGAGCTAAGCCCCGACATGAAAAATTGGGAAGAACTCATTCGCGAGAATGCGTTTGGTACTGGCGGTCACCGTGATCATCTCATGGCTAGCATCGCCCACATGTTGTATTGTGTAGTTGCTGAAGAAAACTACAATCTGGCTTATCTCTTTGTCAATCGAATCATGACTGCCAAAAACACTCCAAATGCCAATCTTCCTTATGGTATGTTCCTCACTCGACTTTATCGTCATGTCATGGAACATTACCAAGATCTTCGAAATGATTTCTATGTGCAAATTCCTCCCACTTTGAACCAACTCACTCTTGTTCGTACTCGTCATTCTCGAAGTGACAAAGGGAAATCTCGTGGTCCTTTGTTTTCTATGCCTCGTGGTTCAACATCTCATCGAGGTAATGATGATGATGATGAGGAGGAAAACACCTCGCGTGCTAGTACCCCATCTCCCACTACCTATGTTGATGATCTCCCTGATCTTGACTATACCCATTATCAAATTCCTCTTCCTCATGAGCGTACCGATGAACTCCTCTTCACTCGTCAAACGTCCATAATTAACCAACAACAACAAATGCATGAAGAAGTTCGAGGAGGATTCAAGTCCGTAGGAAAGATGTTCAGGAAGATGATGGGCAAGAAGAAGAAGTAGAGATGTTGATGTGTTGCTACTTTGTAATATTATTGCTCTATTAGACATTTGTGTGGTTTGTTATTTGTCCGATTTATTCGGAAATACTTGTGTTCTTTCATGTTTATTTCTTGAATGATGCTTAGGTTTTAACTATTATCATGCTAGGATCTTGATCATAACTTAATGCTAATATTATTCTTCTTTTAAATTTGACTTATAATATATTAGTTTGCATGCCTGATTTGTTTATATATACTTATATTTCATCCTTCCTAGAGTATATGCTTCAAATAGAGCTTGCTGGAAACACACACTTGAAAAACCACCCATTTCTGCAAATTTTTGGTTTCTGGTCGCCTGGGAAAACACCAGATGGGCGCCCCCTTAATTTACCTAGGCGGTCCCCTTAATTATTAAGGGGGCAGGCCTACAATTAAGGGGACCGGCCATCTGGAACTGGGTTTACTATTTTCTTTTGCATCTTGTGACCTCTTTCTCTAGTATCAGCTACCATTTCTCCTTTGAACCCAACTGATTTTAGAATCTCCTTTAACCATTTCAAAAACATACCTAAATTAACCATTTCCATACTATAAATTCCCTCCAAATCAAAAAATCTTCATCTCATCATTCATCATCTCTTTCAACCTAAACCATCATGTCTCCACCAAGCACCTCCAACTCTAAGGCCTCCAAGAAACAAAAGATTGTTATCATCCCTCCAAAACAACTCTTCATTGACTTAACTAATGAAGACAACACAACTCCATCACCTCCTCCTAAATGCTCATCTCCAAGTGCACCTAATGCACCATCCAAAATACCTTCCACTCATGGAACTTCATCATCCTCCATACCTTTAACTTCCTCAATCAATGACTACATAAACTCACACTTGTCATCACCACAAGCATCATCACCACATCCTACACAAGAACCTCTTTCCACCCATCTTACCATCTCACTTTCACCAATAACACCACTTGATGCACATATCTCATCTCCACCAATTACACCACCATTCTTTGTCAATCCCGTACCTTGGAGCTTACTTGAAGCTCATGGTGATACTTGCCTTTGTTGCATCCACAACCGAATCATAATCTTTGGTCTTAGAGATGAAATTCAATATATGTTTTCATATATTGAACACTTGCTTACCAACCCACCACTACCACCTCCTCCACCATCCTCACCCATTATTCCCCCACCACAATCTTCACCCATCTCTCCACCATCACCATCAAGCTCTCCAAACTAACCATATGATATGCTTCATAAATAAAGCCTTTACCACGCTTTTGCTTGCAAGCTCTATGAAGCCCATGCACTCTTTGCATGATGGATTATTATTGTAGTTGTTATCTTCTCTTGTTGTTATTCTATTTTAATGCTACATGTATTGGTGTGCTTTTACACAACTTTAGCTTTAAATTGTATGCTTCTATTTAATGATGCTTGTTTATTATGTTGTCACTTTATATATCATTGCATGTATATACTTGTGCTTCTAATATTTTTGTTTTGCAAGCATTCCATAGCTCGTCTCCTTGGTGCCCCCAAACGAGGGGGAGTACACATCAAGGGGGAGTTTTAATTCCGTCAATATTTCACGATTGAAACTTGTCGGCAAAACCTTTTTGATTCTACAAAAAGGGGGAGAAGTAAATATAAACTCACTAAAATACTTGTTTAAAAACTAATTTTTGATTTAATGAGTTTAAGTTTTGTAATCATAAAAAAGAGGGAGATTGTTGATATAAATAATTCTTAAAAACGTTATTAATATTTCTCAATAACTCTACGTTTCGATAATCACAAAATGTAAACTAAATTAAGTCAAGATTTTGACGTAAACAAGTATTTAGTAACAAATATTTACTTCTACAACTTATATCACTTAAGGTATGCATAAACTAAGCATCTTATGCATTACATGATCAAAGGAAATATTTTCTTAACACAAAACATTTTATAAAATGACATTAACATTTTATATATTTTGGAAAATCATTTTTGGTATTGTTTTATTAAACTACAAAGATATGATTTCAAATTTCCAACCAAAAATGGCAAATTTTATCCAGAAAAACCTTCCCCACAAGAGGACAAACAACTCCAACGTTCTGGAGGGGGCGGCCCCCTTAATCATTAAGGGGAACGGCCACTAATTAAGGGGACCGACCACGCTCCAGAACAGTATTTTGCTCCCTTTTAAATACTGGTTCATTTCACAAATTTTCCTCACCTTTTTGCACTCAAAACATTCTGATCTCATCTCCATTTCTATCTCAAAAATCCTTTGATCATATAATTCATAAGCCTTTGTTTCCAAGTGATCCAAAGCTTCATCCACTCAAGTGCAAAAAGAAGAACACTCCTCTACATCCATACAATTGTAGTAGTGTTGTGATTAGTTAGTATCATCTTGTAGTAGTGCTAGATATTTGTAAAGTGTTGTGTGAATTAGGTGATTGTAGATACTAGGTGTGTTATAAAGTAGTGTAGTAGTTGTGATTTAGTTGTGCATAGAAGAAGGTGTGAAGTAGACAAGAAGAAGACGTTGTGAAGCTATCTTGAAGAAGTTGTGAAGGTGTGAAGTCTTGAAGAAGTTGTGAGATTGGTTCTAGCTACGATTAGAACCTGACATTTAGCTTAGTGTCGTTAATAGGTGTAAGTCAAGGTGTGTAAGGTTTCTCCGCCATAAGGAGTTTGTTGACATAGTGAAGAAAACTCTCGAGTGTGGTACTCGGGCAGTGGAGTAGGGCAAGGAAGGTGTCCTTGTAGCCGAACCACTATAAATTCGCTTGTTGTGGTTTGATCTTTCTAACTCTATCTTTTCTTCATTTCATTTCAATACTTACATTATTAGATTAGACTTGCTTGTATTTGTTGACACTTGAATTCACGTAAGATCGAATCAAAGTTTTTATAAGCTACAAAAGATTTTGAAAATAAATTTAAAAAGACGTAAAAATATTCAACCCCCTTCTAGTTTTCCACACCTAATAAGCAGTTAATAAGCAATAACAAGTGAATAAGCTAAAAGAGAAAACAACTAGTTAAATAAATAACTAAAGAAGACTAAGCAAGAAACAAATGGTAGAGCAGTTGGGAGAGGGGGTTTGTTTGAGGTCTGAGTAAAGCAAGAGGTCACAGGTTCAAGCTCAGTGACCCTCATTTTTTAAAACATTTTTTTTGAAATTTTTTATAAAAACTAATTGAGCACATGAAAACAAGCATTTTTTATAACTACAATACTTTACAAAACTAAACGTATAAGCAGTTTGAAAAGCAAAACTATAACAGATACTAAAAAGCTTAAAAAGGAGAATTTTCAAAAACTAAAAAGCTACAATAAGCTGTCCTAAGGCTGAAGTAAGGGAGAACTTAACTAAATGGCAACTAACGGAACCTAAAAAGCTAAGGGGAAACAAAATATAAGCATTTACAACCAGCTAATAAGCACAAAAAAAAGGCAAAAGAACTAAAGGCTGCTATGGTAAAACTCACTAAAGGGCTGATGGGGGCTACTTTTGGCCACTAAATAAGCTGTCTAAGAAAATACTAAAAATAATCTAAAAATATGGTCAAGTAAACCTACTGGCAAAGATTACTCATACCAAATTTTGGGTCATAAGGTCAAGTAATGAACAAAACAAAAATATATTCCTAAGGCTGTTTGGCATAATCTAGTAACTGATGCACAGGTGTGTAATGGGTCAAATGGGTGATATTTGACCTGAGAATGTGCAATACCAAATGCTAGGTGACCTATCTATCATGTATGGAACCTAAATTAAACATAAACAACTAAAACAGGCCTTAACCCAAATCTAATCCTAGCTACTAATATGAGATCAGTTAACAATGGGACATATGGAAATCAAGCTCAAAACCTTAAAAATTAATTGGAAATGCAGAAAATCAGTTTAAAACCACTAATACTGATGAAAGAAAGCTGAAGGAAAATCAAATTAAGCCAAAAAACAGGTTTAAGCTCAAGAACCTCTCTTGTGCCAAACACTCCTTTAAGGAGCTGTTTTGGATTCTTTTCAAAGGGAATGGTTTAGAAAAGAGTTTTAATGAAAGAAATAACTTACAACAAGCTAAATAAACTTGTGTGAGCTTATTGAAACAGTAGTATTAGCTTGAAAAGTAGGAACTTGAAAACTAAGCAATAATGGTAAAATCTTTAAAGAAATTGAATTTGCATTAAACTTAAAAGGTAGAGGTACAAAGTTACAACTGGAATTTTAAAAATTACACTATTAAAACAGTAAAAATGACAGGAAAATAAGATGGTCAAAATTTTCTAATACATGAAAATTGGACAAATTGGAGTATGTGTTGAGGTCTGCAATATATAGCCCACTGCTAGGGTTTCATCTCTTGGTCTTTTTTGTCCTCTTGTGAGTGTGTTTCTTTTGTGAGTGAGAAGCATCCTTGGTCCACTTTGTGCTTTCTCCAATTCACCACAGCCCTTGATTTAAGCTTGGAGCCAAAGGGGAGATTTTGAGCCGTTGATCAAGATTGGGTGCTGGAGGATTGCTGAGGTGGAGTAGAGGAGGGAGGAGCAAGGAAGCAGTGTCATGTGAAGGATTTGGAGTTTTGTGGAACTGATTAAGAGGAGTTGAGAGTGACTAGTTGGTGGTTTCATGTTTTGGCGGGAAATGGGTAAACAGGTGGTTTCATGTTTTGGCGGGGAATTATTATTATTATTATTATTATTATTATTATTATTATTATTATTATTATTATTATTATTATTATTATTATTATTATTATTATAATAATAATAATAATAATAATAATAATAATAATAATAATAATAATAATAATAATAATAATAATAATAATATTTTTACTAAGAATAATAATATTGCTAATAATAATTCTAATATTAATACTAAATACAAATAATATTAATTAGTAATACTAATAATATACTAAATATTTTACCAATGATACTAATAAAAATAATAAAGTAAAATACATAAAATGTTTTATCAAAAATGTTTTGTGACTTTATTTGGAAAAATGATTTTGGAAAAAGGTTTTGAAAACGATTTTGCATTTAGGTTTCGGGGTTTTAGGGTGTTGAGGTAATTTTGGTGTCGGGCAAAGGGTAATTTGGTAATTTTAGGTTAAGGTTAAGGGTAAAAGGATAAGTAGGGTTTTGTTGCGGATTTCCATACTCACCCCCATGCCATGGCCCAGGATTTCTTCGACTCTTCAATTCTTCCATAAATGCTCCAAATTATGTCGAATCGATCCGGAATTGCTCCATATTGCTCCGGTTTCCCATCCATTCTCCTTTTTACTCTCTTTTGCCTTGTTTTCAACCCATTTGTACCTGAAACACACAAAAACACACTCCAAGGATATTTTTAACATTATATGGTCATTTTTGGGTGTTTTTTGTTGTTTTGGTGGGTTTTTCGGGCCTAAAATGATGAGTAAAAGGCCACTCATCACCCCCCACACTAAGCAATTGCTAGTCCCTAGCAATCCGATCATATAAAGTAATGACAGGATCACAAGATTTATTATGTTACCAAGTATACCCCGTTTTGACTTCTTATTCCATTCAACTTAATTAAACGATAATAAACGTAAATATATGCTTGATTTCCAAAAATATGGCATCATGGAACGGGATTCACACAATATGGGTGTCTCCGGGGAATTGTAATCGTCACTCTCTTTTTATTACTTCCCAAACTCAGTCTAAAACCTTTGTGCAAATGTTTTTGTAAAATGCTAACGCTACTTATCTTAGTAAACTATGTAAGTCGAGACTTAACTTTTCGCTCCCACAATAATTATTAGGTTAGGTGTGTGTGCTTGTTTTCAAAATTTTGACCGAAAAAATCGACATTTATCAGGGTTGTTATTTATTTAAGTTAATATTATTTCACCGAAAACCGCGAAATCTAAGGATCGAAAGGGCCTTTTCCATGTAGCGGCTTTCTTCTCGGCACATCCCAACCAGATGGTTTAGGTGACCAGGCTTTTGACACCTCACAGAGAATAGTACCGGAATCAGCGGGAATTCGATTCCAAAGATTTACGAAGCTACCGCTAAAGTAATATTAAGCTTAAATAGATTGCAACGTACGACTATTTGGAGATTAGCGATTCAAAGATGAGATCACTCCATGTGGCGACTTTCTTCTCAGCTTGTCCTTAGTAAACTTAGGAGGCTAGGTTTTCACCCCCGAGAATAGTATCGGAGCTCACGGGGTCTTTGAAATAAAAAACTTCCAAATATCCGTGAAATCTTTATAAGGATTTGACGAATACTAATTGAAAGGTTTATTTAAATTTTACAACAAGCAAGTTTCGTACATTTATTCATAATCAACATACATACATCTTTTCCATTTTTCGTCATTTTTTAATTTTTTTCTTTTCTTTTTTTCATTTTTCATTTCATGGCTTTTTACTAACGGAGCTTCACGGGGTAATTCCAAGACCTTAACGCCTTTCAGAATTAAGGATCCAAGGACCGATCTCGAACCGTAGTTTATAGCACTTATTCATACTCAAAACTTTAACTTTTGCAATTTTCAAGCAACGTCTCACTTTCATTTGCATTCTTATTTCATTTTCGTGAAAGTATGCTTGTTCCAAAATTTAAATAAAACTTTGAATTAGTACGTGTCAAAACTGTATAAAAACTTTGTTTTTACTAACAAAATGATTTTTGTGTTCAAATTTTTGAAAATAAGCACGTTATTAAGTCAAATTAGGAGCTCCTGGGAGAGAAAAGCCATAGATTACTTATATAAGCTCTAAAGAAAACCGCTATTCCACGCTTAGCATTTTCATTTGCACAATTCATAAAGATTTAGCCTAAAACGTTAAGGAAAGCAGCTAGATCAACACTCTAGCAGAGTCGGGATTCCCCTTGTTCTAGCCTAATCAAGTCTAAACATTCCACAAATACCGAGGTATTTATGTATAGCAAATTATTATTAATTGCAATTTTTGACGTAAATACGGTAAAAATTTTAAAATTTTGGTAAAAAACGTGGGTACTAGGGACTAGAAGGTACAATATGTGAAATTTTTTGAAAATCATGGATCAAATTCGCAAGAATTCCCCCCACACTTATAATTGAATATTGCCCTCAATATTCAACGTACCGGCACTTAGCCGAAACTTTGAACGGAAAAAGGTAATACCACCATCCAAGTGTGGAAATGAATTCTCATTTTCACACGAAGGATTATAAAGAATATCCCTAGATAAACATTAGAAACAAAGATCGGATATTGGGTGGTTGGATTGAAAACAAGCGCATCAATCATCACGATCTACGGGATTCCCTGAAAACAAAGGCAAATAACACAACACAAGAGGCAAACAAGTGGGGGAAATTCCCCCACACTTAGGTGTTAGAAATAAGAAAGAAAGAAGATGAGTGCTTTGTTTTTGTTAACCGAGTCACGAGCTTGACTCGACCCCGAATTCATTGGTCCATGGGAAGCAAGATGTGGAAGACAAAATCTCCATCGGAATTTCATTCAAAATGTTTGGATAAACATTGAAGTGCGTGAAAGTTCCACTCTGATGAGATACACCCGGCTTAAAAAAAGAAATGAAGATGCCGGGGTCAAAGATGGTGTCTTCACTCACAAAGGAGTGAAGAAGAGAAGAAGTCACCGGTTAAGTGAAGAAAGGAAGAAAGATCTTGTTGACATAAATAATGCCTAAAAACATTGTTAACATTTAACGACATCTCTATGTTTTGATAATTACAAAACGTAAACTCATTGAACTAAAAATTATGACGTAAACAAGTATTTAGCGATAAATATCTCTCTTTACATCCAAATCACTTAAGGTATGAATAAACAAAGTGCTTATTGCATTCTATGATCAAAGGAAATTTTTCTAAATCACTAGACTTTTTATAAAATGTCTTCAACATTTAATATCATTTACAAAATCATTTTTGGAATTAAAAGAATATGTTTAAATCATTATAAATATATGAATTCAAATTTTTAACCAAAAATGGCAAATATAATCCAGAAAAATCTTCCCCACAAAAGGACAAAGAAATCCAACGTTCTGGAGGGGGCGGCCCCCTTAATTCCTAGGCGGCCCCCTTAATTATTAAAGGGGCCGGCCCCTAATTATGGGGACCGGCATGCTCCAGAACAGTGATTTTCTGGCCTATAAATACTGGTTCATTTCACAGATTTTTCTCACATTTTGCACCCCAAAACTTTTTGATCTAAATCCCCATTTCCATTTCCTATAATTGTTTGATCATATATACATTAACCTTTGTTTCAAAGTGATCCAAGTCTCATCCCTTCAAGTGCAAAAGAAGAATACTTCTATTCACCAAGACAAGAAGTATTACAACCTGTTGTGACCTCCACATTCAAGTTGTTAGAGCATCATTCATTACATATATCTCTTTGTGTAATTAGTTGTGAATATTTAGTAGAATATAGATTAGCAAGGTGTGTAGATAGAAAGATTTAGGAGTAGATTGTTGTGTAGTAGATTGTTGGGAAGTAGATAGTTGTGAGGAAGATAGTTGTGAAGTAGATAGTTGTGAGGAAGATAGTTGTGAAGTAGATAGTTGTGAAGATAGATAGGTGTGAAGAAGTAGTGTTGTAATTAAGGTGTGACTAGGTGTGAAGAAGTTGTGTAGAAGGTGTGATTAAGGTGTGACGAAGTTGTGGTGTGAATATTGGTGTGCAAGGTTTTCTCCGCCATAAGGGAGCTTGTTGACATAGTGAAGAAAACTCTCGAGTTAGGTGCTCGGGGAGTGGAGTAGGGCAAGGAAGGTGTCCTTGTATCCGAATCACTATAAATCTCTTGTCTCGCGGTTCGATCTTTCCATCTCTTACTTATTTCATTTCTTACATTATTATAGTCTTAGCATTTAATTGTAGTTGTTTATATTGTGCAAGACTTGAATTCACATAATATCGAATCTACAATTTTTGTAAGTAAACAAAACACGCAAACAAACTTTTAATAACAAATTAAAAAGACATAAAACTATTCAACCCCCCTTCTAGTTTTCCAACAATATGAACAATTTATGATTCCGGAAGAGGAATCAATTGATAATGCTTTTGCTAAATTTAACACTATTATCACAAGTTTAAAAGCACTTGATGAGACATTTTCTAGTAAGAATTGTGTTAGGAAATTTCTTAGGGCGTTGCATCCAAAATGGCGAGCTAAGGTCACGGCAATTGAAGAATCGAAGAATTTGATGACGTTATCACTTGATGAACTTATTGGCAACTTGAAGGTCCATGAAGAAATTATATGAAGAGATTCGGAAACGGTCAAAGTCAAGAAAGAACAAAGTAAATCCATTGCTCTAAAAGCCAAAAAGGAACTTAGTGACGATGATGATTCAAGTGACGAGAGTGAATACAAAGAATATGCAATGGCCGTAAGAGAATTCAAGAAATTCTTCAAAAGACGAGGAAGATTTACTAGATTACCACGAGACGAAAGAAAGTCGTTCCAAAGAAATAGAAGTGATAACTACGAGAAAAGAAAGTGTTTTAGATGTGGAAGTCCAAATCATCTCATTGGTGAATGTCTAAAGCCACCAGGTTATGAAAATCAAGGTGCCTTCGTTAGTGAAACATGGAGTGATAGTGACAAAGAAGAAGTGGAAAAACTAAGAGACGAAAAATGTTTTGTAGCCAAAGTGACCGATGAAATATGTTTAGGAATAGACTTGGAGCCCGATGAATGGATCAAGGATAGCGGATGTTCGAGGCACATGACGGGGAACCGCAAGCTATTTTCTACATATAAGGCACACAATGGAGGTAATGTTATTTTCGGTAGTGACTTGCGTGGAAAAATCATTGGTAAAGGTACGATTTCTCAAGACTCACTTACTATTGAAAATGTTGAGCATGTAGATAATTTAACATATAACTTGCTTAGTATAGGCCAAATATGCGATAATAAATGTAGGGTTACCTTTACCGATAGGGATAGCGAAATAGTTAAGAATGGAAAGGTCATAGGTAGAGGAATTAGAAAAGGAGGCATATATGTTATGAAACTAGGAAACAAGCCGGAAGATAGGATATGCCTAGCAACCCTAGACGAAAACTCCACTTTGTGGCATAGGAGATTAGGACATGCTAACATGCAACAAATACAATCTTTAGCCTCTAAAGAACTAGTTAGAAACTTGCCTAACCTAAGATATAACAAACACTTTTGTGAGGCTTGTAAAATTGGAAAACAAGCTCATGCTAGTCACAAAGCTAAGAATATAGTATCCACTACTAGGTGCCTAGAATTATTACATATGGATCTATTTGGTCCATCCGCTGTGCGGAGCTATGGGGGAAACAATTATACCTTAGTAATAGTAGACGACTATTCCCGATACACGTAGACAAGGTTTTTAAGTGACAAAACCCAAGCCTTTGAAAAATTTGAAATATTTAGTAAAATGATTCAAAATAAATTAGGATGCACAATAGTATCTATTAGGACGGACCATGGTAGGGAATTTGATAATGAAGTACAATTCGGAAAATATTGTGATTTAAATGGAATATCTCACAATTTCTCCACTCCTCGTACTCCTCAATCAAATGGCATAGTAGAAAGAAAGAATAGGTCACTACAAGAAATGAGTAGAACAATGTTAAACGAACAATCCATCCCATAAAAATTTTGGTGTCACGCTGTAGATACATCAACATATATAATTAATAGGGTATCAATTAGGAGAATTTTAGGAAAAACTCTTTATGAGTTGCTAAGAGGAAGAAAACCTAACTTAAGCTACTTTAGGGTATTCGGAAGTAAATGTTATATTTTAAACACTAGGGATTACCTTACTAAGTTTGATCCAAAATTATACGAAGGAATATTTTTAGGTTACTCGCAAAATAGTAAAGCATATATAATACTTAATAAACACACTATGAAAGTAGAAGAATCATTAAATGTAACATTTGATGAAACACCACCACCTCCTAAAACATTACCTTTAGAAGACGATGACTTAGTCGAGGATGGAGCTATTGAGGTTAGTAAAACAAAACCCCTAGGAAATGATAATGAAATCATAAACTTAGAAAATAACGAAGTCGTAAATATTAGGGAATCTAAATCACATCCATTAGATAACAAAATAGGAAACCTTAATCAAAGAACCCTTAGGTCACAAGACCAAGACAAAAATAACTTATTTTGTTTCCTCTCAGCAATAGAACCTAAGAATATGAATGAAGCATTAAAGGATGAAAGTTGGGTTATAGCTATGCAAGAAGAATTAAATCAATTTAAGGCTAATGATGCTTGGGAATTAGTCCCAAATTCAATGAACATGACCATCATAGGAACTAAGTGGGTATATAGGAATAAGTTAGATGAAAATGGAATAGTAACTAGGAACAATGCTAGGTTAGTTGCCCAAGGTTATAATCAAAAAGAAGGAATTGATTATGACAAAACTTATGCCCCCGTAGCTAGACTAGAATCTATTAGAATATTACTTGCCTATGCATGCATGCGCCCTAGACTTTAAGTTATTCCAAATGGACGTGAAAAGTGCATTCCTCAACGGTTTTATCAATGAGGAGGTTTATGTGGCACAACCTCCAGGATTCATTGACTTCGCAAAACCTGATTATGTTTATAAACTAAAGCTAGAAAGCTTTATATGGACTCAAACAAGCTCCTAAGGCTTGGTATGATCGATTAAAAGCTTTTCTTATTAAACATGATTATTCAATGGGAATGGTAGATAACACTCTTTTCACTAAAAAGAAAGACCCAAATCTCATCATTGTTCAAATATATGTAGACGACATTATATTTGGATCGACATGTCAAGAAATGTGTGATGAATTTGCCAAAATCATGCATGATGAGTTTGAAATGAGTATGATGGGTGAACTAAACTTTTTCCTACGATCATAAATAAAACAATTAGAAGATGGAATATTCTTTAACCAATCTAAGTACATTAAGGAAATGCTTAAGAAATTTGGCTTAGAAGACTCAAAACCCATGAAAACTCCCATGTCTAAGGAAGTGAAGCTCAAAAAAGATGATGAAGGTGAGTCCGTAGATAATACTAAGTATAGAGGAATGATAGGTAGTTTACTATACTTAACGGCAAGTAGACCCGATATCATGTTTAGTGTTTGCCTTTGTGCCCGCTTTCAAGAGGATCCCAAAACCTCTCACCTAGAAGCGGTTAAGCGTATCTTCCGATACATTAAAGGCACTATACACTTAGGATTATGGTATCCTAAGGGATCCGGCATAGAAACCATCGTCTATGCGGATTCGGATCATGCGAGAGACTACGTAGATAGAAAGAGTACTAGCGGTATTTGCACGTTTATGGGATGTTGTCTAACATCTTGGTTTTCGAAGAAGCAAACCGCTCTTGCTATCTCTACTACTAAAGCCGAATATGTAAGCGCTAGAAAGGCATGTCAACAAGCACTATGGATGAAACAAGCTCTCATAGACTATGGCATTAGGTTAGAAAATGTTCCTATTATGTGCGATAACAAAGGTGCGATAGATTTAAGTAAAAATCCGGTTCAACACTCTAGGACTAAGCATATAGAAATACGCCACCACTTTCTTAGGGATAATGTACAAAAAGGAAACATATCTATAGAAAAGGTTGCATCGAAAGATAACATTGCAGATATATTCACTAAACCCCTTAAGCGTGAGTTATTTAACCACTTGCGTTTAGGATTAGGAATGATGGAACAAATTGACTAAATTTTACTGCATTTACACCACTTATTTATTGCATAAAATATATTTTTATTTCTCCTTCTACTTCTTAATATCTGAGTCTAGGAATCTATTTCGCACAAAATTAAAGATTGGGAAACCTCATTTTATTGCATATACATTCTTATAAAACCCAATCGAACTTTCTTTAAAAACTATTCTCACATCTAGGAAACACATGAAAACCATCTTTCTTGCATTGTTGACAATTGCTAAAAACATTTTCTTACATCATGCATATAATCTCACATGAATTGTCAAAATATATAATCTAATATATACCATTGACATTCATGAATTGAGCAAAAATCGAATCAAGGAGACTTTGGATTGTTTTTTAGGAAGCTTTCTTATTTGCATTTAGAAGTCGAAACAATCACAACTCCACATTTGTTGCATATAGGCACACACTATGACAAAATCACATACAATGTTGTCTTTTTGTTCCATCACTAGTTACTCACTCACTAGTTGCCTTTGCCTTTGATCTATGATAGTTTCTCTAGGAAGAATTGATTGATCTTACCTTTTCTTGCTTACTCTTGGTTATTATTGATTGCTTGAGTATTTAAGTAATTTTTCATGTATGCTATATTATGAATTGATTAGATGCTAAATTGCCTCAAGGAGTTGAACTTGCTTGAATCCAAACCCAAAGACACAACCTTCTGCAAATTTTTTGCCAAAAACCCAATTCTGGCAATCTGGAAATCACCAGATGGGCGGCCCCCTTAATTATGTAAGGCGGCCCCCTTAATGTTTAAGGGGACCGGCCCCTGATTAAGGGGACCGGCCATCTGATGGTCGGGTTTACAAAATCTTTTCTACTTTTTAGCCTATTTCATCCTACACTTCCCAAATTTCACAAACATATTTTGTCCTAATCTCCCCAACAAACCTCATCCATCCATAAACACACAAATCTCACACTATAAATACCCCAATCTTCAATCTCTCCATTCATCTCATCATGACCTCCCCAAACAAACCAAAACCAAAAGCCTCAAGGCTAGCAAGGATGACGGAAAAACCCGTTTGGAGAAGAAAAAGCCCTCGAAACAAATCCATCATAACCAATGAAGTTGGAAATCACTCAACACCTCCAACTACTTACTTCCAAAACTTTACACAAACCCACAAGGACATTCCTTTGATCCTATTTACAAACCATACAACATTGGCCAAACATCCACCTTCATGCCAAACTACACATCTCAACCTCCAACCACTTATAATGATCCCTACAAGTTTGATCAACCATCAAACTACACTTCCAACAACTTCCATTCCAACTACACAACCCCAATTCATCCATATCAACAAAATGATTCTCTCCACATTGCGACGGAAAAGCAAAACTTACGTGAAGAAATAAACCAAATTCATGATCTAAGTGATCTCCTTGCTATGCATCTTGCACAACGCAACAAAGGGAACCTCCATCATCACCCTATGCAAATTGCTTACCTCACTCTCTCAACTTGGATCAAGTTACAAACCACACTCACTATTGTCCTTGTTACATCTTCCTTCAAAAACAAATCCTTTACTTGAGTGAAGATATTTCTTGGATTCACTCGTCCCCATCAAATACCACCCTTGACACGATACAACATCGTGAGATCCACCTCTTCCGCTCCATACCCTACTCCATATCCTTCTCCATCAAACAACTAAGCGTTATGCTTATGCACCCCTCAACCAAATAAAACACTCAACCATGGGTTGCAAGCAAGTCCAAGTGCTCTCTTTGGCAAATTTAGGACTATGTTGTTTCTTTTATTTTATTGTAATCAATATGCTTCTAGCATATTGAATGTTGTAATGATGTTCATTTCTATGATCATCTTAAATGCTTGAATGAATCTATTTTTATTTGCTTTGCATATATATGCCTTGTATTCTTCAGATATTTTTTGTAGCCAAGCATTCCATAGCTCGTTTCCTTGGTGCTCTTAAATGAGGGGGAGCACACATCAAGGGGTAGCTTTCTACCCGTTTAACTTCTCTTATGAAGCTTAATCGGCATAACCTTTTTGATTTTACAAAAAGGGGGAGAAGAGAATATTAAACTCTAAATACTTGTCTAAAAATTAATTTTTAGACCTAATGAGTTTAAAGTTTTGTAATCATAAAAAAGGGGGCGATTGTTGACATAAATAATGCCTAAAAACATTGTTAACATTTAACGACATCTCTATGTTTTGATAATTACAAAACGTAAACTCATTGAACTAAAAATTATGACGTAAACAAGTATTTAGCGATAAATATCTCTCTTTACATCCAAATCACTTAAGGTATGAATAAACAAAGTGCTTATTGCATTCTATGATCAAAGGAAATTTTTCTAAATCACTAGACTTTTTATAAAATGTCGTAAACATTTTATATCATTTACAAAATCATTCTTAGAATTAAAAGAATATGTTTAAATCATTATAAATATATGCATTCAAATTTTTAACAAAAAATGGCAAATATAATCAAGAAAAACCTTCCCCACAAAAGGACAAAGAAATCCAACGTTCTGGAGGGGCGGCCCCCTTAATTCCTAGGCGGCCCCCTTAATTATTAAGGGGACCGGCACGCTCCAGAACAGTGATTTTCTGGCCTATAAATACTGGTTCATTTCACAGATTTTTCTCACCTTTTGCACCCCAAAACTTTCTGATCTAAATCCCCATTTCCATTTCCTATAATCCTTTGATCATATATACATTAACCTTTGTTTCAAAGTGATCCAAGTCTCATCCCTTCAAGTGCAAAAGAAGAATACTTCTATTCACCAAGACAAGAAGTATTACAACTTGTTGTGACCTCCACATCTAAGTTGTTAGAGCATCATTCATTACATATATCTCTTTTTGTAATAAGTTGTGAATATTTAGTAGAATATAGATTAGCAAGGTGTGTAGATAGAAAGATTTAGGAGTAGAATGTTGTGTAGTAGATTGTTGGGAAGTAGATAGTTGTGAGGAAGATAGTTGTGAAGTAGATAGTTGTGAGGAAGATAGTTGTGAAGTAGATAGTTGTGAAGATAGATAGGTGTAAAGAAGTAGTGTTGTAATTAAGGTGAGCCTAGGTGTGAAGAAGTTGTGTAGAAGGTGTGATTAAGGTGTCACGAAGTTGTGTGTGAATATTGGTGTGTAAGGTTTTCTCCGCCATAAGGGAGCTTGTTCACATAGTGAAGAAAACTCTCGAGTTAGCTGCTCGGGGAGTGGAGTAGGGCAAGGAAGGTGTCCTTGTAGCCGAACCACTATAAATCTCTTATCTCGCGGTTCGATCTTTCCATCTCTTACTTATTTTATTTCTTACATTATTATAGTCTTAGCATTTAATTGTAGTTGTTTATATTGTGCAAGACTTGAATTCACATAATATCGAATCTACAATTTTTGTAAGTAAACAAAACACGCAAACAAACTTTTTATAACAAATTAAAAAGACATAAAACTATTCAACCCCCCTTCTAGTTTTCCACAGATCTTGATAACAATGATGAAAAGATCTTCATCGTCAAGAACAAGATTAGTTTCTTGAATTTGAATTTCATCGTTTAAGCTCATTTGGTTTGAAAATATCCCGGGCGGGAGGGTCGCGTTAAAATCTTCATTGAACAAACTCTCATGATAGAGTATATCTTACCCCGGGTCAGGATCTTCCTTAAAATCAGAATAATCATACTCTGGTGGAGGTATGATGTGAGTGAGTTCACCGGAGAACTCCTCATGAAGCGGATCAATCATATGATGTAAATTTGTGAGCTCTTGTTCCGTTACGGAATCATCACTATTCTCCATTTGAATATTAAAGAGTGGGTTATCTGAAATTAAAGTAAATTCATATCCAAATTCAAAAAGAGGATTGGGGATAGTCATTTTGAATGTTTCGAAAACAAGGTCATCCATATCCTCTTCTAGGCTGACGATCTCGGAATGTGGAAGTGATGCATCAACAAATTCGATGTCTTTACAAGATAAAGAATCGTCATCACTATAATCACTATCAGAATCGGAGAAAGTCTCGCAATGATCTTTCAGATTGTCAAGAGGAGGTGAGTCACACTCCTCTGCCGTATCAAAAACATTTTTCTCAAAATCGGATAAAGAATCCTTGAGCTCGGGCTCCAAAGGATCTAACGGCTTAACAATCTCAGTCGAAATAGAATCATCATTGACAAGAGAAGTATTGACCTCTTCCAAAACGGAGTCACTTCCCTCAACCGGTGTGAGAGAAGGAAGGGAAGAGTCGGAAATATCTTTAGATATATCAAGATGATCATTTTCAACAATTTTACAATCACCGTTAGAATTTTTCCCGGACTCACTTGGGATTGGGACAAGGTCCTCAACACTAGACGATTCCATTTCTGGAATAGTGCTAAGATGCTCGTCCCCCATTTTAAGAGGGTCCTCGGGTTCTACGGGAGGCAGAACGGGTGCTATTTGAGGGAAAATGTTTATCGAAACAAGTCTATCCTCGTCATCATTGGAATCATCGTCATCGAAAAGAGCAGCATTGTTCTAGCTCCTCGTTCTTCGGCAAGTAATTCTTCCATGCTTTTTTTGTTGCGAGCAGCTCGTTCTTTGGCGAGTAATTCTGCAATAGTTTTCCCAGAATATTGACGAATGACGGGAGATTGTGGGGGTGAAAAATTTTCAAAACCAGAAGTATCAAAACTAGAAGAAGAATTAGGTTCATAGTTATTTTGACTCCACGGTTGATATTGATCATCATAAGGAGGACCCCCACAATCTGCACAAGAAAAACTCGATGTATTACCCAACTCCTTAACTTCTTTCAATAAATTTATAATCTCAAGATAAGGGTCTTGCTGGGGTTGTTGAGGAGTTGTTTGAATCATTTGGTATTGTGGAGGTTGGTCAGAATATGAATAGCCATAATTGTCACAAGGAAATGGATTCCTTGTTTGACAATCGGAGCTAAAGTGCGGACCTCTACAGTACTCACAACAATATGATTGTTGTGATTGATTCGGTAAATTATATGGATATTGATCGAAACCAAAGTTTTGATTATTACATGGAACTTGTTCATAGACAAACGTGTTCCTTGCTTGACAATTAAAACCTTGGTGAGGACCTCCACAATATTCACAAGAGAAACTCGGTGTATCTTGAAACAATGTATCATTGAAAGTTTGATAGTACGGTTCTTGCTCGTATGAGTTATGAGGAGGGTGGTCAAAATCGTTGTGAGAATAGTTGAAAGAGCTCGGATCATAATCGGAGGTGATTGTGGGTTCAACTCTCGAAGCGTAACACATACAAAGTCCACGACTAAATCCACATTCTTTGCAAAAACACCGTTCACAAAGTGAACCATCTCCTAACGGATCTCCACAATTAAAGCAATAAGATTGATCGAACGAAGACGTCTCGAGAGGGTAGTTAGAAAATTTTTGTGAATCATTAAGAGAATTCGGATTTATAAACGAATTGCACAAATTACAAAATCCGTCTCGACAATTATTTCCACACATTCCACAAACACACCGGAAACAACGATAGCCGTTCTCCATTGGACTTTTGCAATGAAAACAATGATAACCGAGAGACTCCATAAGAATTAAACATAAAAGAGGGATAAGAAGTTAGAATTAAACGGTTAAGAGGGTAAAGGATAAAGAATTAAACGGGTATGAGGGTAAAAGAAGAAGAATTAAATAGGAAAGAGGGATAAGGGGTAAGAATTAAACATGAAAGAGGTTAACTGATGAGGCGAAAAGTGAACCACTTTTAAGGGGTCATTTAAGCCCGAATTCGAGATTATTTGATCAAATATTTCCCTAAATCGTTCTTTTGTCATTTTAGGTACTTTTGGAGAGAAATCTGGAAAAGGAAGCATTTTGGACGTTTTTGGAGCATAAAAGTGAAGAAAACGGCAAAGTCTCAATTTTCCTTGCTGGGAACAGTACCTGAAGGCGTCAAGATCTTCTACATGACGGCGTCAAAAGTTACAAAAGAGGTGGATGTGGAAAATACACGTGACGATCCAGAGAGTTTTTGTGCATTGGAGATGACGGCGTCACCCAAGGCCGTCATGGTCCAAGTATTAGTGACGGCCCAGAAGAAAATCATACATGACGGCGTCACAAGTAGATCTAGGCAATACGATTTCATTATAGAAGCGAGTTGACGGCGTCACATTCCAATACATGACGCCGTCACCCTATAAAATCTATATATAGTTTTTCAAATTTCATTCATTAGTGTGCAACTTTGAGGGAAAAACCCTAGGTTGAATTTTCCAGCTTTTTCAAGGGTTCCAAGCCATTGAATCTTTCATGTTCAATTGGAGATAAGTACTCTTTCAAATCATTCAATATGTCTATGTGTTGTTTGATTATATCTTATGCTTGTCTTCTATTTAACATGCTAGGCTAGATTTCCTTTGTGTTTGCTTAGATGTAGTGAAACCTAGATGTTAATTATTGGTTGATTGTTTGTTTATAATTGTTACGAATGATTGTATCCGATGTTAGGCTTAAGAAAACTGGCAGACTTCCATTGGTAACTTGCTTGAACGTTGATGTGCGTAGGGTTGCACCAAGCTTTACCTCTCAAGGGATCTTGAGAAGCTTACAACCCCCACCAGGCAGTGTACCTGATCGATGTAGTATAGTATAATGACAAGTACCGGGGGATTGATCGTTCAGCTAGGAATAGTGTCGCTAGGATTAGAAAACCTAAAGATTAAGTCTAGAGATGAGGGATGATTCTTTTTGTATTTTTATATTTTTTAGAAAGCAAGTAAAAATCTCGGGTTTGAAGGATTTGGGCGGAATTAGTTGCTAGTCAACTAACCCAATACTAAGATGCAATCAAAATAAAATACTAAAAATGAAATTAAAACTAATTATACTAAAGTTGTGAGCAATAAGTGGAGAAATGTGTTTACTTAGATTTCACTACTCCCTAGATATCTTTTACACGTTAATTACTTGTTATAGTTGCGTGGATGACGGATTGTATTCCTTAATACCATTCATGGGGTGGCGTACTTAACTCCCCAATCCTATGAGTGCCTACTTCACTCCTATGTCGAGCCGGCTAAGAAGCTCCTAACATGGGATCATTAGAATTTACTCATGCATTAAATACAACCAATAAAACCTAGTACACATCGGTTCATGTTTCCTAAGACGTTCAAGCATGTTACCAATTGGAGATCTGCCAGTTTTCTTAACCCTAACATTGAAATCATTCATCCATTACAAACATAAACAAGTAATCAACACATAATTAACATCTAGGTTTCATTAGATCTAAGAAAACACAAGATAGATCTAGCCTAACATGGTGGAATCAAGACAAGCACAAGATATAGACAACCAACACATAGACATATTGATTGAATTAAAAGAACACTTATCTCAATAGCACATGTAAGGGTTCAAGGGCTGAAAACCCTTGAAAAACCTGTAAAATTCGTATATGGTTCGGCCTTAGGGTTTCTCCAAACTTCTTCCTCTTTATGAATGAAAATTAGAAAACTTTATATAGATATTAGAGGCTGACGGCGTCAAGAACAAATGGGTGACGCCGTCATCTCACCGCCAAAATAATCCTTGGACTGCCTTGATCTACATTTGACGCCGTCATGTAGTCCACATTTGCAGGCCGTCACACATTTAACTCTTGACGCTCTACTTTGTGACGCCTTCATTTCTGTACTGGGTCGTCATGATCTTTACTCTTGACGCTGTCAGGAAAGTCTTCTTGACGCCGTCATACACTGTTCCCAGCATGGAAAATTAAGTCTTTGGCGTTTTCTTCACTTTTATGCTCCAAAAACATCCGAATTGCTTCCTTTTCCAGATTTCACTCCCAAAGTACCTAAAATCACAAAAGGAACGATTTAGGGCAATATTTGATCAAATAAATTCAATTCCGGGCTTAAATGACCCCCTAAAAACGGATCATTTTTCGCCTCATCATATACCCTTACACTTGAGATTTGCTTGTCCTCAAGCAAATGCACTTTTATTCTAATCAAAATACAAGTTATGGGTCATTTAACACTAATATAAAAGTAATTAAAACAAATAATCATTCCACTAAAGACCAAAGACAAGCACGGAGGTCATATACTAGCACCTCACAAATAGTGTTTAGATACTCACATCTCTCGGGTGTAATAAAGTATAAATTACAATATGGAAACGGAAGATATCTCTCACTACCTGTCATAGCAAAATAGATTACCATAGGCTTGGGAAAGGATCAAACCTCCACCACATGGCGTAAGCACCTAGGATAAACTATCAAAGAGGTCTTTTAAAGGATTGTAACGTTAGGTGTAGGGATATGAAATACACGGTTTTGTTGGATATAGGCAGTCTTTACTGGTGGCGAGTTAACAATCTTGGTTAATTACATGTACAATATGGCGTTGCTAAGCTAAGACTAGACTTGACTTAAGCTAATAAATGAAAAATAACAAAAACATAAAATGAACATAGAATGAAAAGGGATGGTAGTCCGTATGTTTTTTCTCTTTTTTTTTTTTTTTTGTTTTTTTCTCTTTTTTTTTTTATTATTTATTATTATTATTTTTTTTGCATACACTCTTACCCTACCATCCAAAATATTACATCATAGGGGATGGAAATTCCCCTTACACTTGAATTTTTACATACTTTACGATAAACTAATCTAATGACTCGAATTAAGATAATCAAAACACTTGGAGTACTTTTAAGATTAACGCACATATGGGGGTAATAATATGATGTTCTTCCCCATTACTCCATAAATAAGTACTTTACCCATGAGTCCCAATCGTCCCAAAACAATATGTATAAGGATATGACTCGACTTAGCAACCATGTAATCAATTAGATAGTTAACTTAGGGTTTAACAAATAACAATAATGCACTAAAAATGAGTGCATACACGGAAGGCTAAGGCGATTTGGGTGTACATTTAAGTGGGGTGTAACAAATTCTTCCTTTAAGTAAAATGCTTAAAGTTAGAAACGAAAAGATAGGCTCGGAGGGGTGTACTAGGGGTTTCGTGTACTAAAAATGAGTACAACGCTAAGGTGTGGGAAAAATTAGTTGACTTAACTAGCCAAGTAATATGACTTAAATGGTCAAGTAATTATAACACGGGTTTAACACAAGGGTGATCCTAATGCCTCTTATCATGTAGTAAATCCTACTACACGAATGTAGTCTCACTAGCGGTCTCGGGATGCATCACTAACGCAAGTTCTAGAATCTAAATGCTACCGGTACACTCATAAGCACTAATAGTAAATGCTTTTCCTATCAAATCTAAAGGCGAACCTCACATATTTGGGTGGAAATTTTTCTGAATAGTACGGTTTTGTGCTAGTCATACAATCTCCTATCCATGAGACGCTTGCTATGGCTAAAGTTTCACTCCTAAATGTTGTAAAAAATTTTAAATTTGGCGCTAAAATTGCACTAACAAGTATTTCTCATAGTTTTATTACACATCTACCATCAAACAAACAAACTCAAGCGAAAGTGTATCTGTAAGGTATCATCGTTTTACCCTCCCCTTACACTTAAGATGAACATTGTCCCCAATGTTCAAGTAAAGAATGTAAAAGTGAAGTATGTAAAAAGAATGAAATCAAATACTCCTCTGATTCGCTCGGTATGGATAATAAGGTGGCCAGGTTAGATCTTCCTCCAAGAAAATAAACAATCAAAGCTTCCCTTCCAGAAAAATAATCATCTTCTTGTCATACATAACCTGTAAATCCTGAGAAAATAGACAAGGCAACCTCGCATAAAATCGGCGGCAATCTACATAAGTTACTAAATCCTAGAAAACAAAGTAAGATATAATGCTTGTGGAATGAAGTTTGCAGATTTCCTGGAGATTGTAAAACTTAATAATTCAACAAAAACTTTAAGACTTCGTTAGAAAAACAAAACCGGTAAAATTTCCAGATTTTTACACGTGACACCGTCAAGAGCAATCTCATGACGCCGTCAGAAGTGACCTGCAGAAATTCTTATGTTAAGTTTCCGAAAAATTTTTGGAAAAACTTGGTCCTACTTCCTGGAAAATCCTACAAAACTTCATTATGACTCGATACAAGCATTTGACTCTAACAAATACGAATATACATGTTCACTTAATATTGTGGAGAATCATGATCGGTTTGTTTCTTAAAAACATATTTGGGGTTTCCCCTTACACTTATCTTTTGCAAAAATACTTTTAGGTGCAGTTAAGACTAGGCCAAAACAACAAAGTAAAGTATTTCCACTATTTAGTTTAGAAACATGATCTACCAACAATAAAAATAAAGCATGTATACGGAAGCAAATAACAAACAAACAAAATAAAAATCACATAAAAGCATGGGTTGCCTCCCAAGAAGCGCTTTTCTTTATTTACGAGTCTTGTAGCTAGATTCAAGGTCATGGGTTACTACGTGACCTCATCGTTGGTTTCACTCTCTAGGTCGTCTTCTAAACCAGTTTTGTATTCCGGACCTAGTTGCAAGCATTCTTTATAGAAACCAAGCATCCTATTCTTCACATACTCTACTCCTCTACGTCTATCCTCATCATTCCTATAATAAGCCGCTTGCTTGTGTTCCTTTTCTATATTAGAGAGAAGGCGGTATTGCTCAATCTTGTAGGGCATTTGGTAGGCAATCTCATCATTCTCTTCCTTGAATCTAACTATCCTTAAAATCGGATCATAACTCATCCTAGTGGCCTCAACGAATGGTTTTCCGAATATTACTTGGCTTAGGCAATCATCTATCACCGGACGAGTGTCTTCCACTATCATAAAATCGATTTCATAATTGAAATTACCTATAATCACATGCAATCCTTTCACTCTTCCTACAAAGTTACTTATCAAATTCTTATTGGGCATCATCCTATAATCAAGTTGCTTCTTCATTACCCAATTGTAATAGGTCCTAGTCATGATGTTTACGGGAGATCTAGGATCGATGTAAGCTTTCCATATATGCATATGCCCGATGTTGCATGGTATGTTGATGTTAGAGGGGTCTCCCATTTTGATAAGGGGTGTGCCAAGGATATATGGTCTCTCGGGACTATCGAATAAATCCTTATGGTATTCCCGTTCTTCCTTGGTGGTCAACTTATCAAAGTACTTTTCTATAGTCTCTATCTCCTCTAATTCCTCTCCCTTTTTATCCTCAACTTCCCTACTTTCATTCCTAGTCTCGGTTTCTACTCCAACTTCATCCTTGTCACTTTCTTCTATTTCCTTATCTATTGGCTTAATGGTGACAACATTGACAAAGTGGACATGTTTGGATGATGAGGGGTCCTTAATTTGGATTCCGTTATTGGTGTCCCTAGTGTCCTTCCTAGGTGCGGTTAACGCTTGGTTGTTGAGGGCTTTCTACAAGTTGTCTATCTTGTTGGTCATCTCCGTTTGTTGTTGGTTGAATTCGGTTTCAAACCTAGCTATTCGAGCTTCTTGAGATGCCATGAACTTAGACATCAATCCTTCAAGATTGTTGGTACTACCATAGTTGTTAGAAGGATTGTTGTTGAAAGTACGGTTGGAGGGTGGACCGTTTGGTTGATAACGATTAGGCGGATTGGAAGAATTGGCTTGATTTTGTTTCCACCTAAGGTTTGGGTGATTTTTCCAAGAAGGGTTGTATGAATCACCGTGAGGGTTTGGCTCGGGTTTGAAAGTGTACCACTTATCTCCCGCTTCGTCGGTACGCGAGGATGCGTAGTCCGCAAAAGTTGTTCCGAGGAGTTCCACACAATCACGAGTGTCATGGGGACCACTACATAATTCGCATGAAGAAGTGATTTTGTTCACTTGGCTTGAAGGCTTAGGAGCTTCGTAAGATTTCATGAGAAACTTGACTTGGTCCTCAAGTTCCATGATTCTACGGTCGGGAGTGCTAGAGTTATTCGAAGGCAAAGATATTGCCTTGACCGTTTTGTTCAAATCACGGGGATCATTCCAACTTTCGTTGTCATAGAGAGCAAGATCTTCTATGAGTTCCCATGATTGTTCCGCACTTAGATCACGTAGCTTACCACCGGCCGATTGGTCAATGGCTCGCCTCGTGGAGAGATCGATATGGTCATAGAAGATTTGGACTTGGAGCCAAAGATCTATGCCATGATGAGGGACTTTTTGGAGTAAGTCCTTGAAACAAGTCCATGCTTCATAAAGAGATTCATTTTGACGTTGTTGGAACATCAAGATGTCATTTCTAAGCTTAGTAGTTCTCCCCGGTGGGAAAAATTGAGCAAGGAAACGAGTGGTGAGATCATCCCATGTGGTGATGGATCCTGCGGGTAAACGCTCAAGCCATTGACTACCTTGATCCCGTAGAGAGAATTGGAATAGGCATAATCGGGTTGTCTCTCTAGTTTCAACATCTAGGTCTATGGAGTCTACGATTTTTAGGAAGTCCTTAAGATGTTGATTTGGATCTTCGGAACGAAGTCCATGGAATGCACATCCGCTTTGCACCAACCGGATGGTGTCGGATCGCAAGGGGGTCACATTGGCTCCGGTGAGCTCAATGGTGTTTCGGTAGCCTTGGTGGCTAGGTCGGGAATAGTCTCCTAAGGTTCGGGGCCTAAGAGGTTCTAGTGGTGGGTTTTGTTGTGGTGGGATGACGGGTTCAAAGATGTTCCCATCGTCCATGATGTCGGGTGGTGAAAAGTTACGAACAAAAACACAAAGAAATAAGATAGACTAAAGAGAACCTAAAAATAAAAATAAAATCTTACTAGAACGGAATCTAGCAAGTAGACCTAATAAAAAGAGATTCTAACCTAGACAATAACTATTCCCCGGCAGCGGCGCCAAAAACTTGATGTGTGTAGGGTTGCACCAAGCTTTACCTCTCAAGGGATCTTGAGAAGCTTACAACCCCCACCAGGCAGTGTACCTGATCGATGTAGTATAGTATAATGACAAGTACCGAGGGATTGATCGTTCAGCTAGGAATAGTGTCGCTAGGATTAGAAAACCTAAAGATTAAGTCTAGAGATGAGGGATGATTCTTTTTGTATTTTTATATTTTTTAGAAAGCAAGTAAAAATCTCGGGTTTGAAGGATTTGGGCGGAATTAGTTGCTAGTCAACTAACCCAATACTAAGATGCAATCAAAATAAAATACTAAAAATGAAATTAAAACTAATTATACTAAAGTTGTGAGCAATAAGTGGAGAAATGTGTTTACTTAGATTTCACTACTCCCTAGATATCTTTTACACGTTAATTACTTGTTATAGTTGCGTGGATGACGGATTGTATTCCTTAATACCATTCATGGGGTGGCGTACTTAACTCCCCAATCCTATGAGTGCCTACTTCACTCCTATGTCGAGCCGACTAAGAAGCTCCTAACATGGGATCATTAGAATTTACTCATGCATTAAATACAACCAATAAAACCTAGTACACATCGGTTCATGTTTCCTAAGACGTTCAAGCATGTTACCAATTGGAGATCTACCAGTTTTCTTAAGCCTAACATTGAAATCATTCATCCATTACAACCATAAACAAGTAATCAACACATAATTAACATCTAGGTTTCATTAGATCTAAGAAAACACAAGATAAATCTAGCCTAACATGGTGGAATCAAGACAAGCACAAGATATAGACAACCAACACATAGACATATTGATTGAATTAAAAGAACACTTATCTCAATAGCACATGTAAGGGTTCAAGGGCTGAAAACCCTTGAAAAACCTGTAAAATTCGTATATGGTTCGGCCTTAGGGTTTCTCCAAACTTCTTCCTCTTTATGAATGAAAATTAGATAACTATATATAGATATTAGAGGCTGACGGCGTCAAGAACAAATGGGTGACGCCGTCATCTCGCCGCTAAAATAATCCTCGGACTGCCTTGATCTACATTTGACGCCGTCATGTAGTCCACATTTGCAGGCCGTCACACATTTAACTCTTGACGCTCTACTTTGTGACGCCTTCATTTCTGTACTGGGTCGTCATGATCTTTACTCTTGACGCCATCAGGAAAGTCTTCTTGACGCCGTCATACACTATTCCCAGCATGGAAAATTAAGTCTTTGGCGTTTTCTTCACTTTTATGCTCCAAAAACGTCTGAATTGCTTCCTTTTCCAAATTTCACTCCCAAAGTACCTAAAATCACAAAAGGAACGATTTAGGGCAATATTTGATCAGATAAATTCAATTCCGGGCTTAAATGACCCCCTAAAAACGGATCATTTTTCGCCTCATCAAACATCTTAAGAAACATGATCAGAGGTGTACTACGATTTTTGGTTATATTTAATGCGTAGGAGAATTCTAATGATCCCATGTTAGGAGCTTCTAACGGCTCGACATAGGAGTGAAGTAGGATCCTATAGAGTTAGGGAATATTGTACACGACCCTACGACTAGTATTAAGGAATATGACCCGTCATCCATGCAATTGTAACAAACTGTCAACCTGTAAAAGATATCTAGGGAGTAATGAAACCTAAGTAAACACAACTTTCCTCATCATTGTTTACACCACATTAGTATAATAGTTTCATTTCATTTTTGTTATTTTATTTTGATTACATCTTTAATAAATTGGGTTAGTTGGCTAGCAACTAATTCCGCCCACTCTTCCAAAACCCGAGATTTTATTTGCTTTTATAAAATATAAAAATACAAAAAGAATCACCCCTCACCTCTAGACCTAGTTTATTAGGCTTTCTAATCCTAGCGACACTATTCCTGAGTTGAACGATCAATCCCCCGGTACTTGTCACTATACTATACTACAACGATCAGGTACACTGCCTGGTGGGGGTTGTAAGCTTCTCGAGATCCCTTGAGAGGTAAAACCTGGTGCGATCCCCACGTATCAAGTTTTTGGCGCCGCAGCCCGGGGAATAGTTATTGTCTAGGTTAGGATTTCTATTTATTAGGTCTACTTGCTAGATTCCTTTCTAGTAAGATTTTATTTTTATTTTTTTAGGTTTTCTTTAGTCTATCTCATTTCTTTGTGTCTTTGTTCGTAACCTTTACCATCTGATATCATGGAAGGTGGTAACATCTTTGAACCCATCAACCCATTACAGGAAAACCACCCACAAAACCCACCACTACCAAACCCACCTCCTAGGCCCCGAACTTTAGGAGAGTATTCCCGTCCTAGCCACCAAGGCTATCGAAACACTATTGAGCTCACTCAAGGAGCCAATGTGTCCCCCGTGCGATCCGACACCATCCGGTTGGTGCAAAGCGGATGTGCATTCCATGGACTTTGTTCCGAAGATCCTAATCAACATCTCAAGGATTTCCTTAAAATCGTAGATTCTATAGACCTTGATGTTGTAACTAGGGAGTCGACCCGATTACGCCTATTCCAATTCTCTCTACGTGATCAAGCTATTCAATGGCTTGAACGTTTACTCGCGGGATCCATCACCTCTTGGGATGATCTCACATCTCGTTTCCTTGCTCAATTTTTCCCACCGGGGAAAACTGCGATGCTTAGAAATGATATCTTGATGTTCCAACAACGTCAAGGTGAAACCTTCTATGAAGCATGGACTCGTTTCAAGGACTTACTCCAAAAAGTCCCTTTTCATGGCATAAATCTCTGGCTATTAGTTAAAATCTTCTATGACCATGTCGACTTTCACACCAAACGTACCATTGATCGAGCCGCCGGAGGCAGATTGCGTGTGTTAGCCTCGCTCTTTTATAAAGATAACGTCACATACGTGAAATGGACTAGATATGTAGCAAGTTGTGCCAATAGGGACTACTTATGTTAACTAGGCAAACTTGTGATGTGTAGAGCCTATAAATACCCCTCATGACTCTCCATGAGGGGTGTGGGAAATTGTGTATCTTTACTTTCATTCTTAATATTATCCATTTTCTTCACCCTCTCTCTACTTTCTCTCTCTAAAACTAAATATGGATTTCATCTATAATCATCAACCAAGACCTCCCGAACCACATGAATCATCTATATTTCCGGTCCTACAATTGGCATCAGAGCCACGGTGTTTGTTTTGTTGATTTTTGTGGTTCGAATCGTGTTTTGAAGCTGTTTTTGTACCCATATTTTTCAGATCGGAAAAAAAATTTCTTATCTTTTCTTGGGAACAGTTTTATAACAGCTTTTATACATATTTGTGTATCCAACATATGGTCAAAAAGTATCATGCTTTACTATTTCTTGTGCCTTTCCTGTCTCAAGATACGAGCTTTTTGTGCAAGCTCAACTTTTAATACTTTTTGTTCATTACCGTGAATCATGGTCAAGACATGGTCATGAAAAAGGTCGGAAATTACATCGGAAAATTCATCGGAAACTGGGAAATGGTCGCCGGAATCTAATCGGAATTTCTTGTATAAGAAATCTCGATATGTACCTGTTTTTGAGAACACATGTGGTTTTCGAGAACACATACCCTAGTTTTCGAAATCATGTTCTCGATAAAATGCCATGTTCTCGATAAATGCAAAGTTTCGAAATTACGAGCTAACACAGTTTCGCAAACACAAGTTTACAAAGTTTCGAAATCTAAATATCAAAGTTTCGAAATTTTTGAAAAAGTTTCGAAAACAGAAAATGCAAAGTTTCGAAAATGTAAAGTGTAAAATTTCGAGAATATGTAGATGAAGACCAACGACCACCTAACCAATATACCAATGACTCCTGTGGACATCAGTTATATTCATCACCTGTCCACCCAATGAAAGCATCGAAATGAAAAAGAACAACATGTACGAGACATCTACAACAACCAACAACATCATATCCAAAGTCTATCCTAATCATCACAACCTCCAACATATCGTCATCTTCCTGCATCATACAACTAATATCAAACAAAATCTCAGACCTTGTTCCGTTTTTTTTAATCTTTTACAAAGATTTTTTAATGGAACAAATATCATCACTGATTTCTTTTCGAAGCTTTCACTTCACTTTAATATCCGATTATAAAGAAACGGTTTATAACAAATGAGTTATACCCGTTGCTTTAGTTCGTTCGGAAATCAATTACATCAAACCTACCCGAGACCATTGTGATGATCTTGAAGACCAACAATCTATTTTTTCTTCATTTCCTCTTCGGGATGAGAATCAAGTCATAAAAAGGGAGTACGGTTCATAGCTTCTGGGTTTCAGTCGTAGCAAATAATTATGATATCTTGTTTATGGGTGTTGGTTCGTGTATGTGAGATGGTGATAAGATATGATGATGGATATGAGATGAAGGATTTGGTGAGAGAGTTTAGGTGTAGGCGGATCTATCTGTGTTGGAGATTAGGTTATAACAAATGAATGATACTAGGGTTATAACTTGGGTGTTGGATCGAATTCATGGACTGGATCGGATTATGATAATCAATGGGTTATAACTTGTTTGGACTCCTAATGGACTTTCTATTTGAAATGTCATATGGACTGGGCTCATGTTATTATAATGGTGATGAACTAAAACTTAGTTCGTGGATGTGAATCTATAAATTGTTATCCGAATTTTTTTTCAAACAAAAAAGTTTAGATACAATTTTTAATAGTGGTACAATGAGTGGTATTTTGGTTCAAAAAAATTTCACGGGGATACATTATTCACGGCTAGAATTGTTTCGGTTCGACACAAATGACTACGGGGTTTTTGCACAATATTATTGATTTGACTTTGAAGTGACATTACAAAATGTGTACGTATTTATCTCAAAGTCTAGGGGTGGTTGGATGCATGACTTTCGAAGATACTTGTTTGTGCATTCACGGGAAATGATAGTGATTAAGACTTGGATTATCTAGTTATACCCGCTGTAAGGAGTTACATTGTAGTGCTCATGGGTTATAGCTATCACTTTAAGGAGTTATATTGTAGTACTCAGTGTCACACGCAGTTGTGGATAGTTCAAGAGGCGGAGAGTTCATATACTATTTGTGTCTTGAGTATATGTCTCTATCTATGCTTAAAGGAGTTACGTTTTAGTGCTCAGTATAGGTTCTTAGTCACACCATCGTACAAGATTAAGTCACAAGATGGGAGGTTTACTTCATTTTCAAGTTGGTCATATCAGGCTGTCTCCATATGTGGTCATTACTATTAGCCGGTGAATTACAAGGAGGTTCGTTTAAAGGTTGATTTGAGAGAAATGTATTGAGAGTATTTATGCGACATATAGTCACAAAATATGCTTTCATGGTCTATCTATATTGCATCAGAAGTGTAAAGTACGGGTAATTATGGCATGTACACAAAATAGTATAATGATTTCGATAAATCGCAACCATCAGGAGGGAGAAGAACATGCCAAAAGAAGTAGTGTTTCATCTCTAGTACGTTGCTTGTTCGAGGGAATTGTGCTTACACTGGAACCGAAGAAGTACTAATGATGTGTACATCGGAGCGTATTACCAACCTTCTGTGCAATGTTATGTGAGTTATATTGTCAAGATGCTCCCCGAACGACAACCATGTGCCTACACTTTTGAATCTACTTTATCCGCTGCGTGATGAAAAGAGAGTTGTCGGTTCAGGAGGGAGCAGGAAAAAGAAATAAAGGCTCACTAGTTAGGAGGGAGTAATAACCTAACTAGACCATTACAGTTGAAGTTCAGAGCTACAAATACCTTTGTCGTCAGTGTCAAAGGTCATACGCCGAGATCGTCGGAAAAGAGAACTTCAAGTCTGCCTCAGTATCTAGACTACAGAGACTCTGCGCTTCAACAACGTCAACATAGTTTACTATTGTTGTAATTTATGTATTTATAGGTCTCATTGTAACCATTCACGTGTGACGATATCTTGGAGGGAGATTGTTAGCCTCGCTCTTTTATAAAGATAACGTCACATACGTGAAATGGACTAGATATGTAGCAAGTTGTGCCAATAGGGACTACTTATGTTAACTAGGCAAACTTGTGATGTGTAGAGCCTATAAATACCCCTCATGACTCTCCATGAGGGGTGTGAGAAATTGTGTATCTTTACATTCATTCTTAATATTATCCATTTTCTTCACCCTCTCTCTACTTTCTCTCTCTAAAACTAAATATGGATTTCATCTATAATCATCAACCAAGACCTCCCGAACCACATGAATCATCTAAATTTTCGGTCCTACAGCGTGATAAAAACGCCGAGGAATCTTGGGAGATTATTGATGAGCTTGCTTTCGACAATCCAGAGTTATGGGAAGTTACTCATGTTATAAACTCGGCTATCAACGCAATCTCGACGTCTGGGGAAACCAATCAAATCTCCGAAGAACTCCTTTGCAAACTTGAGACAAAGGTTGACTATCTCATGAAAAAACAAAAGAGACCCTTAAGTCCTAGCCGGGCAACGGTCAATTCGGTCTCAAATACGATCCCAACACCGTTGTCTGAGTCACCCTCTAGAGAGAATGTCGAAACCTTTAAAAATTATACTCCACCTTATTCACCTCCTCAAAGCCTTAGCCTGGAATTCGAAGCTCGAATGAGAGAGTACATGGCAACCCATTCTGAGCGGCTTGCTAAATTCGAGGAAGCTATTTATAAACAAAAGGAGGAAATGCCAGAGAAAATGAAGGAGATGATGAGCCTAGTGGAGGAATACGCAAACCAAAAGACCCCAAAAATGATGTTACTAAGAAAAGAAAGCGCTACCCCCACTACCCGATTTGTTAACTCTATCACAATTGCCCACGAGGATAATGAGGAAAAGGAAACCCCTGGTGAACAAACCATTGAGGAACCGCCAAAATCCAAATCACTAGGTTACTACCTGAAACATGATATAAACGAGAACACCATAACAAATTGGATGAAGGGTGACGGGCGTAACCAATCCTCCAAACAGGTTTCAAAGAAGGAGAAAGAGGGGAAAGATGAGTATGATACATTGCCTGGGGGACCGGTATTCGAGAAGCTACTTATACAAAAAGTGGCTACTAAGCAGATGACTTGTGGGAACTTTGAGATTCCAGCCAGCATTGGGAATTTGCAATATCTGGATGCTTTCGTTGATCAAGGATCGGAAGTAAATCTTATGCCCCTAACTATTTACACCTAACTAACAACAGAAATGCCAGCCACCACCCGTGTTAGGCTGTCCTTCGCTGGTCACTCTTATGTATACCCTTTGGGGATTGCAGAGGATGTACTGGTTAATGTTGCAGGATTCATGTATCCCGTCGATTTCATGATCATCGATGATAAAGGAGATGGGTGCATGCCAATAATCCTTGGAGCACCATTCCTCACCACTGCTAGAGCTTTCATTAGGTATGAAAAAAGGGAAATCGAACTTAAGTCAGGAAAAAGAAAAATTACCTTTCCTATGACCCCACAATATGTGCAAGAAAACCGGATGAAAAGAAAGCTCGAAAACAATATTGACACATCGCCTAATCAAGTTCAAGAAAAAATTCTTGCGTGGGAAACAAGGATCAAAAGCTACAAAGAAACTAAGCCTGAGAGAGGTAAAAGCTGCAATAAAATTCATGTCAAGTTTGAATGTAGTCAACCGACGGAGAATCATGTACCATTCGCAAAAAGAGACCTGGTACTCTTAAGACACTCAGAGATAACAGTACCTCCCGATAAGCCAAGTCCCTGGTGGTATGGACCATTCACAATTGAAAGCATATGCCAAGATGGGATAGCTACCTTGAGCAATAAAGGAGGAGGGGAGGTGACTGTGAGTGTCGATCGATTGAAACATCACCACCACGATAGTGAGGATCATAATTATATGGGATACGTCATCTCGAGAGATGAGGTCACGTAATTGCCCATGACCTTGAGTCTAGCTACAAGACTCATAAATAAAGAAAAGCGCTTCTTGGGAGGCAACCCATGTTTTGTGTGATTTTTATTTGTTTGATTGTTATTTGCTTCCGTATGCATGCTTTATTTTTATTGTTGGTAGATCATGTTTCAAAATAAAATTGTGAAAATGCTTTATTTTGTCCTTTAACTTCGTCTAAACTTCATATAAAGGTATTTTGCAAAAGCTAAGTGTAAGGGGAAACCCCAAATTTGTTTCTAAGAACGAAATTGATCATGATTCTCCACAATATTAAATGAACATGTATATTAGTAATTGTTTGTGTAACACCCCGAAAATTTGATAAGCAGCGGAAGTCTAATCGGGGTCATTACAGTTTAGTACACAGTCATACTCATAGAAAATAATTCAAAAGATAGTTAATATCATTCCATGAAAACTCAAAGTAGTCAGAGTTACAAACATTTTTCCAAATGTTAATCATTTCGCAAAAGAAGTGATGAGTTTGAAAAGAATGATATAATTATTGAAATAAAAAGGGAGGTCCTGTGTGCTCTTTCGCCAACTCCGTGCCACCATGCCTGCTAGTTTCCTGAGATAAACATGCTTAAAAAGTCAACACAACGGTTGAGTGAATCCATAGTAGTTTAAATAGTAATAGTGTGAACACAAGTCAAGTATTTGAAATAAACAAGCCAAGATAGATCGGTCTTTACTAAACTGGTGTCATATTGCTCTTAAGCCTCACGAAACGCAAGCCTTAACATCGTATCGAAATATCATAAAGATAAAAATTACCTACACCACGAGGGATGTAGATAACAAAGGGGCCCTCGGTGACTAGAAATGTGCAAAATTTTCATGGTACCTCGAATATAGCACACCTCCTGCCAAATAATCACTTTGACAGAGATGGGCTGCCGTTCCAATAGATCTATTAGCTATATTCGCGCTCACTCGCAAGTGATTAAGGTTCGTGATATGAGGGACTTGTTGCACGAGTGTCAACTTAGGCAATATCAGGTAGTAATAGTATACAGAAAAATACTTGTGTTCGGTTTATAGCATGTATCTCCCCACGGGTTTAGAAATAATTAAAAATGTAGGACCATGAACTCACCTAAACGGTGTACTGCTACAACTAGCAATGAAATTCCTCCGACTTGCGACCTATATATATATATATATATATATATATATATATATATATATATATATATATATATATATATATATATATATATAACAGGAGGCGTATGACATCATTAATGCCACCTCATTGTCCAGTCATTACCCAGTAATTCATTTTGTTGGCACCTTATCAGCCATGTCATCAGTAATGTCCACCTTGGCAATTAGTGTTATTTTTTTTAATTAATTTCGTTTTTTAAATAATTCTGAAATTTCGGATTTATTTTTGCCAAAAAATCATTAGTTGGATTCGAACTTGTGTCTATACTCTTGAAGGAGACACCTCAACCAATGGAGCAATCCAAGTTTTGTTATTTAATTTCCAAGTAAAAATTGATAAAGGCAATAATTAGAAGCACAAAAATCTAATAATAATCCAAATCGTATTACCCATTTTTAATTGTACGTAAACAAATTCTCATCATTCATAATAACGTTTCCTCAAAACCCTAATATCATGTTTTCCTCTAATCCCTAAATTACGATCGACATAAAAAAAAAATTCATCAACCAACCATGGCGGATGAGGTATATATGATCGTTTCATTATGTATGTTGTTTCTTTAATTTTTGTACACAAACGTACCAATTCCTCCTTTGATTTTCTTGCTCAGAATGTAAACAAAGATGCAGCCATGTGAAACACCCGCACCAGATCTTCATATTCATCATAGAATATTCATTTATACATTCGTTGATAGGTAAATATTATATACCGTTTTCCATTACGAAGATGCAGCCATATGAAACACCCGCACCAGATCTAGATCTTCATCTTCATCTTCATCTTCATCACAAAATATTCATCTATACATTTGTTGTTAGGTAAATATTATATATTGGTTTTGATTTTTTGTAGGCTGCACGGCAGTTCTCTTGATCACCGTTTTCCATTACAAATTATAATTTATATTGTATGATTTTGTATGTTGGCGATACAAATTGCTACTACCATTCAGGTATCATTATTACAATTTTGGCGATACAAATAGATGATTAGAACATGATTTTATTCAATGGATAAACAATTCATATATATGTTTTGAATACTTATTTGATAATTTAATGTTGCTGTATGGCCACAATTATCGAATATGATGGAGAAAGAGAAGCTCTTGCTATGGCTCAATTCTTACATGAGCATGAAACTCCACGGCAATAAGTCTCTAAATTATGTATGGTTTGCATTCAGGATTTTTTTAATGATAGATTAAATGATGGCTATTTTAATGATATGCTATGAAACATATGAAGCTTATGGATTTATTTTCTCATGGGGCATGCATTATGGTGGTAAGTTATTTTCATGCCTCACTATGTTTCAATATTAATTCCATCTCATATTCATTGAATGTCTTGAGAACAGAGGTAAATGCATCATATCTATATATTATGGCAATGTCTTTTTCTTTATTGCTTTTACAACACATATTCGACTTTTAAAATGCAGGTCCATCTTTGTGTCTGAATCCTGAAAGAAACAAACCGTTGTCTGAAAATGAGTTAATTAATGAAACAACAGCCTTATGCCATTGAACGAGGTCTCCATAGTAATGCTACATTTGTCGGGTATACATATTTTATGCACATACTTTCCTTAAAATTATTTGTTTGGCTTTCTTTTCTTTCTGTATGGTTTTTAAATGTTCATTTTCATAATAGAATTTTGGCAACACATTTTTACCAAGATACGTCTTTTACGAGAACCCGTTCAGATGCTAAAGATGCCTTGAGAATGAGATACCATGTGATTGGCACAGTGACGTCAAAAGAGCTCTCTTCAAATGTCTTACATCTATGAGGTTCACGTGCTCAAGATCGATATATTGTATGCCTATATTATGCTATTGTGGAGGTTTAGTATGAATTTCAGTTTGAATAGATCGAAAAAAAGGGACCTAAATTTGCATTTATGTTGGTGTTTTAAAGTCCATTTAGTCCTTATGTTTATCGACTGAAAACTGATAAACTTTGTGATTTTGAATCTTTTAGAGAGACCCTCTAAGGATTTTCTATGAATCACTACACAAACAAATACCAGCTAGCGAAACGGCCACGATTTGATAAGAGATATATATATATCATATTTTTTTAATCTTTGTTCCTTTGTCCTACTCATAATTTATCACACTTACTTATATGCTTGTCATCCATACATGATACTGATTATGTGATATTGTTTTTGATCCACGTGCTCTCTATTGTTTGTCGGTATACAGAGGTATTTAGGGCCATTTGAGAAATAGAAATACACTAGGATAACTAAGGTGTGCGGAAGTGAGTATCAGGTTTTTAAATATTGTCAATGGTATAATGTTTTCAATATTTAAACACCGGTGTAGTTTTCATATGGTTTTTGTTTCTCTCTTTGAGGTTGTCTCTTCTCTATTACATATGTTTATAGCAAAAACTTGCTTTCCCAACAGATGTACCATTGTTAGCATTGCTCACTGGATACCACTATCATGGACTATGATCGGGTTCTTGTCATTGATGCAGGTAATTTCTTGTCATCATCTTTTGGTTGAAAAGTAGGCAGGCCGAGTAGGTTTATTAATGGGGCGATCAAAAAGGATGATCTCAGATAGGCCATGTTTGAAGTTTTAGCAATCATTAAAGTTGATCATTGTTGATGCTTTATCTCAGTTAGGTATATATTGTTTTTCATTAGTTATTGTAACTTCTTACTAAAATTCGACCCGATATTGAAAACTTTTATATTTTCTCTCATATTCGATAAACATATATTTCTTATGTTTATATCTTTATTTTTTTGTAAACCAGGTAAAGTGAAGTTCTCTGGTGTAAACAGAGGGCCAGGGTCACATTGAACCCAACCAGCTGCAACCCAATTCACAAAGTTAATGTCTTAAAAAATTAGGATCTCACTTAAAACATGTTAGCCATATGGAGTACCTTTCTCGGGCATGTTAACCAGTGGAAGCGACCCTTAAATTGGATGTGACGACCTGATTACTTCATACTTGGTTCAGGTTGGCACATAAGACTCGGATTATAAAAACTAACCAAAACATGTTGCATTGTTCCATTGTGCTCAGTACGGATTTTTTTAGATGCAAATTTAAAGTCTCTATGTAGGTTAATGTTCCAACATATATTTTAATGTTTCCAAAATTTACTGCTTTTTCACAGTTTAAGGGGGGTGTTTGGGATTGGTTTTTTAACTCCTTAATTGCTTACCTTTAACCATAAGTAGCAGTCTATTATCCCCTATGTTATACCTGAATTCGATAGCTATTTTTTATCTTAAGGTTACTTAGCTCACAATTTGTAACGGAATTAGCAATGGATATAAAATCCATTGGTAACTTAATCTTAATCTTAATCTTAATCTTAAACTTGCCATTACGAATGGTCAAAGATTCTTATATTTCTTTAACGGATAATTATAGTTTATTAACCGTGGGTTTGGTTAACCTATTAGTTTGCATCTCAAATGATTTCGTCTGTAAGTTCCCGTATATACTATTTACCAAAAAACTTTACTATTGAACATCTAAATCTTTATTATATAGGTTAATATTACCTAATATAAATTAGGTGTAGCCTTATTTAAATTGTCGACTAAGCACAGTTTCATAGATAATTACAGACTACTGATATTACTGATAATTACTGTAGGACAGTAAGTCGAGCATTGGGTTGAGAACTATTGTTTACGTTATAAAGAAAAAGTAAACCAAATCGTGGAACAGGCTTTGAAGAAAGAGGGAAAGACTCCAGCTTTTGTGAAAGTTGATTCGGATAAATAGGTCGATGAATATGAATAGGACGAAAAGGGTTAGTCGGTATTGTAACCTACAACTTCTTCATTGGGATAAATGACTGGTGACAAGTATTTCTCAGAAACATGACTTTAAGGGGTTCTCACAGATCGACAGTCTTTACAGTGAAGGATTATTTCTAAAACTAGGTCTTTAAGATGACCTTCTAAAGAAGCTTCCTTTGCCTATTTTGGTGTCTCGGCTACATGAATCTAGCCACGGTGGTGGCCTTCTCAAATATGACACCCCAAAGATTTTATCCAAGGACAAATTCGCTTGGTTACGTAACGATGAATTTGCTCGCCAAATTAACTATTTCCGGGGTGAACCCTGTCCGCATTGAGAAGCTTAAGGTTTTCTTACCAGTGAGTCAGCTTGATCCTGATATATATGGCCCACAAGAGTCAGCTCTCCAAGAAGAATAACTGTACACCAACATATGTTTTTTATTTTGCATAAGGTAATTTTGTATTGCAACAGGGAAGCACAAAAGAATGCAAGTATGTCTCGAATCCCTGAAATTTTTTCCCTGAACCAAGCTGAACCTAGGCCTAAACAATGCAACAATCACCTGATGAAACCTAAAAATCAGTGCCTCGATATTAGTCACTTAAATGTGTATTCAAAACTACTACTGATGTGGTGTTTCTTGAGAGTGTGATTAACGCATTTAAGTCACTACACAACCTGAACATCCTAAACATAAGTCAAGTCAGCTGATGCTTGACTTTTTGAGAATCCTCAATCATAAACCAACACCAAGCCATTCACCACTGCCATATAGCTGATGTGGGCATAAGCTGGTTTTGAGAATTGAATCCCTGAACCATGAGTGAAACGGAATACTTCTCTTACCAGGAAGTGAGTTGGAAGGCCGAGGTCATCACAGATGCAGCTTAACCAGAATGGGTGTGAGCCTGAAAGAGTGTCCTTGATTCACTCAGGTACAAGTGCAATGGCTGAGATGGTTGCATAACAGTGTCGAAGATTGTGGTATGAATCAGAGGGTTGCAATACCGGGTTCTTCCAGTTTGACTCATGGTGGTGGAACTTGAAATTTCAACAAAGGATGGCTTTCGAGGCATGGAAAAAGAAACCATTATTAATCGGTGGGCACGTCAAACTCAAACAAAGAGGTATTGATTCATCTGCTATTTTGTAGTTTGTATAACTCTATATATTCTCAAAAGATAAATTGGCAAGAAGTTTATGTATATTCTTCGTGTGGGATATCTGAGTGATCACGACTTATGAATGTTAATGTGACCCTAGCACATAGACAGGTTTGCCGCTGAGGTAAGGGATCCAGAGAAGAAACAAAAAAGAATTTGGCTTGGAACTTATGATACACCAGAACAAGCAGCACTGACTTATGATAAAGCAGCGTTCAAGCTACTTGGTTCACGAGCCAAGGTTAATTTCCCTCTCTTGATCGAGTTGGATGATTCATCGGTCATCATGGCTGCTCTATCCTCTAGCAAGACGCACGCGGAGGCACCAATCGCGACTAGAAGGAGAGAGGAAACGTCAGAAACAACATGTTACCCCACCACTGGCCTCAGTAATGACGATGTAACGATGGAAGATGGTAGTAGTCAAAGACTCTACGCAAAATTTACAATCAGATATATGGTTTTCACTACAATAATGGTACGCAATCTTTCTTGACAGAATTACTCACAAAATATAGAGAACTGATTGATTAATCTGATATTACAAATTTCATATCTTTGACACTTGAAAGTGCGATTTTTGTTTATTTTCAATCAAATACACGAAGTCATTATATTTACAAATATTATATTTACACATCTATACCAGCTAATATCTCACGTATCAGAAATGTCTCAATTGAGCTTTGAGACCACAACCATTAGGTTGATGGAGCCATTCAGATAGCACTATACCAGTAGGCCAGTGTCTTTTGATACATGAAGTTTTTCTTTAAAATAGTTTCTTATATATTTACGAGCGCGATTAAAATTTGATTCACTTGTATTTCCTTGCATGAAGAAAATTAATGTCCAGAATTTGTATATTTGTTGTAGTGCTCACATCTTCATCATTACCAGTGCTAGAATCAACAACCGCTCCTGTCACTACCATCACCTCAACCAAGAATTGTGATGACGCTGCCATTGAGCATGATATGAATTTGGATTTCCAAATGTGAAGAATGAAACCCGAAGAATCATATTCAGGAAGTATGCTGCAACAATCATCTACCTATTGTGGAACTATGATGCAACGATACCCGATGATTTTTATTTCCTTGAATTCTTTAGAAAATAGGTAACCAAATTATTTGCATTTCATAGTTTATTTACTATCTTATGTGTTATGTAATGTAACGTTTCATGTCCTATCATTATTCTTTTTATTCATTTTTTTCTGATCTATCACCTCGTCTTTGATATATCGACGGAATGACTAATTAATTGCTACTAAAAATCAAGCAAAAAAAATACACTAAATCTTCTAACTTGTAAGGCCATGACCTGTCTATACAATCGCACAGAACCCATGTATAGTGATATAATATCGTAACTCACTAACTCTAGCTGGAGTAAAAAAACTACGTATACACTGCCATAATAGAGACTCGGCAGAGAAGGCCAGTGAGAACATGAGGGATCATGAGTGTCAAACAGACAACAGCTGCAGCATAGGCCATTTGAGTATTCTTATTACAAAGTATGATTCCATTAGATAATACATCAAAGAGATAAAAATTTGAAAATATTACGTTTTTCTTTAAACATATATGAATCATGTTTCATTGGATTTTATATTTCCAAGTATTAGAAGGTCCATATTTTTTTACGGTACTCAAGCGTTGATCCCTTTTGCCTACTTGTCATACTTTTACTGAATCTTAACGTTAGATTTTTTACTATCTTTTCCAGAAAGATTTACGAGAACCAGCATATCTCAATACTTTTAATTGCCTACATACTCAAGGTCTCTGGCTTAGTCGTATCTGAGTGTTTTCAATAAGCAATACGCTGTGAGTTCAAGTGCGTCTTATTCAAAACATTTGTAAGATTCTGTATGATAGGTTGTGTAATCGACGAAAGAGATAATTTTGGAGGAAAAGTTAAAGGTCGGGAACTGGATATATTCTTTTGGTGACTTTGATCGATGAGAAAGCTGATACCAGTAGCAATGCGATCAAGCTCAAGGTTTGTATCTTTTAACCTTCTTTTCTGTTCAACAGACTTTAAGATTCCGCCCGTTTTAATTTGTTGTGCCAAAATGGCCCGGGTTAGGTAATGGGTCATCAAAATGAGTTAAGTTTGGCTCGGGCTGGGTTAGTTCGGAACATTCACTTTATAATAAAAATAGTTACTCAGTCCAACAGCCTTTTCAAGATCATATTATCTCAATAAAATGATTTAGCAGGTTTTTCATAAAATAATAGTTACTCACCCAACTTTTTACACTAATGTCAAACTCTTGCTGACTATGCTAGAATAAATCAACTAATGATATCTTTATACTTTGAGTTTCAAAGAGGCTTCAAAAAATTTTGTTATGCAAATTATGATATCTCGATTTTTTATGAAATACAGGAAGAGATCTCAACATTATTTAACAAAGCGGCAAGAACGATAGAGAATTGTCCTCAAATTCTGCTCCACTTAAAGAGTAAGTTCAAATCATCACTTCAGAATGGTCTTTAGGAGCTAATGTTGTCAAAATTTAATGTTTTAGTTTTGATGTTTCTTAGGAAGCTACTCAATAAGGTATGAAAATAGAAAACTATTTCAATACCAGTATGTAAAATATTTTATAAAATATGAAAATGGAAAAAAGTTTTTACCTCACCATATTTTTATTGAAGTTGCTTATTCAAAGTGCATTATAATTTTTTATTGATTCATCATTTTAGTACTTTTTTATTTTCTTTTGTTTGTTGCAGTAGCTTAATCGGGTTGTTTGAGATTTCTTATTTAGATGTTTATGAAATAAAGATTGTTACATGGGAAAATTCTAGATTTGTGTTTAATTATTGCTTCGTATATATGATTTGAGTATTCTATCATTGATCTTCCGCTCGAGTGTATGGTATTATTGGATGCAAATGAGTTTTTGCACCTGTATGCCGATGGAACCGCTATGATCGGCTAGGGACTGAATCAAATATGCTTTGTTATGCATGTGGAGTTGGTAATTCTTACTACTTATTGAGCCTTGCCACTGGCTTGAATATAATTATATTACATGTTATGAGTAACATAAAACACAACCCAATATCAAGTTTCAACGACAAATGACTGATCATGTCTTTTTTTTTTTTGGGTGTTTCAGAATTCGTCTTAGATCAAACAAAGTCACGTTGTTTGCTCTAGGCCACTCTAATCATGATGAGATAAATATTGTCTTCCTCAAGGTTTCTATGGTATAATATTTTGTTGTACATTGCACAATCGTATGAGAGCTTCATGTATGATGAATTTATTTCATTGCACTTAAGGTACCTTCATTTTCTTAGCTTCTTTGCTCACATTATCTTCTTTACGGGGATAAAAGAATAAAATACGTGAAATAATATTATATCTCATTCATGTTTTGCTGTTGTGGGTAGTTTGGTTAAGTGTGTGGCCGAAGGATTTCTTAATGGTCATTATTAGGGTGTGTTTAGGATTGTTTATTAGAGCGGTTATAGATAAGCCAATTGTAACTATCCAATAAAGAGAAGAATCAAGTTCTATAATACATTGCTAAGTTATATGAAATAAACTGTATACGGCCGTAAGAATTCCCAAACACCCTGTAAATTGAATTATTTGACTTTTTATATCTTTTATATGATCATATATTTCTTTTCGTTCTTAATGCATTCAAAAAATAATTTGGTATGTTTAGAGTTTATTTTCATTAAGTTACTTTTTTCAATGATATTTATAAGTCATGCCCGCCCATCGGGCGGGCTTCGACATCTAGTGTATATATATATATATATATATATATATATATATATATATATATATATATATATATATATATATTACCATCGGTGCTTTAGATTCGATTCGTAAATGACATGTGATATGTCTCGAGTACGGTGATATTCATTCGGGTGTCTTAATATATTCCAAAATAACTTTACATAGTTATTTGTAATGTTGATACGAACCGGTGTTCAATAAATGTTAATTTATTTGTGATAATAATAACGTTAATAAAAATATTTATAATTAAATATTTTTAATAAAATATATATTTATTTTGAAGTCACAATATATATGTTTATATATTTATATATACAAAAGTTTAAATATGTAGAGTAATTAAATAAAGTATCCTTGTCAAAATTGACCTTTGACTTTAATAAAGTTACACTTTTTACCTCTTGGTAAAAAACAATTATATTTTTAGTCCTTATTAGTAATTTTTACACTTTACACCTCGATCTTTAGAAAAATACAGTTTCTACCCTCAAATTTTATTAGAATCGGCTGTGTTATATTTTAGTACGAAAGTTTGGTGGTTTTGTCACTTTTAGTCCCTTAACGCAAGGTTTTGCAAAAATAGTCCTTAATTAAGTTTTTGAAAAACAAACTTTTTGGTACAATAAAAGTAGTAATTACAACTTATAAAAATCCTTAAAATCAGTTTTGAAAGTCTTATGTGTCACGCTATTTTTCAAGTTTTTAAACCGAAAATCTCTTTTGATAACTAAATGGGCTCGTTAGCCCAACTTAGGCCCAAGTGGCATTTTATTTGTATAAAAAGGGTGCTCGACTAGGATTTGGTTTTGGTTTAGTTTTCGTAGCATAAGATCGAGTATGTCTTGCATGTGTCGTTAGTTTGGTTAAGCACTTAAGCGTGAGTCGAAGAATTAGGACATCGAAAAATATATATATGTAGTACGTGTAAAAACGAAATGGTGAGCCCTTTCCTAAGGGGTGTCGAGGCGTGAACATATATATAGTTACTAGTGTAATAAGTGTTATATACTTAGATAACTTTACGTAATGTGCCCCGTGTGAAATAAACGTGATGTGCATGAATGTAGTAGAGTAAGAAATGAAATAGGAAGTGATGACTTACAACACCGAAAGGTGGTGGGGAGTCCAAGTGATACGAAACAACAAGCAAACGTGATACTCCTTCGTAGTGACCCTCGTTCCAAATATTTGTTACCCAAGTAGTTCTTAACCCAAAATCTTCGTGTGAGCCTCCCTTGGTCTCGACAGTAAGTAAAGGAAGAAAGAAAATAGTTTTTGTGATTTGAGATCTTAGTTAGTAAGTTTAGCATGTGAGTTGGTCTTTGGATGTGTCAATCGAACAAGACAAGCTTGTCTCTAGTTCCTTGTGTTATGTCAAGTTGAGTGTAGTAGTCTTTTAGGCTATAATGATTTTGTTGATTAGTTTAGTACTAGGGCAAAGCAAAGTTAGAAACATGTGATGTACTAGGAGGATTAGTTTAATTGAAAGGTGTTTGTGTTGTTGGTTAATGAGACACTTGATCTTGTGGGTAAAGAAGACTTAGGGTGTAATGGTTTAAACCAAAGGTTATCTAGCTCATTAGGTTACATGTAGGGTGGCTCATATGTTGGTTTTTGGTTGATCTCACACGCAAGTGTGATACAAAGGTGGGTTTGTGTCGAGTTTAGGGGGAACCAAGGAGAAAAGAAATTACAAAAGATTTGTTGTGGTTTGGTGGTGTTTTGTTATGGGTTCGAGTATGGGTCTACACCTTTGTGTATCATCTAGGTCGCGTGGCTTTGGTAGTGTCGAGTAGTGTGGGAGGGAAAAACAATCGTGAACATGTATATATATATATATATATATATATATATATATATATATATATATATATATATATATATACAATTTATTGTAGCTAATTGGCTACAATTTTAAGCTATAAAATGTGGGTCCCTGATTCTTTTTGTGGGTCCTGATTCTTTTCTGTGGGCCCTGATTCATTGCTAGTGTAATTTTTGTGAAGAATTGTAGCCAATTGGCTACAAAAAATGTAGCCAAGATATCCCCATATATATATATATATATATATATATATCTATATTATATATAACAGGAGGCGTTACACGTAGATAATGCCACGTAAACGCCACCTCATTGCCCAGTAATTCATTATGTGCCATGTCATCACATTGTGGCCATGTAAGCAATTTTTTAAATTTATTTTGTATTTTTTTAATTATAAATTTTTTAAATTAGCAATTTTTTTTTATTTATTTAAATTTTCGGATTTAATTTGTAATTTTTTTTTTCATTTATTTAAATTTTCGGATTTAATTTGTGTAAAAAAGGAGTTTTCAAGATTCGAACTTGGGATGGGAGACACAAATAAACAACACCTCAACTACTACACTAGCACATTACTTGAAATTTATTTTACAACTTATAATCTATAAAGGTATGTAATTAAAGAATCTTCTACCATAATAATACCATACAAAACATATTATCAAAAAAAACATACGTATATTTTTTTTCACAAAAAGAAAAACTCTAATCATGAGAACTCTCTCCATGAAGAAAACTCGATTTTAGGGTTTCGCTAAATCACATAAATCGTCATAAAAGCCATGACATTAGTCCCCTTTATTTGATTATATTTTGCATAACCATTTGACTTATTCATAATGATAACGATTTGATTATTCACCAGGTTATTTGTATCACGTTTTATGGTTCTTTTTACAAATCACGCATAGAAAAAAGGTATGCCTCTTTTCCCTCAAAACCCTAATGATGAAACTTTGTTATCGTGTATGCAGATGTTGGTTTGTTTGCAGCTTTTTTCAAGTTAGAAGTTTTCTTTGCAGGTTAGTAGTGATTATTAGTTGAAATCGAGCAAATAAACTTTTATACATAATGGTTATTCACTGATTTAAAAGTTTCTGAATGCATTCTCCACAGGAGAGTGTTCTCATCGCCCATCATGTGCAAACGTTCATACTTTGCTTGATTATTGATTGGTTAATTCATGTTGAATTTTGTTTATTGATTGCATGTATCAATAACATACAAATATCAGCATTTTCCTAATGTTTGGTTATATCATTCTATGATTAATTAATAATAACATCTCCTAATGTTTGGTTATATCATTCATGTTGAATTTTGTTTATTGATTGCATGTATCAATATAATATCGAAGTTTGGTGGTCTTCTTTGTTTTTTTGTTTCCCTATATATCGTTTATTCCAGTTTTCCATCGACTTCATCGCGGAATTTGTCCAAGACGGATAAGCAGACTACTTGCTTTTGAAGTTTATGTATAATTAATGTTCATGTAGTGAATATTCAATTAAGATACCTTAGTTTAACTTTCACATTAAGTGCAGTTCGTGCATTTTATTGTGAGAATGAAGCATTGTCGGGCGCTAGAGATACTGAAAGCTACCATGTAGCAATAATAGAGGTATTGAATATCAGTTACGGTGATTAACCCATCCTTGCTTGCATAAGTTAAGAGCCCCAACTACAAATCATAATGGCTTGGGTAAATTTATATGTCAATCGTGAGACAACCATTAATATCTACATAAAGATATGGTTCCGGATTTGATGATCGCTATAAATTTGCTTATTATCAACAATGATGTTGACACTGAGTTTAGCATGTTATCTATGTAGTTTTATGACTACGTCAATATATTTGTTGCTATTTTGATGTTGAGTCGTTGGCTCAAAGTACCTTTGAATTTTAAATTTTGTTTTGTAATCTTCTTTTAAGCCAAATGTTTATCGTTAAATTCTAACATTGACTCAAATATTTCAGAGATTGTTGGAAAGGAACTCAAATACACCATCATCGAAGAGGTACAGATTATATATACTTACTGCTGATGTGAATTAAATTTTTGCGACCCAATACAAATTGATACAACATCACTGACGTATAACAGTATAAGTATAAGAGTTTTGCAACTTGATTAATGACTTTTGATAAGTACCAATCTTACGCCAATACCCTGTTATTTATCTATTAATGGTAACCATGAATTAAAATTCGTTGCGTTCAACGAGCTAGCTAGCTTGGACCAAGAGCAGATGCACGAGATTATCGTGGTCAGGTCATGTTTTGTCTAAAGACACGCAGGTATGTGTCACAGCTGCTGAAACCAAAACAACAAATATGTGCAGTTTTCGGTTATTTCTTTTCTAAAATAATTTCCAACAACAGGTAGGGTACAACTATTAGCTTGGAACCCCCGCTACTTACTACTATTTCAACCCACGTGTTCCAGAAACTGAACAAATACTTTATGTGTGAGGATAAACACTTCGGTTGAAATCCATAAACACAAACGGTTTAACGATTCTAAAACCATCTCTTTTACATTATCAGATATAACCAATTTATAGAACAAACACTACCATTAGAAATTGAAACAGAAAGATACGCTAACCTGGAACAAGAAAAGTTAAGGAATTGTATACTACTCAACATATTGTTAGATTATCCGGATACTCAAATGGTACGGCTCATTTTTACATACACACACACACACTCACTCATTTCTAACTACATTGCATCTGATTATTTGTAAATTTGATCAGGGAATACGATTTACAACTGAAGCTATCATATTTAAAATAGACGGAAGAATGCCATGGTATTTTAACAAATGATAGCCGTGGACTCTCATCAATACCCGTTGGAGTATTTAAAGTGGTCGTTGTCAATCTTTTTATTTATTTAACATTGCGGCTAATATTTTTTAGATGCTTATGAGTTATGACAGTAGAAAATTTAGAAAAGAAACCAAAGCCGTTTGATGTCCATGGCAGAGGTGCAACTTTTCTGAGCTAATAAGTACTGCATTACTTCATGAGTCAGTAACATGTAATACACAGCGTGTTGGATTCTGAATATTTAGAAACAAGATCAAGAATCCAATATTAGGTCACTGCCGTTGTGTGTTAGTTTTCTTACTTCTATAGCTACTTGACACATTTAAGCTCCAACAATAGCTTTTAAATAAAAACTCAATAAATGCAGGACTTGCTAGCAAAGAGAGGAGACACTATAGTGATATGCAAACTGTTGTGTACGTCCCCATTTATGGTTTTATTTTTTTTATTTTATTTTATTTTTATTTTTATTTTTTTTTATCTTCAGCATCTTACTATGCTCAGCAGATTGTGCCTGAATCAGTACACATTTGTATAATCCACACTATGATTATCAGAGGACAAGAAAAAGAGGTGGAATTTTGGAACCACCTATAGGTATATGTGTCGATTTGATTTATAGTTACAACCATAACGGGTCAAATTCTAAAAAGCTGTTTAAAAGGGTGTTTGGGATTGCTTATTTGAGTGGTTTTCTGCTTCCTTATCGGATGTTGAGTGTTTGGATACTATTTCTTTGGCACTTAAAAATAAATACGTTGGTACCTCCTAAGTACATGAAATTTTCTAAATTTAATTTAAATTTTATCTATGTGTACAACTTTAGGTAAGAAAGGGCAAAGAAGTCGGCCTGAGTCCTAATATACCCGTTTTGACCCGTTAAGCAACCCATAGGAGGGTACAGAACTCGGGGTCAAAGCCGTAAAACCAAATCACAACCATTCTTTGAGAGACCAACATACTCGATCCTGTCCCGTACTCGGTCATAATATTTTCAATTTAGCAGTTTTAGTTCAGTCTCGGTTCCACCTCTAACTCGAATTGTTTTTAGTGCAGCCAAACAGTTACAAAAGGGCGGGTTGGCAACATGGGTGCGTGTGCAAACTGATCAACTGGTTTAGGATGCACACTTTTGGTGCTGACTTTGCTACTTTTTGAAGTCTTATGAGGATTGATTGCACCTGTACATATCTGCAATTTTTTTATTTGCTTATCGAAAGTAAGTAGCTGCTTTTAATTTTTGAAGTGTTATTGTCCTAAATGATTATAAAGATCATAGCAAACACTAATTAAAAAAAATGCAGTTATAGAACCTGAAAATGCTATAAACCATTAATGAATTTCACAGCACAAATGCCAAACATAAGGGTTAATTGACACCAAAGACGGAAATTCACCATCGGTTAGGTACAAAACTCATTGCACTTACTGGGGACACATATCAATATCATTAGCATGTACGAGTTGATGGTAAGCTGATTACTCGGGGCGAACAGTTAATGTAAGTGAACTTAAAAAATTCAACTACATGTCTAAAAAATTAACTCTATATTACGAAAGCTAACTTACGTTTCAATTTAGGGCTGGGTTCAAGAAATGGCTTCATTTGTGAAATCATTGGATCGACATCATTTATTGGAGATTGGTATGGAAGGGTTTTATGGCGATACAATGCCCGAACGAAAGCAAATAAATCCAAGTTACCAAGTTGGAACTGATAAGGCATTGGTTTCGCCACGATACATGCATATGTTGATCAATGATTTAGTTCTAATACCCAATTATTGTAATTTTGCAGATCTATGCATATTCTAATGTTGGTAATCTGCATATTTTAATGTTGCTAACCTAGTTAGTTTTAATTTATTTATTTTTGTAATGAAGTTTAGTATAATATTCGTAGATTGTGTGCTACTTGATAAGTTTGATTATGGCTGAAGCAGGTGATGTAATAATGTTATAGTTCGAGAACTCACTCTGGCAGTTTTTGGTTTGCACTTTATATCATCCTTTTCATCCTCAATACTTTCTCCATAGACTACTTTTAGTTACATTTTGAATCTGATCAGTATATAACTTTGAACTTATAAGAGAATGATTATACGTCATTGGAGTAGCACATTATGACATGAGAGTTGCACAACAGTGATATTAATGGCATTTTGGGCACATTTGATCAAGCTGCAGAATGGGAGGGTGACATTATAACTTCAGTAGTTTTTGAACCAGATATAAGTCCTGGCTCAGTCGGACAACCATATTTACTGCCGGGTAATTTTATAAAAGTGATAGTTTACTTTCATTTTTTTCGTTAATTTAGTATGTCACTCATGTCTTATGTTCTTTTCAACTCTGCAGTGGTGATATCCCAATTGCCAAGGCAAGTTTTGTCGTTGACTATGGCCATCAGGTCCCACAAGTTGTCAGAGCAAGGTGCGATCACCAAGAGAGTGACAGCCATCAGAGCAAGGTGCGATCACCAAGAGAGTGACAGCCATCAGAGAAATGGTTGGGATGGATGTTTTGTGTAGTTACAAGACTGGTACTCTCACGTTGAACAGACCCACAGTCGATAAAACTCTCATTGAGGTCAGTTTTTACTACCAATTTGAAGTTATCTTCTTTTAAAAGTCTAAAGTTTTCTTTTCGATTTATACTTTACCGATTAAAAAAAAGAAAAAAAAAAAGAAAAAAAAAAAGAAACTTTTCTTTTCAAGTGTTCGTTAAAGATACTGACAAGGATCATGTGGTTCTAATGGGAAAAAGGGCTTCAAGAGTCGAGAATCAAGATGTGATAGATGCTTATATTGTTGGAATGCTTCCGGATCCAAATGAGGTAAAAAAATAGGAATACAACTTTCAGGCTTGACAGGCCTAAAAGAACCATGATATCATGGCGAGCTATGACCTGCTTCTCTAAGTTCAAAGTTACAGAAATATGTCTTTTTTTATGCAGGTACGAGCGGGGTTCGCTGAGGTACATTTTTAGTTTTCAATACAGTGGATAAACAAACAGCAACAACATACATCGATCAAAGTGGAAATTGGCACAAAGTGAGCAAAGGAGCACCTGAGCAGGTCTGTAATTTCTATTACTAACTGAACCTAATCTTCGTTTTGTTCCTATATGCAAATGACATGTTAAAACCTCTCAGATTGTGCAGATATGCAACATAAAAGATGAAGACAAGAACAAAGTGTTTTCCATATTCGATAAATTTGCTGAACGTGGTCTTCGTTCTCTAGCTATTTGCGAACAAGTGAGTTTTTTATTCCTTTCTCATTACATTGGATCTAACCAATCAAGCCATGGTTTTATAAATTTGACACTAATGATTGCGTTGGTCATTATATAGTCGGTACCCGAGAAAACAAAGGAGAGCCCTGGAGGTCCATGGATGTTTATCGGTTTATTTCCTCTATTTGACCCTCCAAGACATGACAGTGCTGAAACCATTCGACGTGCACTAAACCTTGGATTCAATGTAATGATAATCATTGTTGATCAGCTACCTATCGGCAAGGAAATGGGACGCAGGCTTGGAATGGGAACAAACATGTACCCATCTTCCTTACCTCTTGGTCAATACCTTCTTGGTCAATACAAAGATTATCTATCGCACATATCCCAATTGAGGAACTTATTAAGAAGGCTGATGGTTTTGCTGGAGTCTTCCCTGGTAAGCGTTTGATACTCAATTACTGTGGCAATGGGCCTTCGGCCAACGGGTCAAAATGAGTATTTTTTGCACCAACCTTTAAAATATTTATGCCAAAGCGACCCATTTTTCCACAGGTCACATACATTCACTTTTTGTGATCAAAGTGAGTTTTCAATGCCGCAAAAAGTGGTTTCTCACGACAAAAAGTAAACATCTCAAAAATGAAAGTGACTTCGCAGCACATAAAGGAAGTTTTGCAAAAAGAAAGTGGACTTGATAACATCTATCTGAATTATGTATGTCTCACTAAGAAAAGCTATTATTAATTATGAGTTTGATACTAAGAAAACTCGGTTAAATGGACAGGATGGATGGAGGGCGATAGTCTGTAGCTAGCAGAACAAGCTACAATTTAGGAATACGGGATATCTCACTCTACAGTTCAAGTATACCCAAGACCATGAACAACATTGTGTGTACCACTAGACAATGTTAGCATGTGGAACATAAGATCTCAGAATTGGGCTAGACAATACTTACTTAGGTCAACTATTTTACCTTTGAGTTTATTCACAGGTAAGTGACCAGCTCTACATATCAGTATTCAAATTATTCTTCGTGATATTGATTATTCATCATTTATGCGCATGTGATGCAGCTTTCGCACATGCTGTTAACTCTCCATCTAAAATGATACGAAGAGGCGTTCGGTGTTATTTTTAGTAGAACAGTGGACAATGCACACCATTATTCCGTTGAAGTTGCTTTGATGGAAGTGGCCTTACTCCATTGAGCTATGAAGCGAAAATCCAGTCCTATGATTGAATTACTGCTGAATTACCACCAGGACAATAGTTGGGATGGAACGCGTCACGATTCAGGTTTGTTTAGACCAGACGCTGCTGGGTTTGGTGGGTTGACTCCCCTTCATATCACATCTGGCAAAGATGGTGTAAAATTGTGTTGGAACACAATCCAACCATCATGTTACGACCCATACTAATATATGATCTGTTGAAATATAACTTTTTGATAGTTAGACACCACAGGGTGAGGTGTTATGGCTAATGGTGTTAAAGAAAAGTTGTTGGCTAGGTATGTGAATGCCGCTAGACATATTCTTTAGGAGGGGTATCGAGCTATTGTTGATTCTAAAGAGTTCTGGCTCACTACACACAAGTTGGAGTTTGAAAATAACAAGCTTAAACGGGCCAAAATGCTTCTTGCTAAGTCTGTAAATGGTGAAGACTTAATGAAGGTTTAGAATGATTCCCTTCATTTTTCAAGTTAACGTTGGGACGCTATAACGTAAGTAAAAGTGGCATACAAGTGGGTTTAAAACAGTACCAATATTCAGCTCTTCTATGACTCACTTGTCAATCTTGAGGAGAGAATGAGCTGGTTGAGTAAGGTTTGAGATATGCTCAAAGTGGCTACAAAAAGGAGTATTTTAAAATTTTTATCAATCAAATTAGAATGGTATGGTCACAATTTCTTATTCAAACCAGTAGTTCATGATGTAGCCATTATTAATTTAGATTTGAACTTTTCTTTCTACTGTTTTAGTTTTCACAATTATCCGAATACCGAACCATGCTGCGGAACGGATTCGAACTCGCATCCTTTGTTGGATCAAGACATCACATGGTTGGGCCCAGGCTTCTAAGGTAGCCGGTAGCCAACTGCGCTAGACAGCTGGTTGCAGTATAGATACTTTGTTATAGTGTTGTAACTAAAAAGTAAGCTGAAAATTACAAGGCATGATGTTAGTTGGGAATTATTTGTAGATGATTTCAATAGCTGGCCACTTTTCAAAATAGATTCAAGATATTGCTACTTATGCTAAAAGTTATCTTATAAGCACATGCTTCTCACATGGTATGCTTTTGTGACAGAATACGAAATGCATATTTTGATTAGAAAACCAGCCTATATGTTAACATATGAGAGTGCATCTGAGCTTTTTCATATAAATTTGGATGAATAATTGGAACAAAGTTGGCTGCAAGGCATCGACTTCAGTGGCGACACGGACAGGTTGGTCATTCTCCAGTTAAATGTTTTTAATAGAACAACAATAAGTACATTATCTATTTAAAGGTGCATGTTTTATGTTTTTCAGTTATTATAAACACTACTTCATTTGTAAGAACATAAAAGTTGAATATCTATGAGTCTAATTATGGAAATTATAAATGGTTTAGGTTGCAATTAAGATAGGCTCATTGGAACCTAGAATTAAGGTGGACAATAATATTGAATGGAGGCAGTATTTTTGAACATTGAGCTACATAATTTGCTTATTAGAAAATATTTACTTTTCTTGACATGCACATGTATTTTAACGTGCAACACTTAATAATCATAAGATAATGAAGTGCATGCTTTGATTGATTTTCATCATAAAAGAAGGCATGATCATACAAAATGTAGATTGTAATTTTAACAATATTGTCTTTGTAATGATAAATGATCTTTTATGTATTTATAAACTTCATACAAAAAAGGCAAAATTGCATATATATCCCTCCCAAAGTGAATAATTGCATATATATATATATATATATATATATATATATATATCATTTGTACAAGTTTTTTATGCACATAATACAATGGTTTTATGCATGCTTTGGATATTTATGCAATTATGTATTTTCGGAATGATATATATGCAAAAACCCCTACAAAAAATGACCAATTCCATCTATTATGAGCGAACAATTATGTAGAAATGGTAAGGTATGGGTTAGAGTTCTTGCATATCTCCCAAATATAAGAAAAACTATCTTATTAAGATCATTGTTTGAGTCAAGTTATGATTTATAAAATCATCGCGAAAAGTGTTTCACCTTTACTTTTGATTGGATAGCTTCTTCTCTTATTATGGGCTGTTTAAAAATTGTTTGTAATAATGATATAATAGCTTGATTAGGAGATGTTTGGATAGCTTATATATTGCAGCTGCTAATTAACCTTGAGTCGTGCTTATTAGGAGCTTTTTGAATAGCTTATTTCAGTAGCTATTTTAACCTTGAAAAGTTGTTATCATGGGTTGTTTGGATCACTTATTTTAGCAACTAATAAACTGTGGACATGCTCATTCCAACCTCTCTAAATAATGTGTTCAGTTAGGGGCTGTTTCGGTAGCCTATTTCAGCATTTTATCAGCCATGCCATGTTGTTATGTCATTGGACAATTAGTTGCACCGGCGAATATGAATGTCTACGATCACAATGGCAAGACCAAGATTGGTCGTAAACTTGGCATGCAGTTAGAAGATATCAAGTAACTTTTATCTTTAGACTTTTATTCCTTATTCACATATATATTAATTACGATGTGGGATGCGGTTTCCAGTGAAGTTCACTCTTATGTTTGCAAATTTATTTATACATGCACTACCAAATTATGATTTCAATTAAAAATCACTTAAAATTTCTTCTTTATCCAACTTGATATGTTTGGAATGTTGGTTTTTGCTGTGCAAGAAAAGTTGCATTACACTCTATTGAGCTTTTTTGGTGTACAATTTGCAACCAAGTGCTCATATTTTATAAGCCTTTTCGTAAGTCTAAATTAACAAACTATATGTCTATTGGGTAAACTTGATCTAAGCCTACTACCAACATTCATTGTTATCTATAATTATAATATTTTTGTCTAAACTAAAAAGGAAAAAAACTACAGGTATGAAGCAATTGTATTGAGGATGCTGGCACTGATTTTTGCAACTCTTTGTTTTGGGTAATACACAAATTCAACGACACACGTTGTGTATAAAGAAGCTTTATTTCGCATTTGAACTAAAAGCATATACTTTATAATGCCGAATAATTTATTAAGTTTTATTTCCTCTTATCAGATTACCATGCATTTCTTTTTGTTCTTTATTCATTGTATAAATATTTTACGATGTACGTACTTTATTAACCATTGCTTTATTTATTCCTTAAACACATTTTGAGCCATTTATTACCCGCCCTCTTTCGCTATAGTAAGATATGTCAAGAATATTCATAAGCTTACGACCCTTTCTTTCAACATGTAAACTTTCGAACAAATTTCTTCCACCTTTCTTTTGGTTTAGAAAAATATGCCAACGATATTTATAAGTCATGCCCACCTATCAGGCGGGCTTTGCTACTTACCGCCCATCGGTATACAATTGCTCTTTGCGGTGTGCTCAACAACAACTATTAACAAAAGTAAATGCAAAATTTCCACAAGTATGCCTGTCTCTTCAATGGTGAGTTTTCTTCCGTGACAAACAATATGCATTTGTCTCAAAAGTGAATAAAATAAACATATTGATTTTTTTTGACAAATTATTTAATAATTAATAACGATCAACTAATTTTCATGTTTAACGCATTAATAAACAAGTCATACTTAACTAATACCTTACAATGAACTTTATAAGTATATATACTTTCGTTTCAAACAGTGATGCTTTATGTGTTTCGTACGGGGAAAAGCACGCTCTTAAATCCTTTGTTTTATATAAACTTAAAGGAAATGGATGCATTCAAGGAAAGGTACATAGATATTTTCCCTATTTAGGGGGTGTTTGGAATTCTTATTAAAACTGCTAATTTGCTTACTAAATTTCGATTCAGTAGATAAGCAGTTCTGAGATTATTTAAGATTTGAAATTGCTTATGTGTGAGTGAAATAAACTGTTGATAATAAGCAGTTTACAACTGCTTATTCAAAGTAGCTTATTTTTAAAAACAAACCGCCAATCCCAACCGCCTCCTTAGATTTGTATTCTCTGATCCTAGCTCAGCAAACTGACATGTTAAATTTATATCAGGTTACATACGACAAAAGGTATATGGATGGCTAGATGTGCTGGTATCGAACCTTACACTATTGTAACAGATCTCAAAGGTACTGATGGAAGAAAACGAGGGGAGAATTTATTATGAATACTTTCCCTTTACAAGTCAATAATTGTTCTATAAGCCGTTTAAAGCTACCTTAAACGCCAAAGGCCTAGAAATTTGTTTACAACTACCTGATGATGTCACGAGTACCAGTCTAAAGAGAGATACTAATTTTTAGTAATGTAAATGTAACCCTGATCTTGAAATTGATTAGCAATTGATCGTTGTTGTATCGTATATATTGCATTCAAATGTTATTGTAAATACATTCATAACTAAGCAATACGAGAACCCCCATCATAATTTAAGTAATGTACTTCATATTTTCAAGATCAGAGTTGCATTATAAGGGTTCATTGTATGATCGGTTTATTTCAATAAATTTTTTTAATAGTTCAGGGTTGGGAATTAGCCTTTGTCAAAGTGGCCACACATATTGAATATGCTCTTAACATCTTAATTTCGTTGACACATCTCATTGACTTAAGTTTCATAAGATAGGCATATAAGGATTTGTAAATGTACCTTACTTCTCATGCTAATTCGAGCCGTTCTGAAAAAAAATAAATTTACGTTACCTAACACCATCAAAAGAATAATTATAAGTCATGCCCGCCCATCGGGCGGGCTTCGACATCTAGTATATATATATATATATATATATATATATATATATATATATATATATATATATATATATATATATATATATATATATATATATATATATATATATATATATATATATATATACGTACTTGAGCTGAGCTCGTTGAGTGATTTGTATCACAAAGAAAATCAAAAACAGCCATGCAACGCAAAAGAAAAGAAAACATAAGTAGCCATTGGGCATGTTGTTGATATAAATAATTGACTAAAAACGTTATTCATATCCTTCAATATCTCTATTTTTTTATAATCACAAAACGAAAACTCATCAAACCAAAGATCATGACGTAAATAAGTATTTAGTAGTAAATACTCACTTTCACCATCTAATCACTTAAGGTATGAATAAACAAAGTGTCTAATGCATTATAAGATCAAAGGAAATTTTTTTAATCACTAGATCTTTATAAAATGTCACAAAACATTTTATATCTTTTATAAAACATTTTTGGAATTAAAAGAATATGTTTAATTCATTACAAACATATGAATTCAAATTTTCAACCAAAAATGGCAAATCTAATCCAGAAAAAATTTTCTCACAAAAAGACAAAGCTGGGCAACGTTCAGGAGGGCTGCCCCCTTAATTATATAAGGCGGCCCCCTTAATAATTAAGGGGACCGGCCCCTAATTAAAGGGACCGGCACGCTCCTGATTCCCCCTGCTGTCCCTTTAAATACTGGTTCATTCCACTATTTTTCCTCACCTTTTTGCACTCTAAACTTTCTGATTCAAACCTCCATTTCTATCCTCTAAAATCCTTTGATCATATATACATTAATCCTTGTTTCAAAGTGATTCAAGCCTCAACACTCAAGTGCAAAGAGAAGAATACTTCTATTAATTAAGGTTAGAAGTATTACAACTTAGTATTAACTTGCTATCTAAGTTGTTTGTTCATTTCACTTTGTTTATCATTTATACTTTGGTGAATAAGGTGTATACATTATTTGGCTAGATTTAGATATAGGATCTAGAATTGTTGATTGGTTGAAGAGGTACTAGAAGTGAAGAAGTAGAAGAGCATAGAATTAGTGATAGGAGATATTAGAAGTAGTAGCATATTGAAATAGGGGTAAGTAGTGAAGAAGTTGAAGGCTTTTAAGTTGTGAAGACATAAAAGACTATGAGGTGTGAAGATTTGGAAGCATTGAAGTATATAAGATATAGAAGCTTTTAAAGTAGGAGAATCGTTGTAGTGATATATAGACAAAGGTCCTCAAGTAGAGAGTTAGAAGTATTGAAGTTGTGAAGATTTAGAAGCCTAAAAGTTGTGAAGTAGCAAAACCCTTGGAGTTGTGAATTGATAGAAGTTGTGAAGACGTGAAGAATCAAGAGTTGTGAAGAAGAATAGAAGGCGTGAAAAGGTGTGAAGAAGTTGTGGTGTGATTGTAGTTGTGAGATTGGTTCTAGCTATGATTAGAACTCGACATTTAGCTTAGTGTCGTTAACCGGTGTAAGCCTAGGTGTGTACGGTTTTCTCCGCCATAAGGGAGGATATTGACTTAGTGAAGAAAACTCTCGAGCTCGGTGCTCGGGGAGTGGAGTAGGGCAAGGAAGGTGTCCTTGTAGCTGAACCACTATAAATCCTTTGTCTCTCGGTTTGATATTTCCATCTCTCACTCTTTGCTTACTTACTTATTAGCATTTAGTATTTAGTTATAATTGCTTGTGTTGTGCATATATTGATTTCACATAAAGATCAAACTAGGTTCCATTCACAACATTAATTTTATATAAACAAACCATAAGGTTATACACACATTAAAACACTTATATATATATATATATATATATATATATATATATATATATATATATATATATATATATATATATATATATATATATATATATGAAACTAAAGTTACGAGAGCACTAGTCACCGACACTATATTATTTTGCTTTGGACCGTGTACCAACCTAAGCCCAAGAATTCTTTTTCTTTCTTTTGCCTCGCTGCTGGGCCGAAACACAAACCACAAGCCCACCAACCATTTTGTTTCTTTGTTTCTTTGGGCCGAATGTTTTCACAAGTGTGGAAAACTAGAAGGGGGGGTTGAATAGTTTTACGTCTTTTTCATTTTATAAAAGTTTGCTTCTAAAGAATAGATGCAAATTTCAAAAATCTTTGATACAAAAGTATAGATACTAGTTTGTTCAAACTTATCGTATAAGCACTACTTATATATAATGTTGAGTAGAAATTATAATTTCATATATATATATATATATATATATATATATATATATATATATATATATATATATATATATATATATATATATATATATATATATGAAATTATAATTTCTACTCAACATTATATATAAGTAGTGCTTATACGATAAGTTTGAAAAAACTAGTATCTATACTTTTGTATCAAAGATTTTTGAAATTTGCGTCTATTCTTTAGATGCAAACTTTTATAAAACATAAAAGATGTAAAACTATTCAACCCCCTTCTAGTTTTCCACAATTGGTATCAAAGCCAGGTCTAGCAAGATTTTTAAAATATATTGTATTTTAAAACTTGTAACGATCTATGGAATTTGAAAAATATTTAGAAGGGGAATTTACGCAAAAACCACCATTATTTGAAAATGATCATTTTCTTGAATGGAAAAATAAATTTGAAAATTATGTGAAATCAATAGATCTTGATCTTTAGCATATCATTTAAATTGGTGATCTTCAACCAACTATAATGGATTTTGAAAATCAATATAATAATCTTCAAACTAAGATCGATAAAAATACTAAAGCTAGATTAGTAATTTACAAAACTCTACCAAGAGTTGAATATGAAAGAGTATTCTTTTGTAAAACGGCAAATGATATTTGGAAATGTCTTTTAAATTTTCACTAAGAGAAATGTAAAACCAAAGATGATAAACTTGATGTTGCACAAGAATTAGTCACTCTAGAAAATTTGATAGACAAATATTTTGTTAAAATAAACACAAGTACTACTAATTCAAATGTGATCATTGAAGGTATCAATAACGAAGAATACATGAGTCAAATCCGAAGAAAGAGTGTAAATAAATCATGGGGCGACAAGGACGAAGAAGATGATGAAAATATGGCGTGCGAATAGATTCAAACAAATGTTAATACAAGTATTGATGGCAATGATTACATGCTTCAAGATCCAAGCGAAACTACAAATAAAACATGGAGCGACATGGACGATGGAATTGATCAACGTATAGCATGTGAAGATTGTACAACTACAAATAAGGTACAATCCGAAACCAAACATTTTTGCTATGATCAATTTATATTAGAATTTTCAAAATTGGAAAACAACTTCAAACATCCTTGCAACATTGACTCAAAAATTATTTTTAAAAATGAATCTTCAATATCCGTTGAAAATAACTTTGTAAAAGAAATAATTTTAGAAGATAAAATGTCTAGACTTGAAAGTAATATTGAAATTGATCTTGAATGCAAAAAATGTCAAGACTACAAACATGAAATTAAAATGGAAAATGAAAAAGCAAAAATATTAGCTAAATTCGAAAATAGTTCTAAATCTTTAAAATATCTACTTAACATTCAAACGTCATTTTATGATAAAACTGGTTTAGAATTTACTGCAAATGATCCTTTAGCAAATATATCAAAACAAATAAAATTTGTTAAACCTAGTGGAGAAATTTAGAACTAATATTATTTACATCCATTATTTATTACTCTAGTCAAGAAAGTCATTGTTTGTTTGTTAAAACAAACTATTGATGAGTTCTTGTACTTCTCGGCGACATCCTCATCATGTGCATTTAAATGCAATGGATGTCCTCAACTAACCATCTCGGACCCATGAGAATCTGGGTACCAAGCTCCCTTTCATGTTTAGGTAGTAAACGAACGAAGAGACAATTACTTTTTGGATCGCTCACTTTGCTATCTTACATTTGATGACTATTGGTTCCTATTACTCTGATTCACATTATACACACGACTTGCTTATGACGATGTTGCGGCCATTTATTGTTTTGGAGTTATGTTCTTCACTTTTGGAGTATTGGTTTTATGGTGTGTTCGTTACTACCTCATGATGAAGGATTCAAGCGTAATTATTCTTGATCTATACGACTTTTGATGATTGTTGTGATCGATTACGTGTTTCGGATCAAGCCTCCTTGATTTTTATTGCGTTGGGACTTTACCTTGCTACTTCGACATGCATTGAGCAAACTTTGAAGATGTCTACTAACACTCTCATGCCCACTCTTAAGGAAAAGCTGGACCTGAGGTAAGTTTTCTTTTCAAAAACTTGTCAATATCACATTATATTAAAGTATGCCATAATTAGTATATTAATATGATTAAATTTATAGGTTGCCTTGTTCGTATATCATTAATACTAATATATGTGTACATGTAATTAGGCTAGTTGACCCTCTTGATTTTGAGTCTATTGCCTTTTTTTTTTCTTATTCATCATTTATGTTGGAAATCATTTATGACCAATAGTAGAATACTTATCGTTTAGGCTTAATGACCATTCTAGTTGCATTAATAGATGTGCTATAATTAAGACTAGTTAGTATTTAATACTATGATGAATTTAGTATATATACATGTGTTAATCTTGTGTCCATAGATGATTAGCTTTATCCCTCTCAATCATATTGCATTAAGATCATTAGAATTTGCCATCACTCATCCATGTCTTTAGTTGTCATTAAAGATGATTATATGTGACAATGGGCTCAACCGATTCTCTTGAATATGATAAGTTTCTATTTCAAATCCTTTACTTGTGATTCTTGCTATCAAAAATAAAATATCATGTTTAAAACCTCTCACTTTGAAAAATAATCTTTCAAATATCCATTTCATCTTTCTTCAAACAACATATTTAACTATAAGCTACCTTAGCTTTATTTTAATCAAAATCAAGATTGAAAAAATTTTCTTATCCAATTTGCCAACATGTCATGAAGCAAAACTCAATCTATTTTACTCTAATACACACTTGAATCTATTTCAAAGCATTGTTGAATAAAACTAAAAACGTTTTCTTAAAACTATATTTGATTATCTCACATGTGTCATACACTTCTATAAAAATGACATTCACAATTTAATCAAATCATTTCATGAGAATCATGGCTTGCCTATATGGATCTTGTTTGTAACAAGTCTTGAAGTCCATACAATCATATCTTCCCATTTGTTACTTGTAAGCACTCATCAATATGTTTGAACTAGCCCACATATTATCATTTTCATATAGTTGTATATATATGATAAGCATGTTTTATTGCTTCGTTGGTTGTTTAACTTAATTGGCCAATAAGTAGATTGCATGTAAATTAGAAATTACTTGTCTACTTAATTTGCTTTAATAACATTCTCTACATATATGATTAGTATATCCTATATTGCCTCAAAAAGTTGAACTTACTTGAATCCAAACCCAAAAACACTACCTTTCTAAAAATTTTCTGCCAAAAACCCAATTCTAGCATTCTGGAATTCACCAGATGGGCGGCCCCCTTAATTATATAAGGCAACCCCGTTAATGATTAAGGGGACCGGCCCCTAATTAAGGGGACCGGCCATCTGATGGTCGGGGTTACTGTTTTCTTTATCACTTTTTGACTCTCTTCACCCTATACTTCCCAAAATTCACAAACATATTTTGTCCCATACTATCCCTCAAAATTTACCTTCCTAAACCACATACACTATAAATACCTTCTTCCCATCATAAATGCTATCACATCCAAACATGTCATCTCCCAACAACCAAAAACCCAAGGTTTCAAGAACCGCAAGGATCTCCGTCAAACACGTTTGGAGGAGGAAACTTGATTCTTGTCACAACTCAAGTGATGTTGTTCCAAGTCAACCAACAACTAAACCTCAAACCTACACTAATGATTCATCTCACAACCTATCATTTACTCTTGCCTTCATGAATGCTTCTTCTTATGATGAGCATGCACAATCCCAAAACAACAATCCCAATCTCACTACCAATACTTCACATGTTGCTCATTCAACAAAAACACCATCCACTCATGAAACATATCTTCCACCCATATCATGTTTTCATGATTACCCAAGCTCAATCATGTCTCCACCACCAAGAGTACCACCACCACATCCTACAACTTCACATGCCATTCCTATGTTGCATGTTCAAACCCTCACCCAAGACAACTATCATGCTCCTCCACCTTCACCTTCCTCTGAACACTTGAAGTTCGTTGAGGAGCTAAAAGAAGCCCATGAGCTTAGCGCTCTTTTAGCATTACATCTTGCTCAACGCAATTTGGATCCACCTCAATCAAGCTCACCCTCATCACCACACAACATAAACCAAATTAAGAAGCATGTCAACAATTGCCCTTGTTGTATCTTCCTCCAAAAACAAACAATTGCATTGAATGAGCACTTTACTTGGATTGAGTATCTTCTTACTAGATCTCAACAAACACCATCACTTGAACAACATCAAAACCCTCAACCAACAAACCCAACTCCAAATTCACCCCCTCCAAGCTCTACATCACCAAACTCACCAACATCTTTGAAACCAAAAGTTTACCTCCATTAAGCCACCAAAATGATCCCCATTTACCACTCTCACGCAAGCATTCTATATGCTTATGCTTCTTATTTTTCAAATAAAACACCTCAACCGTTTTTGGGATGCAAGAAAGTTTAATGACACTCTTTGTTGACACAATAGGATATTCTACTTGGTTTAGAATTCTAGCATTATGGTTTATGTAACAATGATTATGTGGTGGACATAATCATTTTAAATTAATGAATGGTTTAATATGTGTTTCAAATTCTCCTTTGCCATGCTTGTTATTTGTTGTTAGTATGTTATATATTTTTACTTGTGCTTCTGATATTTTTCTTGCAAGAATTCCATAACTCGAACCCTTGGTGCCCTCAAACGAGGGGGAGCATACATCAAGGGGGAGCTTTCATCTTTTCGGCTTAAACCTTTTTGATTCTACAAAAAGGGGGAGAAGTGAATATAAACTCACTAAATAATACTTGTCTAAAAATTAATTTTTGGATTTAATGAGTTTAGGTTTTGTAATCATCAAAAAGGGGGAGATTGTTGATATAAATAATTGACTAAAAATGTTATTCATATCCTTCGATATCTCTATGTTTTGAGAATCACAAAACGAAAACTCGTCAAACCAAAGATCATGACGTAAATAAGTATTTAGTAGTAAATACTCACGTTCACCATCTAATCACTTAAGGTATGAATAAACAAAGTGTCTAATGCATTATAAGATCAAAGGAAAAAAAAAATTTAATCACTAGATCTTTATAAAATGTCACAAAACATTTTATATCTTTTATAAAACATTTTTGTAATTAAAAGAATATGTTTAATTCATTACAAACATATGAATTCAATTTTCAACAAAAAATGGCAAAATTGTTAGAAACTAAGAACGTCATAATAAAGATAGTTTCTAGGACCGTTTTGGCTCAAGACTGATTAAGTCTTAATCTAGGAATAATAATGTTCACATGATAAAACATAGCGGGATAAGAACAATATTATAAACAAGGTTTCTCGTCATCATCTCTACTCTAACATTACAATCAGCCCCAATGCTACGTGATCAAGTGTAGCACGGTTACACTCTAACAGCGATCTAAGATCGTTGAGGCTTAACACTAATCACCCTACACGTTTTCCCATAAAACGTCTCTACACACACACACACCTTTCTAGGTTTACATATTTTGTACGTACTTAAAACCTATTCCCTGTATTCTCTTTATATAATAGAGAAACTAGGGTTACAAGAATACTACGAAGGACTATATTGAAATATCTTCTTTGTAAAGCAAGTCCCTTGTCTTTTGGATTCTTCACTTTATCTTCTTTAGTCCTTCATCTTTCATATTTTGCCAATATCAACTCAAGTATAAATCCCAACACAAATCTAATCCAGAAAAAAATTTCTCACAAAAAGACAAAGCTGGGCAACGTTCAGGAGGGCGACCCCCTTAATTATATAAGGCGGCCCCCTTAATAATTAAGGGGACCGACCCCTAATTAAGGGGACCGGCACGCTCCTGATTCCCCCCAGCTGTCCCTTTAAATACTGGTTCATTCCACTATTTTTCCTCACCTTTTTGCACTCTAAACTTTCTGATTCAAACCTCCATATCTATCCTCTAAAATCCTTTGATCATATATACATTAATCCTTGTTTCAAAGTGATTCAAGCCTAAACACTCAAGTGCAAAGAGAAGAATACTTCTATTAATTAAGATTAGAAGTATTACAACTTAGTATTATCTTGCTATCTAAGTTGTTTATTCATTTCACTTTGTTTATCATTTATACTTTGGTGAATAAGGTGTATACATTATTTGGCTAGATTTAGATATAGGATCTAGAATTGTTGATTGGTTGAAGAGGTACTAGAAGTGAAGAAGTAGAAGAGCATAGAATTAGTGATAGGAGATATTAAAAGTAGTAGCATATTGATATAGGGGTAAGTAGTGAAGAAGTTGAAGGCTTTAAGTTGTGAAGACATAAAAGGCTAGGAGGTGTGAAGATTTGGAAGCTTTGAAGTATATAAGATATAAAAGCTTTTAAAGTAGAAGAATCGTTGTAGTGATATATAGACAAAGGTCCTCAAGTAGAGAGTTAGAAGTATTGAAGTTGTGAAGATTTAGAAGCCTAGAAGTTGTGAAGTAGCAAAACCCTTGGAGTTGTGATTTGATAGAAGTTGTGAAGACGTGAAGAATCAAGAGTTGTGAAGAAGAATAGAAGGCGTGAAAAGGTGTGAAGAAGTTGTGGTGTGATTGTAGTTGTGAGATTGGTTCTAGCTACGATTAGAACTCGACATTTAGCTTAGTGTCGTTAACCGGTGTAAGCCTAGGTGTGTACGGTTTTCTCCGCCATAAGGGAGGATATTGACTTAGTGAAGAAAACTCTCGAGCTCGGTGCTCGGGGAGTGGAGTAGGGCAAGGAAGGTGTCCTTGTAGCCGAACCACTATAAATCATTTGTCTCTCAGTTTGATCTTTCCATCTCTCACTCTTTGCTTACTTACTTATTAGCATTTAGTATTTAGTTATAATTGCTTGTGTTGTGCATATATTGATTTCACATAAAGATCAAACTAGGTTCCATTCACAACATTAATTTTATATAAATAAACCATAAGGTTATACACACATTAAAACACTTATATATATATATATATATATATGAAATTATAATTTCTACTCAACATTATATATAAGTAGTGCTTATACGATAAGTTTGAACAAACTAGTATCTATACTTTTGTATCAAAGATTTTTGAAATTTGCATCTATTCTTTAGAAGCAAACTTTTATAAAACGAAAAAGACGTAAAACTATTCAACCCCCCCCCCTTCTAGTTTTCCACACTTGTGAAAACATTCGGCCCAAAGAAACAAAGAAACAAAATGGTTGGTGGGCTTGTGGTTTGTGTTTCGGCCTAGCAGCGAGGCAAAAAATAGAAAAAGAATTCTTGGGCTTAGGTTGGTACACGGTCCAAAGCAAAATAATATAGTGTCAGTGACTAGTGCTCTCGTAACTTTAGTTTCGGTATCGGTATCGGTGTCGGTGTCGGTATCGATTCGTGTAGTCCATATAAACATAAACGGTGTCGTTCCTAGGTATATATACTTATATATATACTTAGTGTGATAATAATTTCGTAGTAATTAATATACATACTTAATTATATGTATATAAATATATTGGTGTCTTCTCAAGGTGTTGGGTCGCAAGTGGGAGTTACCGGTGTTAACCTTATTGGGTGGCATCATAGAGTGACTACAGGTGATACCAAGTGACAAACATGCGGTGACCAAAGTAATTGGGTGTCAAACAAACGGTGTCTCATATAAAAATTTTAAATTAGCCGCAAAATGGGTTTGATTAGAATAGTATCGATAATTAGCATTAATAAATGACCTGGAATTTTACGGAGTATTACAGTACCCACCCGTTAGATTGGATTCGTCCCGGAATCCAGAGTTGAATCGGTGCTCGGGGTTGTCTTATCGAATAGTTGTGGGTATTTAGCACGAATTTGATCCTCGCGCTCCCAAGTGAACTTGGGTCCTCTCTTAGAGTTCCATCTGACCTTAACAATGGGAATGTGACTATGCTTAAGTCGTTTGACCTCCCGATCCATAATCTCGACGGGTTCCTCAACAAAGTTCAGCTTATCATCGATTTTGATCTCTTTCAACGGAATCACAAGGTTTTCATCCGATAAACACTTTTTCAAAATTGACACGTGGAAGGTGTTATGTACTCTACTGAGCTCCTCAGGGAGTTCAAGTTTGTATGCCACGGGACCGATCCTTTCAATGATCTCGAAGGGTCCAATGTATCTTGGGTTTAACTTTCTACGTTTTCCAAACCTAATCATCCCTTTCCAAGGTGATACCTTTAGCATGACCCTGTCTCCAACTTGAAACTCCATTGGTTTCCTTCGCACATCGGCATAGCTCTTTTGCCGATCCCTGCGGCTTGTAATCGTTGTCTAATCTTTACTATTTTCTTGGTGGTTTCAAGAATCAACTCAGGACCTGAGAGTTGTACATCTCCAATCTCAGCCCAACAAACTGGTGATCGACACTTTCTTCCATAAAGTGCTTCAAACGGTGCGGCCTTAATACTGGCGTGATAACTATTATTATATGAGAATTCTGCTAACGGTAGGTGCTTATCCCAGCCTTTTCCAAAATCGATTACACATGCCTGAAGCATGTCCTCTAGGGTCTGAATAGTCCTTTCACTTTGACCATCGGTCTGTGGATGGTAAGCGGTACTCATATCTAACTTAGTTCCCAAGGCTTTCTTTAAAGATCGCCAAAAGTTAGATGTGAAACGGCTGTCTCAATCGGAGATAATAGAGATCGGCACTCCATGCCGTGAAACTATCTCCTATAAGTATAAACCTGCAAGAATGTCTATATCATCAGTCTCTTTGATTGGCAAGAAGTGCGCTGACTTCGTGAGACGATCGACAATAACCCAAATTGTGTCAAATCTACTCGATGTCTTGGGTAATTTCGTAATGAAGTCCATTGTAATCCTTTCCCATTTCCACATTGGTAGCTCTGGTTGAATTAAAAGACCGGATGGTTTTTGATGTTCAGCCTTTACTCTTGAGCAGGTCAAACACTTACCAACATACTCTGCAATGTCAGCTTTCATGTTTGGCCACCAATACAACTTCTGAAGATCATGATACATTTTTTCCGAGCCAGGATGAACGGAATATTTAGACTTATGAGACTCAAGCATGATGAGGTCTCGTATTCCTCCATACAATGGAATCCAACTTCTGTCCTTGAAACACAGCCTTCCATCTTGGCGTATCTCGGTAGGACTCGTAGGTGATGCCCAATTTTTAACAGCTTCGATCTTGGCGGGATCAACATGAATACCCTTACTGTCGATAACATGCCCAAGAAATTGTACTTTCTCAATCCAAAAATCACACTTGGAGAATTTGGCGTATAATTTCTCTTCTCTGAGCAGTGTTAGTATAGCCTTTAAGTGTTCTGCGTGCTCTTCCTTACTACGTGAATAAATAAGGATATCATCGATGAATACAATCACAAACTTATCCAAATAGGGTTTGCACACTCGGTTCATTAAGTCCATAAATACAGTGGGTGCATTTGTTAGACCGAATGGCATTACTTGGAATTCGTAGTGGACATATCTCGTCCTGAAAGCTGTCTTAGGGATGTCTTCTTCCCTAACTCTCAGTTGGTGATAACCCGATCTCAAATCAATCTTCGAGTAGACACTCGATCCTTGTAGTTGATCAAACAGATCGTCAATCCTTGGCAATGGATACCGATTCTTCACCATAAGTTTGTTCAATTCATGATAATCGATACACATCCTGAAGGTTCCATCCTTCTTCTTTACAAACAGCACAGGTGCTCCCCATGGTGACGAACTTGGGCGAATAAATCCTTTATTTGACAATTCCTGCAATTGCTCAGATAACTCCTTCATTTTCGACGGTGCTAGCCTATAGGGTGCTCGTGCTACGGGTGCTGCTCCTGGCACCAAGTCAATTTGAATTTCCACTTGACGAGTCGGCGGAAGGCTAGGCGAGTCCTCAGGAAATACTTCAGGAAAGTTCCCGACTATTGGCACATCCTCAAGTCGCTTCTCCTCCGACTTCTTCTCGGTGACTTGAGCCAAAAAGACTTGACATCCTCGTTCGATGTACTTCACAACTTTGATGCAAGAAACGATGCTTAGACGTGTTTTACTTCGCTCGCCACGAACAATTAGGGTTTCGTCTCGAAGAGGGATGTGAACGACCTTCTCGTCACAAATGGTTTTAGCGCGGTTCTTGGATAGCCAATCCATTCCTATAACGACGTCGAAACTACTATGTCTAATAGGCATAAGGTCAATTACGAACGGTGTGTCTAGTAGGCGTAGGGTGCAACCTCGGAGTATAGTGTTAGTGCTCACTAGCTTTCCATCGGCTAGTTCAATTTTGTATGTGGTGTCTAGTTTGGTTGGTGTAATATTAAGTAGAGGTGCAAGAGATATAGATACGAAACTTTGATCGGCTCCGGAATCAAATAAAACTTTAACGAGGCGGTTGTTAAGAAGGAACGTACCCGTGACTACGTTCGGATCTTGCTGGACATTTCCATCTCCCAGCACATATGCTCTCCCACGTGCATTGTTGTCCTTGTTTGGGCACTGACGCCTGTAGTGTCCTTTCTCTCCACAAGCATGGCATACTACAGCCACGGGTTGCAAGTTAGCTCCAGTAGCCTTGCAATCTTGGGTCTTCTGTCCAGTCCTTGAACATTTCCCACACTTAGCATAGCAGAGTCCAGTGTGATGCATCTTACACTTGTCACAGAATGGGGCAGGTCCAACATACCCAACATTCTTAACCGGTGCGGCGACATAAGCTCTGACAGCTTCCTATCGTTGGTTTTGTTGGTTGTGGTGGGTGTTTCTGTCATGGTGATAGTTACGGTTGGGGTTACGGTTTTTGTTGTTGTGGCTGTTTGTCTTCCGATCATCAAACTTCCTTTTGTGATCGTTGTTTCCCTGAGCAGAGTTACGCTTAATCTCCCGGTCTAGCAGTCTTTGGGCAATTGGCATTGCTTCTTCCAAAGATTGGGGCTTCGACGAGGTGACGTTTCCCTCAATGCTCCTAGGTAGTCCCTCAATGTACCTTTCCAACAACTTTTCCAAATCGGGAACCTTCGAAGGGCAATGTGTGGCAAGTTCCTGAAATCTCCTATCATAAGCCCTGAGATCATTTCCTTTTACGACCAATAGGTGAAACTCATCTTCTAGTTTCTTGATCTCTCCTCTAGGGCAGAACTTCTTCAACATCTTTTCCTTAAAGTCAGCCCAGGTGATCTGATAGGCTTCCTCCACACCTATCTTTTGAGCATTTACGTTCCACCAAGACAACGCGTCTTCCAACAATGTTCCAGTAGCAAACGAGACTCTGTTTTCAGCGGCACAACCGCTCCTCACAAACACAGTCTCAGTTCGTTCAAACCATCGAGCAAGCTCTGTCACTCAGTCAGTACCTTTGAAGTGGGATGGTTTACAAGCTATGAAGTCCTTATAGGTACACTTCCGAGTCGCAGAGGACTCGCTTTCTGCAGTAGGTCGGTTGTTGCTACTTGATCGCGCCATTGCAGCAGCTTGCTCTTCCAGAGCTGCAGCAACGCTGTTGGCAACCAATTTTCTGATAGCGGCTTGAGTCATAGCGGGTGATGCGGTGGTTGTTGTGGTTTTCCTAGGGGCCATGTTTCTATAAAATCGCAAGTGTATAAGTAATAATCCCAAAATACAGCACAATCACACCATGAATACATTCATCAACATAAACCATATCATTCATAAATAATCAACACGACATGTAACAACACACATGGAAATTATAATGAATCTCAATATGAGAGCATAATATAAGATCAAACAACTAAGACATCATAAATCAATATCAATACAGTACAATCATAACCAACATAAAGTTTTAATAATTTGAATTCATTGTTACAAAACAATAAGATACATCATTATTAATGCCACATGAGGCAAGTTAAGATGTCTTTGAATGTAATGATACGTCATAGATCTATGAAGCTCCGGGTGTGCCTCCTGATCTCCTCTCTAGCTCTCTGATGATCCTGATCATCTCCAACATCTCTAAATCTCTGGATCTCTCTCGGGCCTGAATCTCCTCAATCGTGACTGACAAAGTGTAGATAGTAGCACTAGATGCGGCCAACTCTTGGGTCTGATGCTCCAGCATCTGCTATGTGATGATCGCAATCTCTCTCAAATCCTCCATCTCGTGTCTCAGCACATCTAGTCTATGACCGAACTCAGTGATAGTAGCCTGTGCCTCCTCGATCTCAGTCCCTATCATCTCAAACACAATCTCTAAAGCTGTCCTATGCACAACGAGGTTCTCGACCTCCTCCTGCATAATCTCAATCCTCTCCAAGGATATATCCTCTATAACACTCAACAGCTCATCAAGACGATCCTCATGTCTAGCCAACCTAGCAGCCAGTAGAGGGATAGTATGGTGTATCGGCTCCCCAGTAACCAGTAACACCGTTGAAGAGCCCTCTCCAAGCTCAGCAGCCCTAGGTGATCCCTCAATAAACCTCCATCGATGAATGCACTCCAACAAGAACGACCATCGGCGGGCATCAACCAACCTATGAATGTCGGGTGAGGTAGGGATCTCAGTAGGAACAGATGATGGTGATGGAATAGGTGATGAAGCAGGTGATGGTGTCAGCACAGTAGTAGTCTGAGAGTAGAAAACCATAGGTGGTGGCATGGGTGGCAAAACCTCAGAAGAGTGGGGTGCGGTGTAGCATGTAAGGATGTGGCTCAGATAGGGGTGATACAGGTGATGGTGACGGAGATGGTGAAGGTGTTGGTGATGCCACAGGTGTCAGCTCAGGCGCAGACACAGGTGGAAGTACAGGTGTAGGTGATGGTACAGATGTAGGTACAGGTGGTGTAACAGTATAAGCAGGCAAAATACAGACTCGTTTCCGAGCCGTGCATTTGCGGGTAAAGCCATCATCATGGTATCGAAACAACTCTCCAAATGGCTCGGGCTCAAAGGGCTCAAGGGTCCTCACTCGCTTGCAATGACGAGTCGGTGCAGGCGAGGATGGTGGTGGGATAGAAGTATCAGTGTCAGAAGTATCGGAGTCAGAAGACTTGTCATCAGCATCTGAACCGGTATGGTGACTAACAGGTGGTGTAGGACGGTCATCAGCCGCAAGAAACTGCTGAGACGTGAGATACTGATCATACAAGTACTGATCATGTGTCATAGGTGTGGAAAAATAGAAGAGGGGTTGAATAGTTTTACGTCCTTTTAAAAGTTTATTACCAAAATATTTTGTAGGTTATTAAAAACTTTCGATTCGATCTCAAGTGAATTCAAATGACAACCAATATAAGCAATTCTAATCAAGTAATGAAAGTATTGAAATCTAATGAAGAAAAGATAGAGTTAGAAAGATCAAACCACAACACGCGAATTTATAGTGGTTCGGCTACAAGGACACCTTCCTTGCCCTACTCCACTCCCCGAGTACCACACTCGAGAGTTTTCTTCACTATGTCAACAAACTCCTTATGGTGGAGAAACCTTACACACCTTGGCTTACACGAGTTAACGACACTAAGCTAAATGTCGAGTTCTAATCGTAGCTAGAACCAATCTCACGACTTCTTCAAGGCTTCACACCTTCTTCACAACTTCACAACTTCTTCAAGGCTTCACACCTTCTTCACAACTTCACACCTTCTTCTATGCACAACTAATTCACAACTACTAAACTACTTTACAACACACCTAGTTTCTACAATCAACAAATTTACACAACACTTTTACAACTATCTACCACAACTAAAATATGAAACTAGCTATTCACAACACTACTACAATTAGATGGATGTAGAGGAGTGTTCTTCTTCTTGCACTTGAATGGATGAAGCTTTGGATCACTTGGAAACAAAGACTTATGAATTATATGATCAAAGGATTTTAGATCTAGAAATGGAGGTTGGATCAGAAAGTTTATAGTGCAAAAAGATGAGGAAAATGTGTGAAATGATCCAATATTTATAGGGCCAGATTTTACTATTCGGGAGCGTGCTGGTCCCCTTAATTAGAGGCCGGTCCCCTTAATCATTAAGGGGGCCGCCTAGTAAAATTAAGGGGGCCGCCCTCCTGAACGTTGGAAAAGTTTTTCTGGATAAAATTTGCCCTTTTTGGTTGGAAATTTGAAATCATATCTTTGTGGTTTAACATAGCATTACCAAAAATGATTTACAAATATATATAAAATGTTTATATCATTTTATAAGATGTTATGTCTTAAGACAAAATTTCCTTTGATCATGTAATGCATAAGATGCTTAGTTTATGCATACCTTAAGTGATATTAGATGTAGGAGTAAATATTTGTTACCAAATACTTGTTTACTTCTTAATCTTGACTTAATTTGATTTAAGTTTTGTGATTATCAAAACATAGGTTTATTGAGAGATATTAATAGCCTTTTTAAGCATTATTTATATCAACAATCTCCCCCTTTTTGATGATTACAAAACTTAAACTCATTAACTCAAAAATTAATTTTTAAACAAGTATTTTAGTGAGTTTATATTTACTTCTCCCCCTTTTTGTAGAATCAAAAAGGTTTTGCCGACAATTTTCAAATGTGAAAAAAAATTGACGGGTAGAAACTCCCCCATGATGTATACTCCCCCTCGTTTGGGGGCACCAAGAGAACGAGCTATGGAATGCTTTGCAAAAAAAATATTAGAAGCACAAGTATATGCATGCAAACATGTATAAGGTGATAAAAAAAAATAAAGCATGTTTGAAAAGAAAGCATTCATATTAAATAAGTGGTTGTGTCAAGGCACAACATACAAGTAGTAATTTGAATTACAAGTAGAAAAGCTAGTTCACAAATAAGCAAATAGGAAAATACATCATCATGCAAAAAGTACATGGTCTTCATAGAGCTTGCAAGCAAAAGGGTGGTAGAGGCTTAATTTATTAAGCATATGAGATGCTTAATTAGGAGAGCATGATGGTGATGGTGAAGGAATGGGTGAGAATTGTGGTAGAGGAATTATTGGAGAAGATGGTGGAGTTGGTGGTGGTGGTGGGTTGGTAAGCAAATGTTCAATATATGAAAACATATATTGAATTTCATCTCTAAGGCCAAAGATGACCGTGCGGTTGTGGATGCAACAAAGACAAGTATCCCCATGGGATTCAAGTAGCCTCCAAGGCACGGGATTGGCAAAAAATGGTGGTGTAATTGGTAGAGATGAGAGATGAGCATCAAGTGGTGTTATTGGTGAAAGTGAGATGGTAAGATGGGTGGACATGGGTTCTTGTATAGGAGGTGGTGATGATACTTGTGGTGACAAGTGTGAGTTGATGTAGTCATTGATTGATGAGGTTGAGGGTATGGAGGATGAGGAAGTTCCATGGGTGGAAGGTGTTTTAGATGGTGCATTTGGTGCACTTGGGGATGAGCATTTGGGTGGAGGTGATGGTGTTTTGTTGTCTTCATTTGTTAAATCAATGAAGAGTTGTTTTGGGGGGATGACCACAAGTTTTTGTTTCTTGATGGTTTTGGAGTGAGGTGCTTGGTGGAGTCATGATGATTAAGATGGTGAATGATGAGATGAAGAATGGTGATTGTGGAGGGAATTTATAGTATGGAAATGGTTGATTTAGGTATGTATTTGAAATGGTTGACTGAGATTATAAAATCAGTTGGGTTAAAATGGGAAATGGTAGCTGAAACTAGAGAAAGGGTTCACAAGATGCAAAAGAAAACAGTGAATCCAGTTCCAGATGGTCGGTCCCCTGAATTGTATTCCGGTCCCCTTAATAATTAAGGGGACCACCTAGGGAATTAAGGGGGCCGCCCATCTGGTGTTTTCCCAGACGACCAGAAACCCAAAATTTGCAGAATTTGGTGATTTTTCAAGTGTGTTTTCCCAGCAAGCTCTATTAGAAGTATATACTCTAGGAATGATGATATATAAACATATATATATATATATATATATATATATATATATATATATATATATATATATATATAACCAAATTTCATGCAAATAAACATATTATAATCCATTTTGAAAATAAGCATGGCATAACATTAAGATAGTAGCATGATAACAATTAAAGTCTAAACATCATTCAAGAGATAAACAACAAATAACACAAGTATTTCCGAATAAATCGGACAAATAGCAAATCATACAAATGTCAAATAGAACCAAGTAATAATAAGTAGCAATACATCAATATCTCCTACTTCTTCTTTTTTCCAAGCATCTTCCTAAACATCTTCCCAACGGATTTGAAACCCCCTCGAAGTTCTTCATGCATTTGTTGTTGACGATTGATGATAGACGTTTGACGAGTGAAGAGAAGCTCATCGGTACGTTCATGAGGAAGAGGAATTTGATACTCGGTATCATCAATATCAGAAAGATCTTCAACAAAGGTCGTGGGGGATGGAGTACTAACACGTGAGGTGTTTTCTTCCTCATCATCATCGTCATCACGATGATATGTAGAACCACGAGGCCTAAAGTACAAAGGAACACGAGATTTTCCTTTGTCACTACGAGGACGACGAGTACGAACAAGAGTGAGTTGGTTCAAGGTAGGAAGGATTTGAACGTAGTAATCTCTTTGAAGATGAGGGTAATGTTCCATCACATAACGATAAAGTCGTGTGAGAAACATACCGTAAGGAAGATTGGCATTAGGGGTGTTTTTGGCAGACATGATTCGATGAATAAAAAGATAAGCCAAATTGTATTGCTCTTCAGCAATAACACAATAAAGCATGTGGGCAATGCTTGCCGTGACATGATCACGGTGACCACCAGTACCAAACGCATTCTCTCGAATGAGTTCTTCCCACTTCTTCATATCTTGGCTTAGCTCTTTGAGGAGGATTTGATTGGCATGAATATCGACATTCTTCGACTTGATTACTCAACTAGTCGTACGACGTTCTAGTTCAAGCATTCGACGAATGTCTTCAGGACTAGAAATCTCAGAATAGTAGGGGGCATCCTGAGGACGATTTCTTTCAAGAGAGGAAAGATCCCATTCATTTGAGAAAATGGCTTGGCCGTTGTATGCGATTCAAAGAATTTGACCAAATTGAGCAAGAATAAGAGTGATGAATTGATTTTGAATCATGAAGGAAATGAGGATATTGCCATAGGGATCGGTTTGCACCGTCACTTGGCTATAGAAATCGAGGACAAAACGAGGAATGATTGGTTCGTTGATTTGGAGAAGACATTCGAAACGAATATTGGTGAACATTCGTTCGGTTTGATCATTTTCATAGAAAAATGGATCGACAATTCGTCCTTCGTGAATGTTTCTATTTTCAATAGGACGATAGAAACATGCAACTGAAGGAGACATGCCGGGAGTAGAAGAGACATTTGGAATGTATTGTTTGGTTTTGGATACATCACCAACCATGGTCTTAGGCATTTTCACCTAAACAATATAACAACAAAAATAGAATTAATATAAAAACAACTATCATGCATATGTTATATATATGTATATATAATTATATGCAATATATGTGGAACGAAATTCTACTTCGACACAAAAAAATATTCAATGAAGTAGTTTCATAATGTTCCTTTTATTTTGATTTTAAACTCGTTTAGAATATATAATATTAAAGAGTATGATATCATAATTCATTTCGAAATAAGGCTAGATATATATTAGATTATATATCTTCCATTTCGTAAGAGTTTGACACAACAAAAGCTTGTTTAAAAGATTAAAATGCAAATTTTATTTTTCAAAAATATCATTTTCGAGATAAACCAAACGCTCCCTTAACTAGATAAAAATATCCTAAAACATCAATATATATATTGATTATATATCTTGACGACGTCTATTGATTCTAGTAGTATTAACAAGTTTTATGAACTATTTTTAAGTTTCAAATAACTACATATAGTTATAGTTTGTTCATGAACCAAACGCCCATGTTGTCTTCATGAACCATTTTATAACAAATTGAGAAGTATGTTTTGATTGTTTAGAATGTTAAAACAATGTAATGTAGTAAGTTTTTAAGAGTTATATCAACAATGTGCCTCTTGAAAAATAAAATTTAACAAGGGTTTATGGGCGATTAATGATTTTGACAAAATGATATGTTATACTAAATTTGAGTTGCAATACATCATCCTAATCCTATGGGAAGCATTTGGTAGTTCAATTTCTAGCTTCTATTACACTTAAATTCGAATTAAAATTAATTTTAATAAAATGCATAATTATTGATTAGACACCAAATCGAATGAAATGTGATGAAATGCATGTTGAAAAACTTACAAAAGATGTTGTTATATGTTTGGTTGATGTTTGCCCCTTGCGAAACAACCCCGGATTGGTGATATGATGGAGGATTTTGATGTTTTTGGGTGTTTTGGTTCGTACTTAGCAGCAATGGGGAAGAGATGAATGAGCAAATGGCGTGTTTGGGAATGGAAATAAGGTGGAAAACGTATTTGGAAGTGTCAGATGGCCGGTCCCCTTAAACATTAAGGGGACCGCCCTCGATAACAAGCCGGTCCCCTTAATTATTAAGGGGGCCGCCTTTGAAATTTTCGAAATTTCGCGGAATTAGTTTCTGGAACAAAAATATTTATACGTATATAATTAGATTTATAATATATCAAAAATACGTAAAAGTTTATTGGCACGATGATAAAATTCTTAACAATTTTCAATTACCGTTTCGATAATTAAAATGTACCTTTAACAATTTTGGATAAGATGATCAAAGTGTTAAGTTGATGAAGGGTTTGAGGTGTGTTCGGGAATATGTGAATAAGTGTATATATATATAAATGTGAGTGAAAGATGGGTTGATGGGTGAGGTTTGAAAGATAGTAGCGGAGATAGGATATAGTCGGCGAGAGGAGTTTGTTTCATCCATAGTGTTCACGTGCGAAGGCGTTCTTGCATGATAAAAGTCCACTTGACTCATATCCCTTCATCATCATGAGTCTCCTAAAAGAGGATTTACTAGAATAACGCGAGGGGGGAAGGAAAGGGTTCGATAAAGAACGATTTCCTGGAGTTCTAGAAAGTCAACTAATGACGTATCTAGGTTATGTGCAAGCAATTATACATATATATATATATATATATATATATATATATATATATATATATATATATATATATATATATATATATATATATATATATATATATATATATTTAATATATTAAGTATAGGAGTATATATATATATATATATGTAAATAAGTATATATATGATCGAACAAGTAGAGAGAAAAAGGCAAGCTATATCAATGCACACAATGTAATTAACTAAAGCATATTTATCTAAACATGGCAATGAGTTATGAAAGAATGGCGTACCCGGTGGTCTTCAAAAAAATCTTCAAAATCATTAAGATGACATATAGACTTTGAAAAATTCTATGTTGAGAGAAACTTCAAGATTGCCTCAAGGAATGTTCATCTAGCCATTCGATCCCCATTGTCTCTTTGGTCCAAAGTTGTTTGGTCCAAACATGTTTAACATTTGACTAGGATGCATGAAAGGTGGTAGTATACCCCAAGGATTGTAGCTTTGTTGGTAGTTCCACATTTGATTACTATTGTTATTATAGTTTTGCCTATTTTGGTTTCTTCTTGGTTGAGGTGTTTTAGACCTAGGTTTAGAATTATTTGATTTTCTAGGTGGTGGTGTTTTAGATCTTGCCTTAGATTTAGAAGATCCTACCTCGTTTTTTAAAGACGGTTTATAAAAAGCTTTTACTTCTTCATTGTCGGCAAGAGGTATTTTTCTATCATTTACAAGTGTATACTTAGGATTAGATTTTAGAGGTTTTTGTTCGTTAGGTTCATTTTCGAATTTGACATTTTTAATTTCACTTGTTGAAGCTTCATTTGAGTTAAATCCTAAACCGGTTATATCTCTGGATGTTCTTTGAATACTTATTATTTTATTAAGTGAGTGACTACTATTTTCAAATTTATTAAGTTTGCGAATTTCTTCCCTAAGTATTTCGTTTTCATCTTTAAGCACTTGACATGATTTGCATTCTTCAAAAATTTCTTTACCTTTTTCAAGTTGATGTATTTTAATTTTTAGTTCAAGTACTTCATTTTCCAATTGATTGTTTATGTATTTTAGTGATTTGTTTTTAGCCATTACTAGTTGTCCTAATTTGCATAGCCTATTATATTAATTATCTAGATCTTTTTCATCTAATGATAAACTTTCATCACTAAAATATTCGGTTTCGGAACGTACCTCATTTGATGTATTCGCCATAAGACACTTTTCTTCTTTTGTCGTTTCTTTCTCATCTTCATCACTATCACTCCAAGCACCTCCAACAAAGGCTCTTTGATTTTGATCTCTTGTCATCATTGGACATTTTCCGATGAGGTGATTTGGATCACCACACTTGAAACACTTTCTTTCAATCTTGTTGTTCTTGTCATCTTTACTCTTTTGAAATGTTTTCTTTTCATCATGCGGTTGTCTTATGAATCTTCCTCACCTTTTGAAGAATTTCTTGAAATCTCTTACGGCCATGGCGTATTCTTCGTCATCACTTTCGGAAGATGAGCTATCTTCGATACTAGATTCCTTTCTAGCTTTCAAGGCGATTGACTTGCTTTGCTCTCGTTTTTCTTTGACCATTTCGGAGTCCTTCTTAATGATGACTTCGTAAACTTTTAGATTTCCAATTAATTCATCAAGTTGCAATGTTGACAAATTCTTCGATTCTTCAATAGCCGTCACTTTAGCTCGCCATTTTGGATGAAGAGCCCTAAGAAACTTCCTAACAAAATTCTTACTAGAAAAATTCTCATCAAGTGCTTTTAAACTTATGATGATAGTGTTAAATCTAGCAAAAGCATTATCAATTGATTCCTCTTGCGGAATCGTAAATTGCTCATATTGTTGAACAAGTAGATCTATCTTATTATCTTTGACTTGACTATTACCTTGGTGAGTTATTAGTAAAGAGTTCCAAATTTCTTTTGCGGTTTCACACATAAAGATCCTTTCGTACTCTTTACGTGGTAGCGCATTATAAATAACCATTTTTGCTTCATTATTTTTAGCAAGTTTTCTTTTAAAATCATCATTTTGTTTTTCAAAAGGTACGATTTCATCTTTCTTAATTTCAGGGTTATTTTGATAGGTAAAAAATCACCATTAGTAATAACATGCCAAAGATCTAGATCTTTTGACTTCACATAAGTTTCGAATCAATTTTTCCAATATAAAAATCCATCACTTTCAAATAGTGGTGGTCTTTGCATAGATTGCCCTTTTAAATATTTTTCAGATTCCATATATCGTTACAAGTTTTAAAATACAATATATTTTAAAGATCTTGCTAGACTTGGCTTCTGATACCAATTGTGGAAAACTAGAAGGGGGGTTGAATAGTTTTACGTCCTTTTAAAAGTTTATTACCAAAATATTTTGTAGGTTATTAAAAACTTTCGATTCGATCTCAAGTGAATTCAAATGACAACCAATATGAGCAATTCTAATCAAGTAATGAAAGTATTGAAATGTAATGAAGAAAAAATAGAGTTAGAAAGATCAAACCACAACACGCGAATTTATAGTGGTTCGGCTACAAGGACACCTTCCTTGCCCTACTCCACTCCCCGAGTACCACACTCGAGAGTTTTCTTCACTATGTCAACAAACTCCTTATGGTGGAGAAACCTTACACACCTTGGCTTACAAGAGTTAACGACACTAAGCTAAATGTCGAGTTCTAATCGTAGCTAGAACCAATCTCATGACTTCTTCAAGGCTTCACACCTTCTTCACAACTTCACAACTTCTTCAAGGCTTCACACCTTCACAACTTCACACCTTCTTCTATGCACAACTAATTCACAACTACTAAACTATTTTACAACACACCTAGTTTCTACAATCAACAAATTTACACAACACTTTTACAACTATCTACCATAACTACAATATGAAACTAGCTATTCACAACACTACTACAATTAGATGGATGTAGAGGAGTGTTCTTCTTCTTGCACTTGAATGGATGAAGCTTTGGATCACTTGGAAACAAAGACTTATGAATTATATGATCAAAGGATTTTAGATCTAGAAATGGAGGTTGGATCAGAAAGTTTATAGTGCAAAAAGATGAGAAAAATGTGTGAAATGATCCAATATTTATAGGGCCAGATTTTACTGTTCGGGAGCGTGCTGGTCCCCTTAATTAGAGGCCGGTCCCCTTAATCATTAAGGGGGCCGCCTAGTAAAAGTAAGGGTGCCGCCCTCCTGAACGTTGGAAAAGTTTTTCCGGATAAAATTTGCCCTTTTTGGTTGGAAATTTGAAATCATATCTTTGTGGTTTAATATAGCATTACCAAAAATGATTTACAAATATATATAAAATGTTTATATCATTTTATAAGATGTTATGTCTTAAGACAAAATTTCCTTTGATCATGTAATGCATAAGATGCTTAGTTTATACATACCTTAAGTGATATTAGATGTAGGAGTAAATATTTGTTACCAAATACTTGTTTACTTCTTAATCTTGACTTAATTGGATTTAAGTTTTGTGATTATCAAAACATAGGTTTATTGAGAGATATTAATAGCCTTTTTAAGCATTATTTATATCAACAATAGGTCCACAGACAGGACGAAAAAGAGGTTGTATAGCAAAAGAGTCAATGGGTGTCGAAGCAACCTCACCCTCCTCGAAGGGCTCAGTCTCTGCAGATGGGTCTCTAGATGGAACAAGAGATGGAATGAAAGGTGATACAGGTAGGGTGTTGATGCGTGGGAATCGCAACAGGCTTTACCTCTCGAGGGATCTCGAGAAGCTTACAACCCCCACCAGGCAGTGTACCTGATCGTTGTAGTATAGTATAGTGACAAGTACCGGGGGATTGATCGTTCAGCTTAGGAATAGTGTCGCTAGGATTAGAAAGCCTAAATACTAGTTCTAAAGGTGAGAGATGATTATTTTTGTGTTTTTATATTTTTATGGAAAGCGAATTAAAATCTCGGGTTTGAAAGAGTGGGCGGAATTAGTTGCTATTCAACTAACCCAATACTAAGATGCAATCAAAATAAAATACTAAAAATGAAAATAAACTAATTTATACTAAAGTTGTGAGCAGTAATTGGAGAAAAAATGTGTTTACTTAGATTTCACTACTCCCTAGATATCTTTTACACGTTAATTACTTGTTATAATTGCATGGATGACGGATCATATTCCTAAATACCATTCATGGGGTGGCACACATAACTCCCCAATTCTATGAGCTCTTATATCCTCCTACACCATGCCCAGCACAACTATAGGGATTGTAAACAGTGGCTCATGCATTAAATACAACCAATAAAGACCTAGTGCGCCTCGGTTCATGTTTCTTAAGACGTTCAAGCATGTTACCATTTGGAGATCTGCCAGTTTTCTTAAGCCTAACATATAAATCATTCATCCAAGACAAGAATAAACAAGTAATCAACACATAATCAATATCTAGGTTTCATTAGATCTAAGCAAACACAAGATAGATCTAGCCTAGCATGATTGAATTAAGACAAGAACAAGATATAGACAACCAACACATAGACATATTGATTGAATTAGAAGAACACTTATCTTGATTACACATGCAAGGTATCAAGGGTTGGAACCCTTGAAAAACCTGTAAAAGTTACACCAAAATCGTACTTAGGGTTTCTCCCAAAACTTCTCTTTTTTTAATGAAAAAATTAGAAAACTATATATAGAAAAATAGGTTTGACGGCGTCAAGAATAAACTTGTGACGCCGTCACCTCGCCACCAAAACTCTTCTCGGACTGCCTAGATCTACTTCTGACGCCGTCAAGACTTATACACTTCCAGGCCGTCATGACTCTTTTACTCTTGACGCCCTTCCTACGTGACGCCGTCAAATCTGTTCTGGGTCGTCATGGAAATTCATGAAATTTGCTCTTGACGCCGTCAAGGTTTTGCTCTTGACGCCGTCACCTACTGTTCCCAGCTTGGAAAATTAAGACTTTGGCGTTTTCTTCACTTTTATGCTCCAAAAACGTCCGAATTGCTTCCTTTTCCAGATTTCACTCCCAAAGTACCTAAAATCACAAAAGGAACGATTTAGGGCAATATTTGATCAAATAAATTCGGATTCGGGCTTAAATGACCCCCTAAAAACGGATCATTTTTCGCCTCATCATATACCCTTACACTTGAGATTTGCTTGTCCTCAAGCAAATGCGCTTTTATTCTAGTCAAAATACAAGTTAGGGGTCATTTAACACTAATATAAAAGTAATTACAACAAATAATCGTTCCACTAAAGACCAATAGACAAGCACGGAGGTCATACACAAGCACCTCACAAATAGTGTTTAGATACTCACATCTCTCGGGTGTAATAAAGTATAAATTACATTATGGAAACGGAAGATATCTCTCACTACCTGTCATAGCAAAATAGATTACCATAGGCTTGGGAAAGGATCAAACCTCCACCACATGGCGTAAGCACCTAGGATAAACTATCAAAGAGGTCTTTTAAAGGGTTGTAACGTTAGGTGTAGGGATATGAAATACACGGTTTTGTTAGATAAAGGAAGTTTTATTGGTGGCGAGTTAACAATCTTAGTCAATTACATGTACAATATGGCGTTGCTAAGCCAAGACTAGACTCGACTTAAGCTAATAAATCAAAAATAACAAAAACATAAAATGAACATAGAATGAAACGGGATGGTAGTCCGTATGTTTTTTTTTTTTTTTCCTTTTTCTATTTTTTTTTCTTGATTTTTTTTTCGATTTTTTTTTTTTTTTTTTTTTTTTTTTGCATACACTCTTACCCTACCATCCAAAATAATACATCATAGGGGATTGAGCATTCCCCTTACACTTGAATCTTTACATACTTTACATTAAACTAATCTAATGACTCGAATTAAGAAAATCAAAACACTTGGAGCACTTTTAAGATTAACGTACATATGGGGGTAATAATATTATGTTCTTCCCCATTACTCCATAAAATAAGTACTTACCCATGAGTCCTAATCGTCCCAAAACAATATGTACAAGGATATGACTCGACTTAGCAACCATGTAATCAATTAGAAAGTTAACTTAGGGTTTAACAAATAACAATAATGCACTAAAAATAAGCGCATACACGGAAGGCTAAGGAGATTTGGTTGTACATTTAAGTGGGGTGTAACAAATTCTTCCTTTAAGTAAAATGCTTAAAGTTAGAAACGAAAAGATAGGCTCGGAGGGGTGTACTAGGGGTTTCGTGTACTAAAAATGAGTACAACGCTAAGGGTGTGGGAAAAATTAGTTGACTTAACTAGCCAAGTAATATGACTTAAATGGTCAAGTAATTATAATACGGGTTTAACACAAGGGTGATCCTAATGCCTCTTATCATGTAGTAAATCCTACTACACGAATGTAGTCTCACTAGCGGTCTCGGGATGCATCACTAACGGAAGTTCTAGAATCTAAATGCTACCAGTACACTCATAAGCACTAATAGTAAATGCTTTTCCTATCAAATCTAAAGGCGAACCTCATATATTTGGGTTGAAAATTTTTCTGAATATACGGTTATGTGCTAGTCATACGATCTCCTATCCATGAGACGCTTGCTATGGCTAAAGTTTCACTCCTAAATGTTGTAAAAAATTTTAAATTTGGCACTAAAATTGCACTAACAAGTATTTCTCATAGTTTTATTACACATCTACCATTAAACAAAACAAACTCAAGCGAAAGTGCATATGTAAGGTATCATCTTTTTACCTTCCCCTTACACTTAAGATGAACATTGTCCCCAATGTTCAAGTAAAGAATGTAAAAGTGAAAAAGTAAAGAGAATGAAATCAAATACTCCCCTGATTCGCTCGGTATGGATTATAGGTGGCCAAGTTAAATCTTCCTCCAAGAAAATGAACAATCAAAGCTTCCCTTCCAGAATATAAATCATCTTCTTGTCATACATAACCTGTAAAACCTGAGAAAATAGACAAGACAACCTCGCGTAAAATCGGTGGCATCCTATATAAGTTAACTAAGTCCTAGAAAACAAGATAAAATATAATGCTTGTGGAATGAAGTTTGCAGATCTCCTGGAGATTATAAAACTTAATAATTCACAAAAACCATAAGACTCCGTTAGAAAAACAAAACCGGTAAAATTTCCAGATTTTTACACCTGACGCCGTCAAGAGTAAACTCCTGACGCCGTCAGAGTTGACCTGCAGAAATCCTTATGTTAAGTTTCCGGAAAATTTCTGGAAAAACTTGGTTCTACTTCCTGGAAAATCCTGCAAAACTTCATTATGACTCAATACAAGCATTTGACTCTAACAAATACGAATATACATGTTCATTTAATATTGTGGAGAATCATGATCGGTTTGTTTCTTAAAAACATATTTGGGGTTTCCCCTTACACTTATCTTTTGCAAAAATACTTTTAGGTGGAGTTAAGACTAGGCCAAAACAACAAAGTAAAGTATTTCCACTATTTAATTGAGAAACATGATCAACCAATCAATAAAAATTAAGCATGCATACGGAAACAAATAACAAACAAACAATTAAAATCACACAAAACATGGGTTGCCTCCCAAGAAGCGCTTGTTTTTGTTCGAGTCACGAGCCTGACTCTACCCTTATTTAAAGGAAATAGGGGAAGTTTTCCCTACACTTTTAATTAAGTGCGGGTGGAAGTAGCGATACACACCCTTAGGGTGGAAGTATGCCACGTGAGAAAAGAGTGGTGGACGAATTATATGCTCAAAGGGGTGTGCTCCTATCATCATAACCTTACCTAATTCAATCGGGTTAATGGGTAGATTAAGATTTTCTCCTAGAAAGGGATCATTTTCAATCAACTTCAAGAGATTACTAGTTGGGGATCCATCTTGACCTAATAAACCCGGTTTAAACCCATAATGTTTCTTATGATCAATCATGAATGGGTGATGTAAGTATGTAAGGTCATGTTCCACTCCTATGTCAGCTTCCTCTCTACAGGGCTTAGAGTCTACTACCTTTGTCCTAAGACTACCCGGACTATATGGTTTGATGGGTGGATCAGAACCTAATTTAATTCCTAAATTTTCATCCAAGGATGGAAGATTAGGTAACGGTTTTGGTTGAGGCTCCGGTTCATCAAAACTAGGAACTTCCCTAGAACTAAAAGAAAGGTCATCACTACAAGTGTTAAAACCTATATTCTCTAGTTGTGCTTGATCCAAGGGTTCTACCTCAATTGGGGTTCCTATAGTCTCTTCTACTTTTTCCGGGTAAGTCACGGGTGGTGTGTATTCCTTAAGTGATGGTGGGAGTTGTGGGGTACTTTGTAGGTTTGTGTTATTTACCTCATCCTTCCTTTTCTCAACATCACCTATATCCTCATCACGTGTTTTAGTAGAATCTAACCTTAACATGTTGCTAAGTATCTCAAATCCTTCTCTAGCCATTTCAAGTTCTAAGTCTGATTCATAAGAACCTTCCTCAATAACTTGATTACAATGTTCAATTTGCCTAAAGGATTCATCTTTTTGCTCAATATGATCATGTTCGGCTAAATCCTCCTTAATTGTTTCCTCAAGTTGTGATGCATACAAACCTATCAATTCATTGAACTCATGGTTCACGGTTAGGAGGCTTTCCTCAAAAATTTTCCAAAGGGTCTTACTAAAAGGAATTGATCCTAACAATGATTGTTTAATATAGGCCACACATGCGCATAACTCATCAAACCTATGAAACTTTACACTCATCTCTTCTTGTATATATCTAAGATCACTTAAAAATTCATTGGAACAACAGGAAGCAAATCTATCCGAGTAAACTAATTGTTACTCTATTGTTAATGATCTAAATGGAATCTCATCCGCCATGAAGACAAATGAAAATGGTTTTACAAACAAAGGGCACAAAGAAAAAGATAGACTAAAGGAATCCTACAAAAATAAAAATAAAAATCTCACTAGAAAGGATTCTAGTAAGTAGACCTAATAAAAAGAAATTCTAACCTAGACAATAACTATTCCCCGGGCTGCGGCGCCAAAAACTTGATGCGTGAGAATCGCAACAGGCTTTACCTCTCGAGGGATCTCGAGAAGCTTACAACCCCCACCAGGCAGTGTACCTGATCGTTGTAGTATAGTATAGTGACAAGTACCGGGGGATTGATCGTTCAGCTTAGGAATAGTGTCGCTAGGATTAGAAAGCCTAAATACTAGTTCTAAAGGTGAGAGATGATTATTTTTGTGTTTTTATATTTTTATGGAAAGCGAATTAAAATCTCGGGTTTGAAAGAGTGGGCGGAATTAGTTGCTATTCAACTAACCCAATACTAAGATGCAATCAAAATAAAATACTAAAAATGAAAAAAAAAACTAATTTATACTAAAGTTGTGAGCAGTAATTGGAGAAAAAATGTGTTTACTTAGATTTCACTACTCCCTAGATATCTTTTACACGTTAATTACTTGTTATAATTGCATGGATGACGGATCGTATTCCTTAATACCATTCATGGGGTGGCACACATAACTCCCCAATTCTATGAGCTCTTATCTCCTCCTACACCATGCCCAGCACAACTATAGGGATTGTAAACAGTGGCTCATGCATTAAATACAACCAATAAAGACCTAGTGCGCCTCGGTTCATGTTTCTTAAGACGTTCAAGCATGTTACCATTTGGAGATCTGCCAGTTTTCTTAAGCCTAACATATAAATCATTCATCCAAGACAAGAATAAACAAGTAATCAACACATAATCAATATCTAGGTTTCATTAGATCTAAGCAAACACAAGATAGATCTAACCTAGCATGATGGAATTAAGACAAGAACAAGATATAGACAACCAACACATAGACATATTGATTGAATTAGAAGAACACTTATCTTGATTACACATGCAAGGTATCAAGGGTTGGAACCCTTGAAAAACCTGTAAAAGTTACACCAAAATCGTACTTAGGGTTTCTCCCAAAACTTCTCTTTTTTTAATGAAAAAATTAGAAAACTATATATAGAAAAATAGGTTTGACGGCGTCAAGAATAAACTTGTGACGCCGTCACCTCGCCGCCAAAACTCTTCTCGGACTGCCTAGATCTACTTCTGACGCCGTCAAGACTTATACACTTCTAGGCCGTCATGACTCTTTTACTCTTGACGCCCTTCCTACGTGACGCCGTCAAATCTATTCTGGGTCGTCATGGAAATTCATGAAATTTGCTCTTGACGCCGTCAAGGTTTTGCTCTTGACGCCGTCACCTACTGTTCCCAGCTTGGAAAATTAAGACTTTGGCGTTTTCTTCACTTTTATGCTCCAAAAACGTCCGAATTGCTTCCTTTTCCAGATTTCACTCCCAAAGTACCTAAAATCACAAAAGGAACGATTTAGGGCAATATTTGATCAAATAAATTCGGATTCGGGCTTAAATGACCCCCTAAAAACGGATCATTTTTCGCCTCATCAGGTGTCATGGGTATCAGGAGAATCATGGGTGTCTCGGGTGTCGTGGGTGTCATAGTCAGATAGGTCAATGGTAGGGAAGGTGGATGATGTCGGCATGACGTCATCGCTGTCAGACAAGATAATAACCGAGGGCGACATGGTACTGTAATATCCCAAAATAGTAGTAATATAAGTCATTTAGTCTACATAATGCTACATGCACAGTGATCATGGTGTCATAGTGAACTAAATGCGATAGGTGCTAAAAATCAAACCTTAAAACATGACGTTGGCAAGCGCTGGCACGGAGGGCACTTCGGTGATAAATAGTTCGTTTAGAAATCTGGTGTGGTTATAGTCCAATGTTTTGAAAAATCATTTGGTTCTCAATAACCATGGCTCTGATGCCAATCTGTAACACCCCGAAAATTTGATAAGCAACGGAAGTCTAATCGAGGTCATTACAGTTTAGTGCACAGTCATACTCATAGAAAACAATTCAAAAGATAGTCAATATCATTCCATGAAAACTCAAAGTAGTCAGAGTTACAAACATTTTTCCAAATGTTAATCGTTTCGCAAAAGAAGTGATGAGTTTGAAAATATTGATATAATTATTGAAATAAAAAGGGAGGTCCTGTGTGCCCTTTCGCCAACTCCGTGCCACCATGCCTGCTAGTTTCCTCAGATAAACATGCTTAAAAAGTCAACACAACAGTTGAGTGAATCCGTAGTAGTTTAAATAGTAATAGTGTGAACACAAGTCAAGTATTTGAAATAAACAAGCCAAGATAGATCGGTCTTGACTAAACTGGTGTCATATTGCTCCTAAGCCTCACGAAACGCAAGCCTTAACATCGTATCAAAATATCATAAAGATAAAAATTACCTACACCATGAGGGATGTAGATAACAAAGGGGCCCTCGGTGACTAGAAATGTGCAAAATTTCCATGGTACCTCAAATATCGCACACCTTCTGCCAAATAATCACTTTGACAGAGATGGGCTGCCGTTCCAATAGATCTATTAGCTATATTCGCGCTCACTCGCAAGTGATTAAGGTTCGTGATATGAGGGACTTGTTGCACGGCTGTCAACTTAAGCAATATCAGGTAGTAATAGCATACAGAAAAATACTTGTGTTCGGTTTATAGCATGTATCTCCCCACGGGTTTAGAAATAATTAAAAATGTGGGACCATGAACTCACCTGACAGGTGTGTAAATCTCAACGGTGCTCAAAGTGACGTTGTACTGCTACGACTAGCAATGAAATTCCTCCGACTTGCGACCTATATATATATTACCATCGGTGCTTTAGATTCGATTCGTAAATGACATGTGATATGTCTCGAGTATGGTGATATTCATTCGGGTGTCTTAATATATTCCAAAATAACTTTACATAGTTATTTGTAATGTTGATACGAACCGGTGTTCAATAAATGTTAATTTATTTGTGATAATAATAACGTTAATAAAAATATTTATAATTAAATATTTTTAGTAAAATATATATTTATTTTAAAGTCAAAATATATATGTTAATATATTTATATATACAAAAGTTTAAATATGTAGAGTAATTAAATAAAGAATCCTTGTCAAAATTGACCTTTGACTTTAATAAAGTTACACTTTTTACCTCTTGGTCAAAAACAATTATATTTTTAGTCCTTATTAGTACTTTTTACACTTTACACCTTGATCTTTAGAAAAATACAGTTTCTACCCTCAAATTTTATTAGAATCGGCTGTGTTATATTTTAGTCTGAAAGTTTGGTGATTTTGTCACTTTTAGTCCCTTAACGCAAGGTTTTGCAAAAATAGTCCTTAGTTAAGGTTTTGAAAAACAAACTTTTTGGTACAATAAAAGTAGTAATTACAACTTATAAAAATCCTTAAAATCAGTTTTGAAAGTCTTATGTGTCTCGCTATTTTTCAAGTTTTTAAACCGAAAATCTCTTTTGATAACTAAATGGGCTCGTTAGCCCAACTTAGGCCCAAGTGGCATTTTATTTGTATAAAAAGGGTGCTCGACTAGGATTTGGTTTTGGTTTAGTTTTCGTAGCATAAGATCGAGTATGTCTTGCATGTGTCGTTAGTTTGGTTAAGCGTGAGTCGAAGAATTAGGACATCGAAAATATATATATATATATATATATATATATATATATATATATATATATATATATATATAGTACGTGTAAAAACGAAATGGTGAGCCTTTTCCTAAGGGGTGTCGAGGCGTGAACATATATATAGTTACTAGTGTAATAAGTGTTATATACTTAGATAACTTTACGTAATGTGCCCCGTGTAAAATAAACGTGATGTGCATGAATGTAGTAGAGTAAGAAATGAAATAGGAAGTGATGACTTACAACACCGAAAGGTGGTGGGGAGTCCAAGTGATACAAAACAACAAGCAAACGTGATACTCCTTCGTAGTGACCCTCGTTCCAAATATTTGTTACCCAAGTAGTTCTTAACCCAAAATCTTCGTGTGTGCCTCCCTTGGTCTCGACAGCAAGTAAAGGAAGAAAGAAAAGAGTTTTTGTGATTTGAGATCTTAGTGAAACTTGAAAGTGTGTGGAAAATGTGCATTAAATGTGGTTTTTATAGGGTGATCATGGTAGTTAGTAAGTTTAGCATGTGACTTGGTCTTTGGATGTGTCAATCGAACAAGACAAACTTGTCTCTAGTTCCTTGTGTTATGTCAAGTCGAGTGTAGTAGTCTTTTAGGCTATAATGATTTTGTTGATTAGTTTAGTACTAGGGCAAAGCAAAGTTAGAAACATGTGATGTACTAGGAGGATTAGTTTAATTAAAAGGTGTTTGTGTTGTTGGTTAATGAGACACTTGATCTTGTGGGTAAAGAAGACTTAGGGTGTAATGGTTTAAACCAAAGGTTATCTAGCTCATTAGGTTACATGTAGGGTGGCTCATATGTTGGTTTTTGGTTGATCTCACACGCAAGTGTGATACAAAGGTGGGTTTGTGTTGAGTTTAGGGGGAACCAAGGAGAAAAGAGACTACAAAAGATTTGTTGTGGTTTGGTGGTGTTTCGTTATGGGTTCGAGAATGGGTCAACACATTTGTGTATCATCTAGGTCGCGTGGCTTTGGTAGTGTCGAGTAGTGTGGGAGGGAAAAACAATCGTGAACATGTATATAGATACGTACTTGAGCTGAGCTCGTTGAGTGATTTGTATCACAAAGCAAATAAAAAACAGCCATGCAACGCAAAAGAAAAGAAAACATAAGTAGCCATTGGGCTTGTGAAAACATTCGGCCCAAAGAAACAAAGAAACAAAATGGTTGGTGGGCTTGTGGTTTGTATTTCGGCCTAGCAGCGAGGCAAAAGAAAGAAAAAGAATTCTTGGACTTAGGGTGGTACACGGCCCAAAGCAAAATAATATAGTGTCGGTGACTAGTGCTCTCGTAACTTTAGTTTCGGTATCGGTGTCGGTGTCGGTGTTGATTTGTGTAGTCCATATAAACATAAACGGTGTCGTTCCTATGTATATATACTTATATATATACTTAGTGTGATAATAATTTCGTAGTAATTAATATATATACTTAATTATATGTATATAAATATATCGGTGTCTTCTCAAGGTGTCGGGTCGCAAGTGGGAGTTACCGGTGTTAACCTCATTGGGTGGCATCCAAGAGTGACTACAGGTGATACCAAGTGACAAACATATGGTGACCAAAGTAATCGGGTGTCAAACAAACGGTGTCTCATATAAAAATTTTAAATTAGCCCGCAAAATGGCTTTGATTAGAATAGTATCGATAATTAGCATTAATAAATGACCTGGGATTTTACGGAGTATTACAGTTTGAGTCAAATGCTTGTATCGAGTCATAATGATGTTTTGCAGGATTTTCCAGAAAGTAGGACATAAGTTTTTCCCGAAATTTTCCAGAAACTTAACGTAAAGATTTCTGTAGGTCACTTCTGACGGCGTCAGGAATTAATACCTGATGGCGTCATGTGTAAAATTCTGGAAATTTTGTGAGTTTTGTTTTTCTAACGGAGTCTTAAAGTTTTTGTTAATTCTTTAGTTTTATAAACTTCAGGAAATCTGCAAACATTCATTCTACAAGCATTATATCTTAAATTGTTTTCTAGGATTTGTTAGTATATATAGATTGCCGCCAATTTTACGCGAGGTTGCCTAGTTTGTTTTCTCAGGTTTAACAGGTTATATATGACAAGAAGATGATTTATTTTTCTGGAAGGGAAGCTTTGAATGTTCATTTTCTTGGAGGAAGATCTAACCTTGTTGACACACTATCCACACCGAACGAATCAGGGGAGTATTTGTTTTCATTCTTTTACCTGTTTTACTTTTACATCCTTTAATTGAACAATGGGGATAATGTTCATCCTAAGTGTAAGGGGAGGGTAAATGATGATACCTTATAGGATACAATTGCACCTGAGTTTGTTTGTTTGATGGTAGGTGTGTAATAAAACTAAGAAAAATACTTGTTAGTGTAATTTTAGCGCCAAATTTAAAATTTTTTACAACATTTAGGAGTGAAACTTTAGCCTTAGCAAGCGTCTCATGGATAGGAGTTGTATGACTAGCACAAAACCGTACCATTCAGAAAAATTTTCCACCTAAATATGTGAGGTTCGCCTTTAGATTTGATAGGAAAAACATTCATTATTAGTGCTTATAAGTGTACCGGTAGCATTTAGATTCTAGAACTTGCGTTAGTGATGCATCCTGAGACCGCTAGTGAGACTACATTCGTGTGGTAGGATTTACTACATGATAAGAGGCATTAGGATCACCCTTGTATTAAACCCGTATCATAATTACTTGACCATTTAAGTCATATTACTTGGCTAGTAAAGTCAATTAATTTTTCCCACACCTTAGCGTTGTACTCATTTTTAGTACACGAAACCCCTAGTACACCCCTCCGAGCCTATCTTTTCGTTTCTAACTTTAAGCATCTTACTTAAAGGAAGAATTTGTTACAACCCACCCAAATGTGCAACCAAATCGCCTTAGCCTTCCGTGTATGCACTCATCTTTAGTACATTATTGTTATATGTTTAAACCCTTAGTTAATTACTACCTCTGTCCCATATTAAGTGTCCACTTTTATAATGCACAAAGTTTTAGGAGATTCCACTAACTAAACTTTCCACCAATCAAATATTACTTTTACCCACTAAACTCTCATCTTATTGGTTAATAGGTACAAGTGGACACTTAATTTGGGACATCCAAAGATTCCATTGTGGACACTTAATATGGGACGGAGGGAGTATCTAATTGATTACATGGTTGCTAAGTCGAGTCATATCTTGTACATATTGTTTTGGGACGATTGGGACTCATGGGTAAAGTACTTGTGTTATGGAGTAATGGGGAAGAACATCATATATTACCCTCATATGTGCATTAATCTTAAAAAGTACTCCAAGTGTTTTGATTATCTTGATTCGAGTCATTAGATTAGTTTATTGTAAAGTATGTAAAAAAAATCGAAAAATTAAGAAAAAAAATAGAAAAAGAAAAGAGAAAAAAACATACGGACTACCATCCCGTTTCATTCTATGTTTATTTTATGTTTTTGTTATTTTTGATTTATTAGTTTAAGTCGAGTCTAGTCTTGGCTTAGCAACGCCATATTGTACATGTAATTAACCAAGATGATTAACTCGCCACCAGTAAATATTGCCTTTATCCAACAAAACCGTGTTTTTCCATATCCCCACACCTAACGTTATAACCCTTTAAAAGACCTCTATGATAGTTTATCCTAAGTGCTTAGGCCAAGTGGTGGAGGTTTGATCCTTTCCCAAGCCTATGGTAATCTATTTTGCTATGACAGGTAGTGAGAGATGTTTTCTATTTCCATATTGTGATATATACTTTATTACACCCGAAAGATGTGAGTATCTAAACACTATTTGTAAGGTGCTAGTGTATGACCTTCATGCTTGTCTTTGGTCTTTAGTGGAATGATTATTTGTTGTAATTACTTTTATATTAGTGTTAAATGACCCCTAACTTATATTTTGATTAGAATAAAAGCGCATTTGCTTGAGGACAAGCAAATCTCAAGTGTAAGGGTATTTGATGAGGCTAAAAGTGAACCACTTTTAAGGGGTCATTTAAGCCCGAATTCGAGATTATTTGATCAAATATTGCCCTAAATCGTTCCTTTTGTCATTTTAGGTACTTTTGGAGAGAAATCTGGAAAAGGAAGCATTTTGGACGTTTTTGGAGCATAAAAGTGAAGAAAACGGCAAAGTCTCAATTTTCCTTGCTGGGAACAGTACCTGACGGCGTCAAGATCTTCTACATGACGGCGTCAAGAGTTACAAAAGAGGTGGATGTGGAAAATACACGTGACGATCTAGAGAGTTTTTGTGCATTGGAGATGACGACGTCACCCAAGGCCGTCATGGTCCAAGTATTAGTGACGGCCCAGAAGAAAATCACACATGACGGCGTCATAAGTAGATCTAGGCAATACGATTTCATTATGGCAGCGAGTTGACGGCGTCAAAATCCAATACATGACGCCATCACCCTGTAAAATCTATATATAGTTTTCCAAATTTCATTCATTAGTGTGCAACTTTGAGGGAAAAACCCTAGGTCGAATTTTCCAGCTTTTTCAAGGGTTCCAACCCTTTGAATCTTTCATGTTCAATTGGAGATAAGTACTCTTTCAAATCATTCAATATGTCTATGTGTTGTTTGATTATATCTTACGCTTGTCTTCTATTTAACATGCTAGGCTAGATTTCCTTTGTGTTTGCTTAGATGTAGTGAAACCTAGATGTTAATTATGGGTTGATTGTTTGTTTATAATTGTTACGGATGATTGTATTCGATGTTAGGCTTAAGAAAACTGGCAGACTTCCATTGGTAACTTGCTTGAACGTCTTAAGAAACATGATCGGAGGTGTACTACAATTTTTGGTTGTATTTAATGCGTAGGAGAATTCTAATGATCCCATGTTAGGAGCTTCTAACGGCTCAACATAGGAGTGAAGTAGGATCCTATAGAGTTAGGGAATATTGTACACGGCCCTACGACTAGTATTAAGGAATATGACCCGTCATCCATGCAATTGTAACAAGCTGTCAACCTGTAAAAGGTATCTAGGGAGTAATGAAACCTAAGTAAACACAACTTTCCTCATCATTGTTTACACCACATTAGTATAATAGTTTTATTTCATTTTTGTTATTTTATTTTGATTGCATCTTGAGTAAATTGGGTTAGTTGGCTAGCAACTAATTCCGCCCACTCTTCCAAATCCCAAGATTTTATTTCCTTTTATAAAATATAAAAATACAAGAAGAATCATCCCTCACCTCTAGACCTAGTTTATTAGGCTTTCTAATCCTAGCGACACTATTCCTGAGTTGAACGATCAATCCCCCGGTACTTGTCACTATACTATACTACAACAATCAGGTACACTGCCTGGTGGGGTTGTAAGCTTCTCGAGATCCCTTGAGAGGTAAAACCTGGTGCGATCCCCACGTATCATTAACGAAGATTCTTTTTGAGTTTTTATGACGGGAAAACAAATTAAGATAAAAGGAAAACAAATTTTGAAAAAGAAAATCTTTTTGGGTTTTTATATTATGAAAATATATACAAAAACAAGACGGTAAGTTCCCGGGAGAAGGGTCTTCACTTCACTAATCTTCAAAACGACAACGGTTTCGGCTTTCACTCCTCCCCGGCAGCGGCGTCAAAAAGTTGATACGCTCGAATCAACCACTTAACCAAGGATGGTCAATATAGTCAACCCTAGTGTATGTGCTCCGGTGTGTATAGTGTTTTCCCGGGTCGTTTAGTCCCGACGAGGTGTGAAATGCGAAGTCGAATACGATTTGTGATCGGGTGAATTGAATGAGGATAAAAAGAGGATTTTGGGTTTCTAAACTAATTTCAACAAATTAAAACTCAAAATAACTCAAGTAAACAAGTAACGAAAGTACTTAGTGCACAAATTAACTAAAACGTAATTTAAACCTAAAAATCGTAACGAGTAAAACGTAAACTAAATTAGCAATGACCTAAATTAAACTACGATTTTGAATTTGAAAATGAAAAAAAAAAAAAAAAAAAAAAAAAAGAAATAAAAAAAAAAAACTATTTAAAAACTTGTAAAAACGTTAAATGTAACTTAAAAGAACTCAAAACGTAGTTAAAACTAAAAACCGCGTGTTAAAATTAAAAATAACGTAAACGCGCCAACTAAAAAGTGATTTTTGGGCAATTCTAATCCTAAGGGTGCAAAAAATGATTTTCCTACATTCTATTTGACAAAAGAAAATTTTGGAAAAAAGAAATTTAATTTTTCGACTATTTAATATTTTTTTACGAATTAAATACTAAATAAAGGAAATTAAATGTTTAAAAATACTAAAAATTTTGTGAAAAATTTAAAAAAATTTTGGAAACTAAATATTGCTAACACTATCCTAGGAGAAATATAAGGCATGGGAGGGGAAACCTAATAAGCAATAACAAGTTAATAAGCTAAAAGAGAAAACAACTAGTTAAATAAATAACTAAAGAAGACTTAGCAAGAAACAAATGGTAGAGCAGTTGGGAGAGGGGGTTTGTTTGAGGTCTGAGTAAAGCAAGAGGTCACAGATCCTAAGTGCTTACGCCAAGTGGTGGAGGTTTGATCCTTTCCCAAGCCTATGGTAATCTATTTTGCTATGACAGGTAGTGAGAGATGTTTTCCATTTCCATATTGTGATATATACTTTATTACACCCGAAAGATGTGAGTATCTAAACACTATTTGTAAGGTGCTAGTGTATGACCTTCATGCTTGTCTTTGGTCTTTAGTGGAATGATTATTTGTTGTAATTACTTTTATATTAGTGTTAAATGACCCCTAACTTGTATTTTGATTAGAATAAAAGCGCATTTGCTTGAGGACAAGCAAATCTCAAGTGTAAGGGTATTTGATGAGGCTAAAAGTGAACCACTTTTAAGGGGTCATTTAAGCCCGAATTCGAGATTATTTGATCAAATATTGCCCTAAATCGTTCCTTTTGTCATTTTAGGTACTTTTGGAGAGAAATCTGGAAAAGGAAGCATTTTGGACGTTTTTGGAGCATAAAAGTGAAGAAAACGGCAAAGTCTCAATTTTCCTTGCTGGGAACAGTACCTGACGGCGTCAAGATCTTCTACATGACGGCGTCAAGAGTTACAAAAGAGGTGGATGTGGAAAATACACGTGACGATCTAGAGAGTTTTTGTGCATTGGAGATGACGGCGTCACCCAAGGCCGTCATGGTCCAAGTATTAGTGACGGCCCAGAAGAAAATCACACATGACGGCGTCATAAGTAGATCTAGGCAATACGATTTCATTATGGCAGCGAGTTGACGGCGTCAAAATCCAATACATGACGCCATCACCCTGTAAAATCTATATATAGTTTTCCAAATTTCATTCATTAGTGTGCAACTTTGAGGGAAAAACCCTAGGTCGAATTTTCCAGCTTTTTCAAGGGTTCCAACCCTTTGAATCTTTCATGTTCAATTGGAGATAAGTACTCTTTCAAATCATTCAATATGTCTATGTGTTGTTTGATTATATCTTACGCTTGTCTTCTATTTAACATGCTAGGCTAGATTTCCTTTGTGTTTGCTTAGATGTAGTGAAACCTAGATGTTAATTATGGGTTGATTGTTTGTTTATAATTGTTACGGATGATTGTATTCGATGTTAGGCTTAAGAAAACTGGCAGACTTCCATTGGTAACTTGCTTGAACGTCTTAAGAAACATGATCGGAGGTGTACTACAATTTTTGGTTGTATTTAATGCGTAGGAGAATTCTAATGATCCCATGTTAGGAGCTTCTAACGGCTCGACATAGGAGTGAAGTAGGATCCTATAGAGTTAGGGAATATTGTACACGGCCCTACGACTAGTATTAAGGAATATGACCCGTCATCCATGCAATTGTAACAAGCTGTCAACCTGTAAAAGGTATCTAGGGAGTAATGAAACCTAAGTAAACACAACTTTCCTCATCATTGTTTACACCACATTAGTATAATAGTTTCATTTCATTTTTGTTATTTTATTTTGATTGCATCTTGAGTAAATTGGGTTAGTTGGCTAGCAACTAATTCCGCCCACTCTTCCAAATCCCAAGATTTTATTTCCTTTTATAAAATATAAAAATACAAGAAGAATCATCCCTCACCTCTAGACCTAGTTTATTAGGCTTTCTAATCCTAGCGACACTATTCCTGAGTTGAACGATCAATCCCCCGGTACTTGTCACTATACTATACTACAACAATCAGGTACACTGCCTGGTGGGGTTGTAAGCTTCTCGAGATCCCTTGAGAGGTAAAACCTGGTGCGATCCCCACGTATCATTAACGAAGATTCTTTTTGAGTTTTTATGACGGGAAAACAAATTAAGATAAAAGGAAAACAAATTTTGAAAAAGAAAATCTTTTTGGGTTTTTATATTATGAAAATATATACAAAAACAAGATGGTAAGTTCCCGGGAGAAGGGTCTTCACTTCACTAATCTTCAAAACGACAACGGTTTCGGCTTTCACTCCTCCCCGGCAGCGGCGTCAAAAAGTTGATACGCTCGAATCAACCACTTAACCAAGGATGGTCAATATAGTCAACCCTAGTGTATGTGCTCCGGTGTGTATAGTGTTTTCCCGGGTCGTTTAGTCCCGACGAGGTGTGAAATGCGAAGTCGAATACGATTTGTGATCGGGTGAATTGAATGAGGATAAAAAGAGGATTTTGGGTTTCTAAACTAATTTCAACAAATTAAAACTCAAAATAACTCAAGTAAACAAGTAACGAAAGTACTTAGTGCACAAATTAACTAAAACGTAATTTAAACCTAAAAATCGTAACGAGTAAAACGTAAACTAAATTAGCAATGACCTAAATTAAACTACGATTTTGAATTTGAAAATGAAAAAAAATAAATAAATAAAAAAATAAAAAAATAAAAAAAAAAAAAAACTATTTAAAAACTTGTAAAAACGTTAAATGTAACTTAAAAGAACTCAAAACGTAGTTAAAACTAAAAACCGCGTGTTAAAATTAAAAATAACGTAAACGCGCCAACTAAAAAGTGATTTTTGAGCAATTCTAATCCTAAGGGTGCAAAAAATGATTTTCCTACATTCTATTTGACAAAAGAAAATTTTGGAAAAAAGAAATTTAATTTTTCGACTATTTAATATTTTTTTACGAATTAAATACTAAATAAAGGAAATTAAATGTTTAAAAATACTAAAAATTTTGTGAAAAATCTAAAAAAATTTTGGAAACTAAATATTGCTAACACTATCCTAGGAAAAATATAAGGCATGGGAGGGGAAACCTAATAAGCAGTAACAAGTTAATAAGCTAAAAGAGAAAACAACTAGTTAAATAAATAACTAAAGAAGACTTAGCAAGAAACAAATGGTAGAGCAGTTGGGAGAGGGGGTTTGTTTGAGGTCTGAGTAAAGCAAGAGGTCACAGATTCGAGCCCTGTGACCCTCATTTTTTAAAACATTTTTTTTTTTTTTGAAATTTTTTATAAAAACTAATTGAGCACATGAAAACAAGCATTTTTTTATAACTACAATACTTTACAAAACTAAATGTATAAGCAGTTTGAAAAGCAAAACTATAACAATTACTAAAAGCTTAAAAAGGAGAATTTTCAAAAATTAAAAAGCTACAATAAGCTGTCCTAAGGCTGAAGTAAGGGAGAACTTAACTAAATGGCAACTAAGGGAACCTAAAAAGCTAAGGGGAAACAAAATATAAGCATTTACAACCAACTAATAAGCACAAAAAAAAATGCAAAAGAACTAAAGGCTGCTATGGTAAAACTCACTAAAGGGCTGATGGGGACTACTTTTGGCCACTAAATAAGCTGTCTAAGAAAATACTAAAAATAATCTAAAAATATGGTCAAGTAAACCTACTGGCAAAGATTACTCATACCAAATTTTGGGTCATAAGGTCAAGTAATGAACAAAACAAAAATCTATTCCTAAGGTTGTTTGGCATAATCTAGTAACTGATGCACAGGTGTGTAATGGGTCAAATGGGTGATATTTAACCTGAGAATGTGCAATACCAAATGCTAGGTGACCTATCTATCATGTATGGAACCTAAATTAAACATAAACAACTAAAACAAGCCTTAACCCAAATCTAATCCTAGCTACTAATATGAGATCAGTTAACAATGGGACATATGGAAATCAAGCTCAAAACCTTGAAAATTAATTGGAAATGCAGAAAATTAGTTTAAAACCACTAATACTGATGAAAGAAAGCTGAAGGAAAATCAAATTAGGCCAAAAAACAGGTTTAAGCTCAAGAACCTCTCTTGTGCCAAACACTCCTTTAAGGAGCTGTTTTGGATTCTTTTCAAAGGGAATGGTTTAGAAAAGAGTTTTAATGAAAGAACTAACTTACAACAAGCTAAATAAACTTGTGTGAGCTTATTGAAACAGTAGTATTAGCTTGAAAAGTAGGAACTTGAAAACTAAGCAATAAAGGTAAAATCTTTAAAGAAATTGAATTTGCATTAAACTTAAAAGGTAGAGGTACAAAGTTACAAGTGGAATTTTAAAAATTACACTATTAAAACAGTAAAAATGACAGGAAAATAAGATGGTCAAAATTTTCTAATACATGAAAATTGGACAAATTGGAGTATGTGTTGTGGTCTGCTATATATAGCCCACTTCTAGGGTTTCATCTCTTGGTCTTTCTTGTCCTCTTGTGAGTGTGTTTCTTTTGTGAGTGAGAAGCAGCCTTGGTCCACTTTGTACTTTCTCCAATTCACCACAGCCCTTGATTTAAGCTTGGAGCCAAAAGGGAGATTTTGAGCCGTTGATCAAGATTGGGTGTTAGAGGATTGCTAAGGTGGAGTAGAGGAGGGGGAGCAAGGAAGCAGTGTCATGTGAAAGATTTGGAGTTTTGTGGAACTGATTAAGAGGAGTTGAGAGTGACTGGTTGGTGGTTTCATGTTTTGGCGGGGAATGGGTAAACAGGTGGTTGGGGTTTCTGGGTTTGACCAGGGGAAGTCAAAACGGGCGTGGATGTGTTTTTAGGTTGGTATATTACGGGTAAGGTTTGTGAGTGGACTGGTGTTTTGGGTTTTAGTGTGGGTTGGGCTGTGTTGTTACAGGCTTAGGCTGGTTTGGACTTGGTTGGCAGTTAAGGATTAGGAGTGTAAGGGTGTGATGGGTTTAATGTTTTAGGATTAGATTAGTTTTTAGTATTAGGTTAGTAATTATTAGATTAAATAAGATTTAGATTAGGTAGAAAAAACAATTTAGTAAACTGAAAATATTTTTGTGGGTTTTTTTTAATATAATAATAATAATAATAATAATAATAATAATAATAATAATAATAATAATAATAATAATAATAATAATAATAATAATAATAATAATAATACAAATAATAATAATAATAATAATAATAATAATAATAATAATAATAATAATAATAATAATAATAATAATAATAATAATAATATTTTTACTAAGAATAATAATATTGCTAATAATAATTCTAATATTAATACTAAATACTAATAATATTAATTAGTAATACTAATAATATACTAAATATTTTACTAATGATACTAATAAAAATAATAAAGTAAAATACTTAAAATGTTTTATCAAAAATGTTTTGTGACTTTATTTGGAAAAATGATTTTGGAAAAAGGTTTTGAGTTTTGGTTTTGAAAACGATTTTGCATTTAGGTTTCGGGGTTTTAGGGTGTTGAGGTAATTTTGGTGTCGGGCAAAGGGCAATTTGGTAATTTTAGGTTAAGGTTAAGGGTAAAAGGATAAGTAGGGTTTTGTTGCGGATTTCCATACTCACCCCCATGCCATGTCCCGGGATTTCTTCGACTCTTCTATTCTTCCATAAATGCTCCAAATTGTGTCGAATCGATCCAGTATTGCTCCATATTGCTCCGATTTTCCATCCATTCTCCGTTTTACTCTCTTTTGCCTTGTTTTCAACCCATTTGTACCTGAAACACACAAAAACACACTCCAAGGATATTTTTAACATTATATGGTCATTTTTGGGGTTTTTTGTTGTTTTGGTGGGCTTTTCGGGCCTAAAATGATGAGTAAAAGGCCATTCATCACCTATCTTACACCTTGCCCTATTCTTGCTAATAAAACATGGCAAGAGTTCCTCGGATGGTCGCTTTACCTACAAGGTGCAAGAGTCGTGAAGTTCCTCTACTAACTTAGACAAGTCTAACGGGATACGGCCTTTCAGATCTTACATCCCCTCTAGCTTCTTTAGCAAAGCTGTTTGGTAGGTGGTCGTTTATTAGAATTTCTACATGAATTGCGATATTTCTATCACCAAAACTCACCCTATCCACTATGGATCATTTTATCAAATAGCCTAGCTTCAAGGAACTACCAAACACCAATGCCACCAAAACTAGGGTGTCCTAAGACATGCTAAGAAAGTATACAAATAAAACGATAATGAATGCGAGAAAACTTAAATCATGACAATAACAATTTCATAATGAGGCTAACACCAAAGGTGTTTGGCCACTCATGTTAATAAATGCAGCAAAATAGATGTTCAACATTGTAAATGAAAACATGAATTTGATACAAAAAGGAACTATGAATGAATAAACTTATGATTGAAGCGTGAATTCTCCCTTGGAAGATGTCTAGTATGCTTGGTTGAACTTCGTTCTCCCTACTCCCTAACTTCCTCTGAAATTTTCTGTGGAGAAGTGGTGAAAAGTGATATGAAAAACTCGGAATTAGGACTTCTATTTATAGCGCCTTACTATGCTACGGCGTAGCTCTAGGTTGACTACGTCGTAGCCTTTGTAATTTCCAACTACGTCATAGCTTGATCAATTCCTACGGGCGTAGAACTCTTGCTGGCACTTCTACGGCGTAGTTATATTGGGAACTACGGCGTAGTTTCATCAAGGATCACATATTAATCTTAACTGTTTAAATTATGGACCTACGGCGTAGCTGGATTGTTTGCTACACCCGTAGGAGTCTTCTAAGATAAACTACGTTGTAGTCCATAATGTTGACTACGCCGTAGATCTTCATTAAATGTTGACTGGTCTTCAGTGAGTGCTACAGCGTAGGTGGAGAGCACCTCTACGCCGTAGTTAATGTAAACTCTGTATACTTCAATTATTTTCATTAATAACCTTTCATTTCCGCGTCTTTTCGTTCCTAAGCTCATCTTTGTCCTAAAAACAGAATATAAACAAATAAGAGTATATATCCTAACAAAATGACACAAAAGATAAGTATAATAGGGGGAAATTAACACTAACATATCGGTACTATTTGATGTTATCAATAACACATGGGATTCACTTTATGAACAAGTGAAAAACAAATAAAATAAAATAAAAAATAGTAGTCCTATATGCATAATCCCCTATTGCTAGTCACTATCAAACCACGTACCAAATAGAGACGTCTTCATAATCGATCTTTATTAAATGATGACTTAATGTGTAATAGTTTTTAATACAAATAATGTCAAAAAAACGTCATTTGCATTATTCGGTCTCTACTAGTTTTGATAATCACAAAATATAAAAACATGTTACGTAAAGTTACGATTAATAAGTTTTTAATCGAGGAAACTCGTTTCTACCACGTATCAACTACAACGTCACTTTAGGTTTGAACAAACTTCATACCGACATTAGTAAAGTGATCAAAGATTTTATTTTCTTCAAAACTTACATTTTTATGTATGACAAAACATTTTTCACAAAATGTATTTTTGTGTTTTTAAAGAAATGTTTTATTAAGAAAATAAATTCAAATTCAAATGGTATAACAACTATATTTCCCCCCAAAACAAATAAGTCTTCACCAGATAAAATTTCACCACGTCAGGACAAAAAGATGAGTGTCTTTCGGGACGGTCCCTTAAATGGACTGACGGTCCCTTAGTGATAAAGGACCATCACATGTTTAAGGGACCGTCACCCCCTCTCATGGCGTGTATAAATACTAAACTGTTCCTTCTCAGAAAAATAATCCTCTGAGGACAAAAACATTATGTTCTTCCTTTCTCACTTCTTTGATCACTATAACATATCGATATATGTTTATAAGTGATTTCCTCCTCCTCTATATCAAAGTGCAAGAGAAGAACTCTCGAAGTAGTGAAGAATTGAGATGTTATAAGAGTCCACACACAAACGTAATAAGTGTTACGAACTTACGATTCTCTTTTTCCTCCAACTCTATAATTTGTATACGTTGTAAATCCGACTTGTGTTTGAGTTGTGACTAGTTGTGTTAGGATTGAACTTAGACAAAGGTGTAAGTCCAAGAAGTGTTGTATATAGAATAGGTATTGTAATAGTTGTGTGTTGTGGTGTGAAGACTAGAACTTAGTAGAGTTCTAGTGTGAAGATTCAAGTGAACGGGAGTGCTCGTTCATGTGAAGGCTTGGATCCTGTGTCGATCTAAATGGGACAAGAGTGCTTGTTCGTGTGACCACATGGGCCTTAGAGTAGATTGGTTCTAGCTATGATTAGAACTCGACATTCCGCTTAGTGTCGGTAAACATGGTGTAAGCTTGTCTACGGATTGCTCCGCCTGAAGGAGTGTGTTGATATAGTGATTGATAACTCTCGAGTGTGGTACTCGGGGAGTGGAGTAGGACGAAGAGTGAGCTTCGTGCCGAACCACTATAAATCTCGGCGTCTCTTTAGTTGTGCTCTTTCTTTACTCTTTACTTTACTTGCATATTACTTTCATTACAAGTTTAGATATCACATAACTAGTAAAATTCAACAAATGTGTAAAAGAAACTTAAACGGACCTAAAAGCGGTGAAATATTTTTACAAGTAATTAGAAACGGTGAAACTATTCAACCCTCCTTCTAGTTTCTACAATAGTGTTTAATTTCAAATTGCCTTCTAATATTACATAACTAGATCATAAAAACAAATCAATAATCATACTAACTCAACCTTCAACAATGCGAATAAGTTGGTTTAAATAACATAACCAACTCTTACAAACTTAAAACTAACAAAATACAAAGAAAATAATAATGAGTTAGTTTGTAATAAACGTTAATCTTCAAACTGCCTTTCAAACTTTACTTGACTTAATCACTTTGGGTTAACCTTTAAATATCAAACTAACTAGTTGGTTTTATAAATTCATACAATATATTCACATTTTTCTCTCTCTTTTTTTTATTGAAAATTTGATTTCATATATTTACTACAGATTAAGCATTTTCCTTTATTTACCAAAAATGATTTTATAAAAGATATTAAATGTTTGTAACATTTTATAAAAAAATCTAGCGATTAAGTAAATGTTCCTTTGATCATAAAATGCATTAAACATTTGTTTATTCATACCTTAAGTGATTGTTTGAGCATACTTGAGACGTTGAGATGTCGAAGCTTGTTGACGTATGAATGCATAGATGAATTGTTATCACAAGTAACTTAAGCACTTTACGTTATGTCTTGTACCTTACATCTTTGTCATCATCAAAACATGAAGAGGATGTTTAGATTAAATATCGTAATATTTATGCCAACATGTGTGTTAGAATAAACTTTAGGGACTAATGGGGAAGTGTGCGAAAATTAAATAGTGATGTCAAGACTTGACGCAAACAGTGTCAAACAGTGACAAATCATGAAATTACTAAAAAAGAACCATCATGTGCAAGTTATGTGGGAGAGATAATGATAAAATTAAGGGAAAATTGTCCAGAAATACATCTAGCTTGCCACCTTTTGCTTTTATATACCATGAACTTTTTTTTCCTATTGTATACACGAACTTTCTTAATCTTCCTATTATATACACGAACTTTCTTAATCTTCCTATTGTATACATGAATCTGACGTGGCATGGAGTTAATTACATAAATTTACATGAATCGTCCCTGTGGCTCAAAACAATTACATCATTCGTCCTTGAAACAATTACATAAAAGGTCCCTGTAGCTCAAGAGTTAAAATATTTGCATCGTTAGTCTTCATTGAGTTAAAATATTTGCATCGTTAGTTCTCATTGACTATTAAGTTAAAATATTTGCATCGTTAGTCCTCATTGAGTTAAAATATTTGCATCGTTAGTCCTCACTGCCACCCACCGCCACCACTGCCACCCACCACCGCCCACCACCACCGCCGCTGCCCACCACCGCCGCCCACCAACACCTACCGCCACCACCCACCACCTCCACCCACCATCGCCACCACCATCTACCACCACCACCACCCACCTCCACCTCCACCTCCGTCACCCACCACCCACACCCACCACCTACCGCCACCACCACCCACCGCTACCTACCAACACCCACCGCCACCACCCACCACCCATCACCACCGCATCCACCCACCATCATCACCACCACCCACCGTTAGTTCTCATTGAGTTAAAATATGTTGATATAAATAATGTTTAAAAACGTTATTAATATTTCTCAATAACTCTACGTTTTGATAATCAAAAAATGTAAACTAAATTAAGTCAAGATTATGACGTAAACAAGTATTTAGTAACTAATATTTACTTCTACAACTGTTATCACTTAAGGTATGCATAAACTAAGCAACTTATGGATTACATGATCAAATGAGATTTTTCTAATCACTAGAACTTTTATAAAATGTCTTAAACATTTTATATCTTTTACAAAATTATTTTTGGAATTAAAAGAATATGTTTAAATCACTATTAATATATGATTTCAAATTTCTAACCAAAAATGGAAAATTTTATCCAGAAAAACCTTCCCCACAAGAGGACAAAATACTCCAACGTTCTGAAGGGGGCGGCCCCCTTAATCATTAAGGGGACCGGCCACGCTCCAGAACAGTATTTTGCTCCCCTTTAAATACTGATTCATTTCACAAATTTTCCTCACCTTTTTGCACTCAAAACCTTCTGATCTTATCTCCATTTCCATCTCAAAAATCCTTTGATCATATAATTCATAAGTCTTTGTTTCCAAGTGATCCAAAGCTTCATCTACTCAAGTGCAAAAAGAAGAACACTCCTCAACATCCATACATTGTAGTAGTGTTGTGATTAGTTAGTATCAACTTGTTGTAGTGCTAGATATTTGTAAAGTGTTGTGTGAATTAGTTGATTGTAGATACTAGGTGTGTTGTAAAGTAGTGTAGTTGTTGTGATTAAGTTGTGCATAGAAGAAGTAGACAAGAAGAAGAGGTTGTGAAGCTATCTTGAAGAAGTTGTGAAGGTGTGAAGAAGGTGTGAAGTCGTGAAGAAGTTGTGAGATTGGTTCTAGCTACGATTAGAACTCGACATTTAGCTTAGTGTCGTTAATAGGTGTAATCCAAGGTGTGTAAGGTTTCTCCACCATAAGGAGTTTGTTGACATAGTGAAGAAAACTCTCGAGTGTGGTACTCGGGGAGTGGAGTAGGGCAAGGAAGGTGTCCTTGTAGCCGAACCACTATAAATTCGCGTGTTGTGGTTTGATCTTTCTAACTCTATCTTTTCTTCATTTCAATACTTATATTATTAGATTAGAATTGCTTGTATGTGTTGACATTTGAATTTACGTAAGATCGAATCAAAGTTTTTATAAGCTACAAAAGCGTTTTTAAAATAAATTCAAAAAGACATAAAACTATTCAACCCCCCCCCCCTTCTAGTTTTCCACAATTGGTATTAGAGCCACGTCTAACAAGATTTTTTAAAATATATTGTATTTTAAAACTTGTAACGATCTATAGAATCTGAAAAATATTTAGAAGGGCAATCTATGCAAAGACCACCACTATTTGAAAGTGATGGATTTTTATATTGGAAAAATCGTTTTGAAACTTATGTGAAATCAAAAGATCTAGATCTTTGGCATGTTATTACTAATGGTGATTTCTTACCTATTCAAAATAACCCTGAAACAAATAAAGATGAAACCGTACCTTTTGAAAAACAAAATGATGATTTAAAAAGAAAACTTGCTAAAAATAATGAAGCAAAAATGGTCATTTATAATGCGCTACCACGTAAAGAGTACGAAATGATCTTTATGTGTGAAACCGCAAAAGAAATTTGGAACTCTTTACTAATAACTCACCAAGGTAATAGTCAAGTCAAAGATAATAAGATAGATCTACTTGTTCAACAATATGAGCAATTCCCGATTCCGGAAGAGGAATCAATTGATAATGCTTTTGCTAGATTTAACACTATCATCACAAGTTTAAAAGCACTTGATGAGAATTTTCTAGTAAGAATTTTGTTAGGAAGTTTCTTAGGGCTCTTCACCCGAAATGGCGAGCTAAAGTGACGGCTATTGAAGAATCAAAGAATTTATCAACGTTACAACTTGATGAATTAATTGGAAACTTGAAAGTTCACGAAGTTATTATAAAGAAGGACTCCGAAATGGTCAAAGGGAAACGAGAGCAAAGCAAGTCAATCGCATTGAAAGCTAGAAAGGAATCCAATAACGAAGATATCTCATCTTCCGAAAGTGATGACGAAGAATATGCCATGGCTGTAAGAGATTTCAAGAAATTCTTTAAAAGGCGAGGGAGATTCGTAAGGCAACCACATGATGAAAGGAAAGCATTTCAAAAGAGTAAGGATGACAAGATTAACAAGAATGAAAGGAAATGTTTCAAGTGTGGTGATCCAAATCATCTCATTGGAAAATGTCCAATGATGACAAGAGATCAAAATCAAAGAGCATTTGTTGGAGGAGCTTGGAGTGATAGCGATGAAGATGAGCAAGAAACGACAATGGAAGAAAAGTGTCTCATGGCGAAGACATCAAGTGAGGTACGTTCTGAAACCGAATACTTTAGTGATGAAAATGTATCATTAGATGAAAAAGATTTAGATAGTGAATATAATAGATTATGCAAACTAGGACAACAAGTAATAGCTAAAAACAAATCACTAAAATGCATAAACAACCAATTGGAAAATGAAATACTAGAACTAAAGATTAAAATACATCAACTTGAAAAAGGTAAGGAAATTTTTGAAGAATGTAAATCATGTCAAGAGTTTAAAAGTGAAAACGAAATACTCAGGGAAGAAATTCGCAAACTAGATAAATTTGAAAATAGTAGTCACTCACTTAGTAAAATAATAAGTATTCAAAGAGTATCCGGAGATAAAACCGGTTTAGGATTTAACTCAACCGAAGCTTCAACAAGCGAAATTAAAAATGTTAAATTTGAAAGTGAACTTAATGAACTAAAATCTAATCCTAAGTATATACTTATCAATGATAAGAAAATACCTCTTGCTAGTGATGAAGAAATAAAACCGTTTTATAAACCATCTTTAAAGACCGATGTAGGATCGTCTAAACCTAAAACAAGATCTAAAACTACACCACCTAGGAAACCAAATAACTCTTATCCTAGATCTAAAACGCCTCAACCAAGAAGAAACCAAAATAAACAAAACTACAACAACCCTAGTAATCAAATGTGGAACTATCAACCAAGTTACAACCCTTGGGGAATACTACCACTTTTCATGCATCCAAGCCAAATGTTAAACATGTTTGGACCAAACAACTTTGGACCAAAGAGGCAATGGGGACCAAATAGCTAGATCAACATTCCTTTTCACTATTTTGGAGTTCTATCGCCATAGACTTTTGCAAAGTCTATTTATCATCTTGAAGATTTAGAAGACTTTCTTTTTGAAGACCGCCGGGTACGCCATTCTTTCTCTACTCATTGCCATGCGTAGATAATCTTTTCTTTGTTGCTTTGCTTGCATAGATATAATTTTTTTTTCTTCTTGAACATATATATATATATATATATATATATATATATATATATATATATATTTATAATACTATATATTGATGAGGCGAAAAATGATCCGTTTTTAGGGGGTCATTTAAGCCCAAATCCGACTTTATTTGATCAAATATTGCCCTAAATCGTTCCTTTTGTGATTTTAGGTGTTTGGAGAGTGAATTCTGGAAAAGAAGCCATTTTGGACGTTTTTGGAACATAAAAGTGAAGAAAACGGCTAAGTACCAAATTTCCATGCTGATGATACAAGGTGACGGCGTCAAGACCACCATCTTGACGGCGTCAGACATGAGGAATTAAACACCGTAGGTGGTGACGGCGTCAGAAGGCTTCATGACGGCGTCAAAGTGGCAAGAATAAAATACCGTGGGTGGTGACGGCATCACATAGGCCGTCATAAGTGGATCAAGGCCGTCTGAGGAAGTATATGGCGGCGAGGTGACGGCGTCACAAGTAACTCTTGACGCCGTCAGCCTGTTTTTCCTATATATAGTTTTCTAGTTTTTTCATTAAGAGAGAAGTTTTGGTGAAACCCTAAAGACGATTTTGGTGCCTCTTTTACAGGTTTTTCAAGGGTTCCAAACCCTTGAGACCTTGCATTGTAATTGAGATAAGTGTACTTTCAATTCAATCAATATGTCTATGTGTTGGTTGTTTATATCTTGTTCTTGTCTCAATTCTACTATGCTAGGCTAGATCTCTTTTGTGTTTGCTTAGATCTAATGAAACCTAGATGTTGATTATGTGTTGATTACTCTATTCTTGTTTTGAATGAATGATTTATATGTTAGGCTTAAGAAAACTGGCAGATCTCCAAATGGTAACATGCTTGAACGTCTTAAGAAACATGAACCGAGGCGTACTAGGTCTTTATTGGTTGTATTTAATGCATGAGCCACTGTTTACAATCCCTATAGTTGTGCTGGGTCATGGTGTAGGAGGAGATAAGAGCTCATAGAGTTGGGGAGTTATGTATGCCACCCCACGAATGGTATTAAGGAATACAATCCGTCATTCATACAAGTGTAACAAGTAATTAACATGTAAAAGATATCTAGGGAGTAGTGAAGTCTAAGTAAACACAATTTCTCCAATTACTGCTCACAACCTTAGTATAATTTAGTTTAATTTCGTTTTCAGTATTTTATTTTGAATATATCTTAGCTTTAGGTTAGTTGAATAGCAACTAATTCCGCCCACTCCTTCAAAACCCGAGATTTTAATTGCTTTCTAAAAAATATAAAAATACAAAAATAATCATCTTTCATCTCTAGAACTATTAATTAGGTTTTCTAATCCTAGCGACACTATTCCTAAGCTGAACGATCAATCCCCCGGTACTTGTCACTATACTATACTACAACGATCAGGTACACTGCCTGGTGGGGGTTGTAAGCTTCTCGAGATCCCTCAAGAGGTAAAGCAAGGTGCGATTCCCACGCATCAAGTTTTTGGCGCCGCAGCCCGGGGAATAGTTATTGTCTAGGTTAGGATTTCTTTTTATTAGGTCTACTTGCTAGATTCCTTTCTAGTAAGATTTTTATTTTTATTTTTAGGTCTTCTTTAGTCTATCTTATTTCTTCGTGCCTTTGTTTGTAACCCTTTACCATCCGACATCATGGAAGGTGGTAACATCTTTGAACCCATCATCCCACCACAACAAAACCCACCATTAGAACCCCTTAGGCCCCGAACCTTAGGAGAGTACTCCCGACCTAGCCATCAAGGCTACCGAAACACCATTGAGCTCACCGGAGCCAATGTGACCCCCTTGCGATCCGACATCATCCGGTTGGTGCAAAGCGGATGTGCATTCCATGGACTTCGTTCCGAAGATCCAAACCAACACCTTAAGGACTTCCTCAAAATCGTAGATTCCATAGACCTAGGTGTTGAAACTAGAGAGACTACCCGTTTACGCCTATTCCAATTCTCTCTACGGGATCAAGCTAGTCAATGGCTTGAGCGTTTACCCGCGGGATCCATCACCACATGGGATGATCTCACCACTCGTTTCCTTGCTCAATTTTTCCCACCGGGGAGAACTACTAAACTTAGGAATGACATCTTGATGTTCCAACAACGTCAAAATGAATCTCTTTATGAAGCATGGACTCGTTTCAAGGACTTACTCCAAAAAGTCCCTCATCATGGCATAGATCTTTGGCTCCAAGTCCAAATCTTTTATGACCATATCGACATCTCCACGAGGCGAACCATTGACCAATCGACCGGTGGTAAGCTACGTGATCTTAGTGCGGAACAATCATGGGAACTCATAGAAGATCTTGCTCTCTATGACAACGAAAGTTGGAATGATCCCCGTGACTTGAACAAAACGGTCAAGGCAATATCTTTGCCTTCGAACAATTCTAGCACTCCCGACCGTAGGATCATGGAACTTGAGGACCAAGTCAAGTTTCTCATGAAATCTTACGAAGCTCCGAAGCATTCAAGCCAAGTGAACAAAATCACTTCTTCATGCGAATTATGTAGTGGTCCCCATGACACTCGTGATTGTGTGGAACTCCCCGGAACAGCTTTTGCGGACTACGCATCCACGCGTACCGACGAAGCGGGAGATAAGTGGTACACTTTCAAGCCCGAGCCAAACACATACGGTGATTCATACAACCCCTCATGGAAAAATCACCCAAACCTTAGGTGGAAACAAAATCAACCCAATTCATCCAACCCACCTAATCGTTACCAACCAAACGGTCCACCATCCAACCGTACTTTCAACAACAATCCTTCTAACAACTATGGTAGTACCAACAATCTTGAAGGATTGATGTCAAAGTTCATGGCATCTCAAGAAGCTCGCATATCTAAGTTTGAAGCGGATTTCAAACAAAAGCAAAGCGAGATGACCAATAGAATTGACGCATTGTTGAAAGTTCTCAATGACCGAGAAATGGGAGCACTCCCAAGCGACACAATCAAGAATCCGAAACTAAACGTTAATGCCATATCTTCAGTTTCGTCACCCACTTCGTGTCCACAATACTACTCGGTTAAATCGACGAGCACGTGTTTCAAACAAAACCAAGTTCCCCAAAAGGACCAATCAAATAAAACACCCACTATAGAGCCGGTCAAAAGCATAGTTGAAACACCTCTCACGCAAGACCTTGACGATGAATTCAAAGAACTTCACCTTGAACGCCCCGTCATTGATGTCTTAGCGCGTGCTCCTTACTATAGTGCCCTCCTAGAAAAATATGAGAAGTGTAAGCTAGGTAAAAATGGGACCGCCTTCGTTCTAAACAAGTTGCCTAAAAAGCTTGATGATCCGGGTATATTTGTTTTGCCTTGTAAGATAGGAAGATCCGAAGCTTTCGACACACTAGCCGATTTAGGGTCAAGCCTCAACTTGATTCCCTTATCCTTATTCACCGCTCTTAAGCTAGGAAAGTTAGAGGAAACAGAGGTATTGATAGGGCTAGCGGATGGAAGTATTGCCCACCCGGTTGGAATGATTAAGGATGTAGTTGTTCACGTAGGAAGGTTAACTATATTAGCGGATTTTCACGTCCTAGACATGGTTAGTGACACTACATGCCCATTATTGGTAGGAAGAGGATTTTTAGCAACCGCTAGTGCCATGATAGATTGCAAGGAATCCAAGATAGCGGTAGGAGAAGGCGATACTTGGTCGGTGTATGATGTTAAGAAGCATAGTTATGATTGTGATGATGAACCAACACCGCATTGGGTAGAGATGAATAGGAGACCATCTAGATATGGACCTTGGATAGAAAAGAACTTTATAGGACCTCAATGCCCATTCTATCTAGAAAAAGACTTTGTTGAAAAGACACATTCGGTGGAACAACTCATAGCTAGAGATGAAGAGCTAGACCCCTTTGAGGACCCGTTAGTCTTTAGGAAAATGATTGAGTTATTAAGCGTAATGCCCATCAACATAGAGAGGAATAAATGGAAAAGAGAGGGTGATAAGTGTAAATGGAGGTGGGACAAGCCACTTAAAGAAGGTGACGGGTCATGGCATATTAGAATGACCTTGTATGATCCGGATGGAGAGAAGTTTGAAAGGTCATACCACACTAAGGAAACCGATAGGAAGTTGAAACCTAAGTTCGATCCCAAAGATGTCCTCAATGAGGAACTCACTCGAATCACGTAGTACCCCATGACTTTGAGTCTAGCTACAAGACTCGTAAATAAAGAAAAGCGCTTCTTGGGAGGCAACCCATGTTTTGTGTGATTTTATTTGTTTGATTGTTATTTGCTTCCGTATGCATGCTTTGTTTTTATTGTTGGTTGATCATGTTTCTCAATTAAAATGTGGAAATACTTTACTATGTTGTTTGGCCTAGTCTTAACTTCAACCTAAAGGTATTTTTGCAAAAGATAAGTGTAAGGGGAAACCCCAAATCTGTTTTTAAGAAACAAATCGATCATGATTCTCCACAATATTTAATGAACATGTATATTCGTATTTGTTAGAGTCAAATGCTTGTATTGAGTCATAATGAAGTTTTGCAGGATTTTCCAGGAAGTAGGACAAAGTTTTTCCAGAAATTTTCTGGAAACTTAACATAAGAATTTCTGCAGGTCCATTCTGACGGCGTCAGGGTATTGCTCTTGACGGCGTCAGGAGTTAAAATCTGGAAATTTTACCGGTTTTGTTTTTCTAACGGAGACTTATGGTTTTTGTGAATTATTAAGTTTTATAATCTCCAGGAAATCTGCAAACTTCATTCCACAAGCATTATATCTTACTTTGTTTTCTAGGATTTAGTAACTTATATAGGATGCCGCCGATTTTACGCGAGGTTGCCTTGTCTACTTTTGTCAGGATTTACAGGTTATGTTCGACAAGGAGATGATTTATATTCTGGAAGGGAAGCTTTGATTGTTCATTTTCTTGGAGGAAGATCTAATCTGGCCAACCTATAATCCATACCGAGCGAATCAGGGGAGTATTTGACTTCATTCTCTTTACTTCTTAACTTTTACATTTTTTACTTGAACATTGGGGACAATGTTCATCTTAAGTGTAAGGGGAGGTTAAAAAGATGATACCTTACATATGCACTTTCGCTTGAGTTTGTTTTGTTTGATAGTAGATGAGTAATAAAACTGTGAGAAATACTTGTTAGTGCAATTTTAGCGCCAAATTTAAAATTTTTTACAACATTTAGGAGTGAAACTTTAGCCATAGCAAGCGTCTTATGGATAGGAGATTGTATGACTAGCACATAACCGTATATTCAGAAAAATTTTCCACCCAAAAATGTGAGGTTCGCCTTTAGATTTGATAGGAAAAGCATTCATTATTGGTGCTTATGAGTGTACCGGTAGCATTTAGATTCTAGAACTTGCGTTAGTGATGCATCCCGAGAGCGCTAGTGAGACTACATTCGTGTGGTAGGATTTACTACATGATAAGAGGCATTAGGATCACCCTTGTGTTAAACCCGTATTATAATTACTTGACCATTTAAGTCATATTACTTGACTAGTTAAGTCAACTAATTTTTCCCACACCCTTAGTGTTGTACTCATTTTTAGTACACGATACCCCTAGTACACCCCTCCGAGCCTATCTTTTCGTTTCTAACTTTAAGCATTTTACTTAAAGGAAGAATTTGTTACACCCCACTTAAATGTACAACCAAATCGCCTTAGCCTTCCGTGTATGCGCTCATTTTTAGTGCATTATTGTTATTTGTTAAACCCTAAGTTAACTTTCTAATTGATTACATGGTTGCTAAGTCGAGTCATATCCTTGTACATATTATTTTGGGACGATTGGGACTCATGGGTAAGTACTTATTTTATGGAGTAATGGGGAAGAACATCATATATTACCCCCATATGAACATTAATCTTAAAAGTGCTCCAAGTGTTTTGGTTTTTCTTAATTCGAGTCATTAGTTTAGTTTATTGTAAAGTATGTAAAGATTCAAGTGTAAGGGGAATTCTCATCCCCTATGATGTATTATTTTGGATGGTAGGGTAAGAGTGTATGCAAAAAAAAAAAAAAAAAAAAAAAAAAAAAAAAAAAAAAAAAAAAAATCGAAAAAACAAGAAAAAGAAAAAAAAAATAGAAAAAAAGGAAAAGAGAAAAAACATACGGACTACCATCCCGTTTTCATTCTATGTTCATTTTATATTTTTGTTATTTTTCATTTATTAGCTTAAGTCGAGTCTAGTCTTGGCTTAGCAACGCCATCTTGTACATGTAATTAACCAAGATTGTTAACTCGCCACCAGTAAAACTTCCTTTATCCAACAAAACCGTGTAATTCATATCCCTACACCTAACGTTATAACCCTTTAAAAGACCTCTTTGATAGTTTATCCTAGGTGCTTACGCCATGTGGTGGAGGTTTGATCCTTTCCCAAGCCTATGGTAATCTATTTTGCTATGACAGGTAGTGAGAGATATCTTCCATTTCCATAATGTTATATTACTTTATTACACCCGAGAGATGTGAGTATCTAAACACTATTTGTGAGATGCTTGTGTATGACCTCCGTGCTTGTCTATTGGTCTTTAGTGGAACGATTATTTGTTGTAATTACTTTTATATTAGTGTTAAATGACCCCTAACTTGTCTTTTGAGTAGAATAAAAGCTCATTTGCTTGAGGACAAGCAAATCTCAAGTGTAAGGGTATATGATGAGGCGAAAAATGATCCGTTTTTAGGGGGTCATTTAAGCCCGAATCCGACTTTATTTGATCAAATATTGCCCTAAATCATTCCTTTTGTGATTTTAGGTGTTTGGAGAGTGAATTCTGGAAAAGAAGCCATTTTGGACGTTTTTGGAGCATAAAAGTGAAGAAAATGGCTAAGTACCAAATTTCCATGCTGATGATACAAGGTGACGGCGTCAAGACCACCATCTTGACGGCGTCAGACATGAGGAATTAAACACCGTAGGTGGTGACGGCGTCAGAAGGCTTCATGACGGCGTCAAAGTGGCAAGAATAAAATACCGTGGGTGGTGACGGCATCACATAGGCCGTCATAAGTGGATCAAGGCCATCTGAGGAAGTATATGGCGGCGAGGTGACGGCGTCACAAGTAACTCTTGACGCCGTCAGCCTGTTTTTCCTATATATAGTTTTCTAGTTTTTTCATTAAGAGAGAAGTTTTGGTGAAACCCTAAAGACGATTTTGGTGCCTCTTTTACAGGTTTTTCAAGGGTTCCAAACCCTTGAGACCTTGCATTGTAATTGAGATAAGTGTACTTTTAATTCAATCAATATGTCTATGTGTTGGTTGTTTATATCTTGTTCTTGTCTCAATTCTACTATGCTAGGCTAGATCTCTTTTGTGTTTGCTTAGATCTAATGAAACCTAGATGTTGATTATGTGTTGATTACTTGTCTATTCTTGTTTTGAATGAATGATTTATATGTTAGGCTTAAGAAAACTGGCAGATCTCCAAATGGTAACATGCTTGAACGTCTTAAGAAACATGAACCGAGGCGTACTAGGTCTTTATTGGTTGTATTTAATGCATGAGCCACTGTTTACAATCCCTATAGTTGTGCTGGGTCATGGTGTAGGAGGAGATAAGAGCTCATAGAGTTGGGGAGTTATGTATGCCACCCCACGAATGGTATTAAGGAATACAATCCGTCATTCATACAAGTGTAACAAGTAATTAACATGTAAAAGATATCTAGGGAGTAGTGAAGTCTAAGTAAACACAATTTCTCCAATTACTGCTCACAACCTTAGTATAATTTAGTTTAATTTCGTTTTCAGTATTTTATTTTGAATATATCTTAGCTTTGGGTTAGTTGAATAGCAACTAATTCCGCCCACTCCTTCAAAACCCGAGATTTTAATTGCTTTCTAAAAAATATAAAAATACAAAAATAATCATCTTTCATCTCTAGAACTATTAATTAGGTTTTTTAATCCTAGCGACACTATTCCTAAGCTGAACGATCAATCCCCCGGTACTTGTCACTATACTATACTACAACGATCAGGTACACTGCCTGGTGGGGGTTGTAAGCTTCTCGAGATCCCTCGAGAGGTAAAGCAAGGTGCGATTCCCACGCATCATATATATATATATATATATATATATATATATATATATATATATATATATATATATATATATATATATATATATATATATATATATATATATATATACTAGATTTCGAAGCCCGCCCGATGGGCGGGCATGACTTATAATTATAATTTTTATGGTGTCTGTTAACGGAAAATTATTTTTAAGGATGTCGATTTTATTTAATTTTGTTATAGTATTAGTTTATGTTTAAAAAAAAATTAAGAAAATGGGAGCTTGATGTACATTTTAATTCTTTTTTTGTATTTAAAAAAAAGAAGAGTTGTTACGTTATTTTTATATTTATTGTAATTTTTATTGTTTTAGTTAATGGTAAATTATTTTTAAGGCGGGCATGACTTATAATTATAATTTTTATGATGTCTGTTAACGGAAAATTATTTTTAAGGATGTCGATTTTATTTAATTTTGTTATAGTATTAGTTTATGTTTAAAAAATTTTAAGAAAATGGGAGCTTGATGTACATTTTAATTCTTTTTTTGTATTTAAAAAAAAAGAGTTGTTTCGTTATTTTTATATTTATTGTAATTTTTATTGTTTTAGTTAATGGTAAATTATTTTTAAGGACGTCGAGTTTGTTCAATTTTGTTATGGTATTAGTTTATGTTTAAAAAAATTTAAGAAAAAGTGAGTTTGACGTACATTTCAATTGAGTTAAACATTCTAGTGATGGAGGAAGTCAACATAGTTATGTTTCTCGAATACCCATAGTTAAATAGAGCTCCTAATAAACTTATAATTGTAGATGCATCTCCTATTAGTCATTTAGTCATACCTCTTATACGTCATACTCTTAAATCCTAATATTACTTAGATTACAAAATTAATTAAGAATAACGAAAAAACGTAAACGTTATATAGGGTAGTAGTGATACCAAGCAATTCAAACAGAAGTCTACTATGACTAAGCCTCGCAACGGACTTCTTAATATATGTCATACCATAAGGTGACTTAACTGGCTCGAATGCCAGAGACATCCCACCGGCAATCAATTAAAATCCAAAGCAATGTTGGTATAATCTGAGTTTATTATTCATTGCTTGGCTTAAAAGCTAAGAGGAACTGATTCCCCATGCATGCATATGTCTATATGACACTTGACTTGAGGTCAAAGATATGAAAAACAAATTGAGTTTTATTTATATATCAGATCAATTGGAACACGCATAGAAAAGTATTTAGAAGCTTACAAATTTATAGCATGGATATCAACAATCCTGATGAGGCTGATTGAAATTTTGAGATAGCTTACATGTATAAAACCTGAGATTGTATTTGCAGTTGACTTTGGGAATTTGGCACCTATCACATCATAATACGATTCAAAGGAGCAATGACACTACAAAGTAGTGCATCTTGCAGACGTTTTTCACCTCTGCAATTTTCACGTAAAAATGACAAAGCAAATTACTCATTGGTATCTACTTGTTGATCAATCGGGAGTGTTTTGAATGTGTGCTATAAAACATGATTATCTAAATATTGTATTTTGGAGTCATAGTTTTCAACTTTTGGTGGATACAATGTGAAATATTGGATTATTTTTCTATAGCAAAAGAAGGGTAGTAAAATTACATTTTAAAACATAGGTAATAATCAAAAGAACTTAATATGAATTTAAGCAATTTAATATAGTAAAATTACATTTTAAAACATATGTGTTTTTCAAAGGAGTAGCAGACTTATGAATATCATTGAGAAAAATAAGTTAACGAAAAATAAGCTATAAACATACCAAATTTTTTGCATTAAGGACGCAAAGAAATAAATGGTAATCGAATATGAGAGGGAAAAAAAGTTTCAAAGTTAACTAAGTAAATACGTAGTCGTGAGTACATGTAAGCGTAGCATATTATCCATAGCATGTTATAAATCAGCAGTTGCATAACCTTGTATGACTGAATGTGTGTGCCGAATATTTGGTTGATCCCCTTGCCATTTGTTGTGTATGTGCACCTACAATAGTAGCCGTTATTAGTGAGTTGGTATAGGGTGTTCAAAAGTGACTATGCAATTTAAAAGGCCGTGGTAGTTATTAATTGTAATAACAACAAATTATCCATAGCATGCTACAAATCGGTAGTCAAATGACCTCATGTGCTGGAACAACCCTTCATCCTCCGTCCATTCGCACCTAAAATGGTGGTATTTGTCAGGGGTTACAGTTAGGCATTCTAACATAAGATATGTAGCCGTTTGCCTGTGACTAATGATCATATGCAATTATTCTGACCAAACAGAGGTTCGCATACATTCTGAGTTGGGTTGTTTCTGTTCAATGAAAGGTGTGTGCATGTAAAAAAACGAAGGAGCGTTATTAAATAAGTGATGAGACACAATTTCCAAAGTATCATAGAAATAAGTATTAGGATAACTTGGTATGAGAACCAGTGCACGTATGACTCCTTACTCAGCCAATGATATATTTGGTGAAGACCAAAAAGCCATTTGAAGCCACTATATGGAAATGATGTGTTTGGCACTCCCGTGATAAAGGTATTGTGCATATATTTAGTCTCAGAGTGCGGGTAGTCAATGAGGGTCCGTCAACTCAATCTACACATTATTATTTTTATTATTATTGTTATTATTATTATTATCACTTATTTTGGTTCATGTAATTGTTTATAACAATTTACATATATTTGAAATGGAAGGGTGTTTGGATGATTGAAAAAAAAAAAAACGCTCCTTTGGCGTGGTGTGATCTTTATGTAATAGAAGTTATCCAAAATTATTTTATAGTACCTTTGTCTTGTTTTCGAAAGTTTAATTCAGTAGTAGTAGAAAGTTGTTTTACCAAATATAAGTTAAAATGAGTCAAAACTGGAAATGTTAGGAAGCAGGAGTTTAGCCAACGGCGTCGTGAGCTGGAACAATTTTCCTATGAACCCAGTCACGTCGCGAATAAAGAAAAGATTTTAATTTTGGCGTGTCATCACACTCCATCATATCAACGGTTAGGAAACACCACAAATTTCAAGTAACCTCAATTCTCGGGGTAAGGAGACATTTGTATTAGTGTTTTTCTATATATGAGATAACGAATCCTCAATTTCATCTTTATTAGCAAAATGCAAAACCTTTTGGCTTAATAAGAGCCATAGCTACTAATAGTGGTGTTGAAATCCAAAATTGACACTTGCCAAAGTATGAGACTTTAGTTATAGTTTACAAAACAAAAAAACCTTGTTCTAGTCATCATGGTAGAATGTGCCAAGTATTTTAATTACTGATGAGTGATATTATAGATGAATGCTAAATAAGCATAATCCAAATATTACTTAAACATGTTGAGAAGAAATTACTTAAAAAAAATGTGAGAAAGATGTGTATTGATTGTTCGAGCTTTATTACCAATTTCTTTTTAGAACTTGATGATTGAACATTTTGGTGTTCACTGTCAGGCTTTCCATTCTCTTTGTAGGATAATTACTTCACAATAGGGATGAGCATGGACACTGAAAAAATGGTACAGTACCGGAACCGTACCGGTACTGACCCGTACCGGTACTGGTTCTCTTTACCCGGTACCTTGTAACTCGATAAAAAAGACTCGGTACCACTAAAAACGGTATGGTACCAAGACGGGAATTCCCAAGTTTGGTACCGGAATACAAAGTCCTACACTGATCTTAAATGTCAATGCCTGATGTAGATTAACGGTGTCTTCAACAGCAATCAACAGAACCTACACATGTATGTGCTCAATGTACTGGAACGAATATTGTCATGAAGCTATGCTCCTTTTTTAAATCAGGGATGAATGTATTTATTTAAATTTAACTTGAATGATGAATATTTGTTGTTCTTTACGATTTATGTGATATGCAATAGTTTGTATCTATGTACTAAACGTTACAAAGGAAAACAAAGTGCTAAAACTGTGTCAACTACTGTTGTTTCTTATAAAACCGTTTAGGTGTTTGCTATAGTAAGTATTTTTTGCTTCATATTTATAGGTGATTACTGATTAGGTTTAAGAAAGAAGGTTAGTACATTTTCCTCCACCAATAAAGATCGAACTCTAAAATGAATTACGGACTAAAAGACTCAAATTTGAAAATCTTTTATAAAACACGTCTCGGTGTAGTACCGGTTATATGGTACCGGAACCGGTACCGGTACCGGTACCACTATACTCCTCGGTTCCAGGATCGGGACTATATATTTTGGTCGGGAAAAAATACGGTACTTCGTATACGGTGCCGGTACAGTACCAAAATGGTACCGTCATATCACAGAAAGCCAAACATAGACTACAACAAATGAAACTTATACTATATAATCACACACCAAGCCTTGCCGAAGACACCATGCCCATTCCATAAAAAGTTCATATCTTCACTTTTTTTTTGTAAAATATGCCACTTTCCGGCTAGCAAGAACTGCATTTTCATTGATAATAATCAGATGTGCGTAAGTTCATGATCACCTTCCATGCGTTATAAATGTATTGGAAACATAAGAATGTGCAACAATTTACAAAGTACGATTCCAGAATCTAAAAGAAACATATATAGATAATAAGATAAGTTTTATTACTTAAAAGACCAGGTTGAGACCAATATAAACAGAAACATAATTTTTTTTGTACAGTTCTTCCAATTGAAATTGCTTCCTTCACATGCTCCCTTTGTTTCATGACTAAACCATGGTACAAAGGCCAAAATAAAACACCAAAATGGTTTACTAATCTTCCAAGTCTAGGTTGAATCAATCTCGATACCGCAACGTGCTTCAGTGGGAAAGACAAGCCACTGATCAAGTCCCCATTGTAGATAGTCAGACTCTTTGTGTCACACTTGGTCACGTTCTTTCAAAATGTACTTGTTTAAATGCATGAAGGTTGTCTATGGGAACTTGAATATTTTCATGATTACGCCCGTGGATTTAAAGCCATCCTTGATAAACTTATTGCAGATAGTTGCAGATTGTGTGTGTACCCCTGGTAAACAAAAGACAGGATCAGGCAACCTCACACAAAAATGTCGCCAGATTCACCCATACACGTGAGAAAGAACCTCATAGTACACCATGAAAATGAAATTGGTTGCTGATGTTTTGCAGCCACAACCTTATTTGAAGTTTCATCTTTGAGAGTCCCATTGGCTGTACAACCAATGCAACTATGTCTTCACTTGGATCCAACTCTTTTTTTTGGGGTTTGTGAGAAGAAGAACCAACACCCGAGTCCTGGAAATGAAGGTTGTTGATGAACATGTCTCGCCTCTTGCTTTCCAGCCCTCACAAACCTGATAACCCGTCATCAGTTGCCAATATGTATTTGAAGAGCATCCCAATTACACTCAACTCATCATACGTGTGATCCACGTTATTTTATAAAGTGGCAAAATGGGCGGGCCGGGTGAATTGGATAATTAGTAAAAATGAAATTGTAATAGAAAAATAATCTACAAATTAACAAAACATAATCTACAGATTATTAGAAAAATAATCTACAGATTAAGAAATCATTTAAAAATTTTTACACATTACAAATAGGCTTTAGGAGATTTTCATATTTGAACCCGTTTGACTTGTTTAACCCCTATGGCCCTTTCTTCTAACTTCTTAACTTACCTGTAAGACCCGTTGAAATAATTAAACGGCATTCTAATAACACCTCTATTACCTCCTTGTATTATGTCTTTACTCTACTCTACACACTCATCATTCCTTCCATGTTAGTCATAACTCATAAACTATAGTCAAGCAACACTACCTCAAAACAATATGGAGAAACGGAAAACATGCTGCAGACACTCTTTTCTTAGAGGAAAAAAAATCATATCTCACACAATATTTATTTACACTAATAGTTTACAAATTGGTCAAAATCATATTGGCTCAATACAACCCACCCCGTTTTGACCCGTACCAAAATACCCATTTAACGTGAATCCCTTAGCAACTTACACTCATTATAATCTTGTATCTAAACAACGAAATAACTCTAATTGCATTTCCAGCATAAAATTGGATATCACGTGCATTGGGGCATATATTCTACCAACATATCCTAAATAAATTACTACTATAACAAAACCAATTATACAACTAATAAATTATATCCGCCTAACTTTAGCAAGTATTTTAATTTGAATATGATCAACTCTAACAGAACTTTGTGATATGAATACTTAACAAATAAAACGCACCTCACTTGCATTTCCAATAATCTCAACCACCATTGCATAAATGTTCTACCATCTGACCGGCGCATATTAATGCCCTTCGTTTTGCCAAGCTGTGAAGGAAAGGTAGTTAAATGAGAATTAACAATAGGAGCCTGATATAGCTTTTACATCTATGTATCTTGTAAGATTCTAATGAGAATAAATAATGGTAGCCTGAGATAGCTTTATGCTCTTAGGAAGTGTCTTTAGGTGGTATCCTTACGAACCTAGCATCAAAAAAGTACAACGAATTCGACGTTGCACTGGTAGCTTTTGCATTTAACTGTCCCATTAGAATAATTTGATTATTTAATTAACTTTTAACATCATTATATCCATGATATTAGTATGGTTGATCAAATAATAACAGTTAACCATATATACTCACTTTAGTGTGTAAAGGATGTTTATAAACTTGATATCATCACCAAATCCCTTGTGCCACATGGAATCAGCTTAACCTCCACATTGCTGGCCAAAACATGTACCTACAAATATAGGACATCAAATACTTGGATAAAAGAAAATGACCATGGCACCTCACTCAACCAAAGAACTCTTTCACAAGTTAAGTGCTATGATTCTTTTTTGTGACCTGCCACACCAAATAACATAAAACACAAATCATAAATAATACTAACAGTAGCTATAATAGGAGACCCAAACGATATTTTAGTTGTTGAATCTCGAGTGATAACCCTTTGACTGTCTATTCCCGTTGAAAAATCTGAATTCGACATTATTACCTGTTCGTGTTAGTGTGGGTGTGACCAGCCTGTATTGGTTTATTCATGTCTTCTTTTATTATCCATTGCACTGCACAACGCTCATAAGGAGTTACCCGTAGACAATGTGAAAGTTGTACATTTTTATTTCTCTCGAGGCAGTTCATTGTTTCTTTTCCAACTTCATGTGGTAACTGAAGGCATACCCAATCTAACAATTGTTTCTTTTCCAACTTAAATAAGAATGCTAATAGAACAACCTTAGTTGAAACAAATATCAATTTGCCTTTTTGTTGGTGTTTGCGTACCGCAGATCCCTTTTCTTTTACAGTGGAAACTGATTCAGCAGCAGTATCATTGTAATGAATGACCGCAAAATATACAAAGTGAAAAACAATTAATACAGTAAAAAATATGCAAAAGTATAAGTTAAAATCAACTACACGTGCATGACAATGTACTTGCAACAAAAACATTAAGTGCAAAATATAAAAAGTAAAATCAATATATACAGAAACACGTTGATAATATTAAAAGTTCATTTAAATAGCTCCACCAGAGATCCGTTTGTAACATTATGAAGCAATTAGTCTTTTTCAATTCAGTCTTAGAAGTGGCAGGTTTGGTCGGGATGATATAAGTATAACATTCCTACCATCCTACTATTCTCACTACTATTCGTTCACTCACATTCCTAACAGTTTTCCAGAAACTTGTCACAAAAATCATTCGAGTTAAGTAAACAGAAACTAAGCCACCTCCACTTCTACTTCCAAGATATACGAAGCAGCAAGAACCCCACCCCACCGTGTCCCAATACTTGATCAGGCCATCAAGACAACACGTCTGGCACCCAATTTGGTGCAGCTGTCAGGATCGACGACCTATTGACAGTGGGTCCAGAACTTAGGTCCGAGATTGTGGGAAGGGCACAAGGGCAATATGCATTTTGTGATTTAAATGAATTCGAGTTGATAATGGTTATGGATTTTGTTTTTACTGAACGAAAGTATAATGGTATCACTCTTAGTTTATTTGGCAAGCACGCAGTTTTATTGCCAGTTAGAGATGCCAATAGTTAGCGGGACTATGGTTTTTCGATTTGCACGTGGTTATGTTCTTGCAAAGACTCATAGTCTAGATGCGAGCAAAGCTGATGCTGTTATCGAGTACGATGCCTATGTCCAGCATTAATGATATGATTATCATAATTTATGACTTGAGGTTATGCATGTGTAGTAAAAGATTCTTGACGCTTTTACTACATGCATATGTATTCGGGTGTGTAATTTTGTGCTTCAACATGTGTGACTTCTTTAAATTGTACTTGTAAGTTCTATGTTGGATACAAAGAAGAAAATCCGGAAATTGCTCTCGGAAGATAACACCAAAAAGAGAATAACGTAAACAATCAAATACAATACCTGGTGGCCTGTTACTTTGAATCATATGTTAGAGAAGAAACTATAATTTCATTTTTGAAGCGATATTTTTATGTTAAGTATGACCTCCTTCAACCAAAAATTCTGGCTTACCTGTGACCTAAGTGTTTTATCATTCAATCTAACAACTGCATGTTAGGAAAATGTCAGATGTGTATAGCTAACAGTAGTGTGTCGTTTAATGTGTACGGGTCAAGTCCGGGTTACTCGAGTTAAATGTAATAATTTCACCTATGTATAACTACTATCAGTTAGACACCAATTATTCATTTTGCTGCATTTTGGCCGTTTCTAAACCATAACCTATATAATCATGCAAATACCTAATGTAAAGGAGGTCTATGTTTACATACTTTAGTACGATACGTGAGCCGATCATCACTAAGTCATACAAACAGCAGAAAGGCAGTCTAAAAATTCAAAATAAGTCGAACATATGGTTACCTAAAAAAGATAAATTCATTACTTTCACTTGGTTCTTCATATACATTGAGAATATGAAACATTGCTGCAAAAGACACAACCTGTTGATACAAATTTAATTAGCAAAACAAACCGACCAAATCAAATGATCATGTTTTAAGACACATAACAATGATGATGGCTTTATTAGCAGACACCATCAACTAAAATGCGTGTCACTCAAGCTGGTCAAGTCTGTTAGCATGCCAATGATCAAAAAGTTTTTGTTCTTCGGTGGCAGCATTTACAACAAAGATTGTGTATTAACATTAAAAGTGTATTGATATCTGCAGTAACCAAATGTGTACCTGTCAAATTTGCAAGAAAGAAGGATCTAGTGATATGCATTTTATTGCACCCAGGGACAGTGGACACGGATTTTTCTAAGCCATTCCAAAAGAATGTTCCCAAAGACAAGCTCTTCACCAAGGAATTCTTGGTACAGAAGCTGTTGAGCATCATCGAGGGCAGCACGAGTCATGACAATTCAATGGCAAATTCTTTACTTGGGATGGTCAAGAAATTCCTTGGTGATACGGAAATGAGTTGACAGAGGTGTGTTATTATTCTTATATATCTTATTTACTCCGTGATATGACCATTTAGGATGACTTTCTCCTCTGGTCTAGACTGGTCTTGTACCTAAGCCCTTTGTGCAGCTCTTTTTAATTACTTGGTTCATGTGAAATACTGAAGTTAGAGTATTGTATACTTACCCATGTTTTATCACTTATAAAGTCCTTATATTTTTTCATAACGTGTACTATATTCAGAAGATAATGTGTAAAACCAGTTTCCAAGGATATTTAATTAAGCAATGTCTGTAACTGATAGCTCTCAAGCTGATTAACCAATCTCTCAATCACCCATAGGAAAGCTTCCACCTGTACATACCTCCTGAACCAACCCACCGAATCCACCCCCATGAACACACCTCCTTAAGTAATATAGGCCATACTCAAAATCCAAGTTATAAAAACGAATGTCTGAGTAATATTTTATCCCAAAAAGTGACCAAAGGTATAAGTTTTCTAAAAACCTATATACAAAGCTACACATATAATACGACTGAAGCATTCTTAGGAAAACAATATTCTAGAAAGGTGTTGATATAGATAAGAACATGTAATGTTACCTGAAAAAGGTTGCACCTGCTTCCATAGCCACATCTTTAGCCAATTAGGATTTTTTCGATCCTGGAGGTCCATATAGCAGAAGCAATCCCCATGGCTGTCTCTACCCTTAATAAGAAAAAAAAATCAAGCATGAGTATCTAAAATTTCCAGATTTGAGAGCATACAGAGTTCTGAAAAGTTGCGGGTGAGCAAACAAAGGTTGTTGTGAGTCAAAATCATCACAACAACTAAGAGTGAACAAAATGACTTAATAGAGTAACACATCCTGTATACCGGTCTTTGTCATATCAGTGAAATATGTCCCCTTAATATTAAGCTATAAGACGCAAAATCTGCATAGACCCTTAAGCTCAGCTATGTATGTAACCCTTCCCGCTTGGTTTTTCAACTCCTCTAGACAGATGTAATGTGCGAGCAGCAACACCCCTGTACTGTAAGAGCACACGCGTCTGTGATCACCGTGAACAACCTGCTCTACACCTACACACAATATTCATCGGAAAAAAACAAAAATTTTGAGACACAAATAATAAACTCCCTAAATATAATAGAGAATAAGGAAAAATTCTTACCATAAGGGTCGGCGCTACTGGCTGCAACAGCTGCAAAGCATCAGCGAAGCAAACGCCAAGTAATTTCATAAGTTGTAGGGTATTCAAGGGTATCACAATAGCCGCAAAATACGTATTTAATGTTGCTCACCCAATGGCGACGTACGACTGGCACGCTAATTCACCCTAATTCATCTAAAAACAACAAACGAAATATTTTGTTACGGAGTCAGCGAACTCATTCAATGAATATAGGTGGTTAATAGCTTACTTGAATTGATACATATTAACAAATTAATATAAACATATATATATATGGTCAAAAGTAGGCAAAGAAAAGTATTTACCTTGTCACTAAGCAGCCGCGACTGTTTCATCATTCCAACACTTGTATCATCTGCTCACGAATATTATATGTTCAACAATCATAATAATATACACGTACAATAAAAGAAAAGTATGTACGCAAGGATTTGATATACGTTGGTCAGGGTTTGATGGCAGATCATTAATTTCCTGAGACAAATGAGCATAAATAATTAACATACCCAATGGAAGAAAACGAAAAAAAATACTTACTCATGATGTTGGGAGGTCTATTGCCTCTTTGAATCATCGACATGATCTGCAAGACAAAGCAAAAACGCATTAGCACTATAGGTTTTATGCCATGAAGTGGTATATAAATATATAATTCAGAGACTATAAGCTAAAAACTTACATCCATGTAAGATTTGGGGTGGGGTGGTGTAGCAGAAGGTTCTCCAGTAGCATGATGGAAAAGCTTAAATTAGGGTTTGGGAAAAAGTGTATTATCAATAAACCGATTTACAGGTTTATGAATATCTATTAGGGAATGTAGCAATTATTAAAGCATAACAAAATTGTTTTGAATGATCTAACACATAAACTCACATACTCCAGTGGTTAACATGCTTGTGTGTGGATGCCAAGACCAAGACCTATGTTCGAATCCTGCAAGTGTCAAACTGTTTATAAAAACTGATTTTTGCTTGTTAAATGCATGCTTACGTACATTTACAAATTTCGAAATATAATTTAAAAATAAATTTTAAAAATTAAAAAAATAAATACATGTTAAAAAATAGTTTACATGTGATGACATGGCAGATGACATGGTTGAAATTGAATTACTGGGCATTGACTGGGCAATGAGGTGGCATTATCCTTCAAATGCCTCCTGTTATATATAATGTAGATATATATATATATATATATATATATATATATATATATATATATATATATATATATATATATATATATATATAGTATTACTTATATATATATATAATACTATATATATATATATATATATATATATATATATATATATATATATATATTTATATATATATATATATATATATATATATATATATATATATATATATATATATATATATATATACATACTTGCACATAACCTAGATACGTCATTAGTTGACTTTCTAGAACTCCTGGAAATTGTTCGTTATCGAACCATTTCCTTCCCCCTCTTGTTACTTTTGAACTTTTACGTTCAACACGAAAATCTCTTGTGTCCACTTTTAGAAGACTCATGATGATGAAGGGATGTGAGTCAAGTGGATCAATATAAAGGAAGAACGCACTCGCACGTGAATACTATGGATGAAACAAGCTCCTTTCGCCGACTAAATTCTATCTTCGTCATCATTTCTCAAACGTCCATCATTAACCAACAACAACAAATGCATGAAGAAATTCGAGGAGGATTCAAGTCCGTGGGAAAAATATTTAGGAAGATAATGGGCAAGAATAAGAAGTAGAGATGTTGTTGTGTTGCTACGTTGTTATATTATTGCTTTAGTAGACATTTGAGTGGTTTGTTATTAGTCCGATTTGTTCGGAAATACTTGTGTTCTTTCATGTTTATTTCTTGAATAATGCTTAGGTTTTAACTTTTTTCATGCTAGGATCTTGATCATAATTTAATGCTAGTATTATGCTTCTTTTAAATTTGGCTTATAATAGATTTGTTTGCATGCATGATTTGTTTATATATACTTATATTTCATCATTCCTAGAGTATATGTTTCAAATAGAGCTTGCTGGAAACACACATTTGAAAAACCACCCATTTCTGCATATTTTTGGTTTCTGGTCGACTGGGAAAACAGCAGATGGGCGGCCCCCTTAATTTTACTAGGTGGTCCCCTTAATTATTAAGGGGGCCGGCCTACAATTAAGGGGACCGGCCATCTGGAACTGGGTTTACTGTTTTCTTTTGCATCTTGTGACCTCTTTCTCTAGTATCAGCTATCATTTCTTATTTTAACCCAACTAATTTCAGAATCTCATTAAACCATTTCAAAAACTTACCTTAATCAACCACTTTCATATTATAAATACCCTCCAAACTACCAATATACATCTCATTATTCATCATCTCTTTCAATCCAAACCATCATGTCCTCACCTAGCACCTCCATTTCTAAGGTTTCAAAGAAGCAAAAGATTGTCATCATCCCTCCAAAACAACTCTTCATTGACTTAACAAATGAAGATAACACAACCCCATCACCTCTACCTCAATGCTCATCTCCAAGTGTACCTAATGCACCATCCAAAACACCTTCCACTCATGGAACTTCCTCATCCTCCATACCTTCAACTTCATCAATCAATGACTACATCAACTCACACTTGTCACCACCACAAGCATCATCACCACATCCTACACAAGAACCTTTTTCCACCCAACTTACCATATCACTCTCACCTATATCACCACTTGATGCTCATGTCTCATCTCCACCAATTACACCACAAATCTTTGCTAATCCCATACCTTGGAGCTTACTTGAAGCTCATGGAGATACTTGTCTTTGTTGCATCCACAACCGAACCATAATCTTTGGTCTTAGAGATGAAATTCAATATATATTTTCATATATTGAACACTTGCTTACCAACCCACCACCACCACCAACTCCACCATCCTCGCCCATTATTCCCCCACCACAATTCTCACCCATTTATCCACCATCACCATCATGCTCTCCAAATTAAGCATATGATATGCTTAATAAATAAAGTCTTTACCACCCTTTTGCTTGCAAGCTCTATGAAGCCCATGTCCTCTTTGCATGATAGAATATTATTCTAGTTGTTAATTTATGTAGTAGCTTTCCTACTTGTAATCTTTCTTGATGCTACTTGTATTGTTGTGTCTTGACACAACTTTTGCTTTAATATGATTGCTTCTTTTTAATCATGCTTATTTATATTCTTGTCACCTTATATATATTTGCATGTATATACTTGTGCTTCTAATATTTTTGTCTTGCAAGCATTCCATAGCTCGTCTCCTTGGTGCCCCCAAACGAGGGGGAGTACACATCAAGGGGGAGTTTTCATCCCGTCAATATTTCACGATTGAAATTTGTCGGCATAACCTTTTTGATTCTACAAAAAGGGGGAGAAGTAAATATAAACTCACTAAAATACTTGTTTAAAAACTAATTTTTGAGTTAATGAGTTTAAGTTTTGTAATCATCAAAAAAGGGGAGATTGTTGATATAAATAATGTTTAAAAACGTTATTAATATTTCTCAATAACTCTACGTTTTGATAATCACAAAATGTAAACTAAATTAAGTCAAGATTATGACGTAAACAAGTATTTAGTAACTAATATTTACTTTTACAACTTTTATCACTTAAGGTATTCATAAACTAAGCAACTTATGCATTACATGATCAAAGGAGATTTTTCTAATCACTAGAACTTTTATAAAATGTCTTAAACATTTTATATCTTTTACAAAATTATTTTTGGAATTAAAAGAATATGTTTAAATCACTATTAATATATGATTTCAAATTTCTAACCCAAAAGGGAAAATTTTATCCAGAAAAAACTTCCCCACAAGAGGACAAAATACTCCAACGTTCTGAAGGGGGCGGCCCCTTAATTCATAAGGCGGCCCCCTTAATCATTAAGGGGACCGGCCTCTAATTAAGGGGACCGGCCACGCTCCAGAACAGTATTTTGCTCCCCTTTAAATACTGATTCATTTCACAAATTTTCCTCACCTTTTTGTACTCAAAACCTTCTGATCTTATCTCCATTTCTATCTCAAAAATCCTTTGATCATATAATTCATAAGTCTTTGTTTCCAAGTGATCCAAAGCTTCATCCACTCAAGTGCAAAAAGAAGAACACTCCTCAACATCCATACATTGTAGCAGTGTTGTGATTAGTTAGTATCAACTTGTTGTAGTGCTAGATATTTGTAAAGTGTTGTGTGAATTAGTTGATTGTAGATACTAGGTGTGTTGTAAAGTAGTGTAGTTGTTGTGATTAAATTGTGCATAGAAGAAGGTGTGAAGTAGACAAGAAGAAGAGGTTGTGAAGCTATCTTGAAGAAGTTGTGAAGGTGTGAAGAAGATGTGAAGTCGTGAAGAAGTTGTGAGATTGGTTCTAGCTACGATTAGAACTCGACATTTAGCTTAGTGTCGTTAATAGGTGTAAGCCAAGGTGTGTAAGGTTTCTCCACCATAAGGAGTTTGTTGACATAGTGAAGAAAACTCTCGAGTGTGGTACTCGGGGAGTGGAGTAGGGCAAGGAAGGTGTCCTTATAGTCGAACCACTATAAATTCGCGTGTTGTGGTTTGATCTTTCTAACTCTATCTTTTTTTCATTTCAATACTTATATTATTAGATTAGAATTGCTTGTATGTGTTGACATTTGAATTCACGTAAGATCGAATCAAAGTTTTTATAAGCTACAAAAGATTTTTTTAAATAAATTCAAAAAGACATAAAACTATTCAACCCTCCCTTCTAGTTTTCCACAAAATATTTGCATAGTTAGTCCTCATTGACTATTCTTATGTTAAAATATTTGCATCGTTAGTCCTCATTGACTATTGAGTTAAAATATTTGCATCGTTAGTCCTCATGGAGTTAAAATATTTGCATTGTTAGTCCTCATTGACTATTAATACGTTTTTATCCCTTTTCGTTCGTTTTCTTACGTCTTCGTCCATTTTTCTCATGTTTTCATATGTTTTTATCAGTGTTCGTCCGTTTTTATACGTTTTCATTCATTTTTCTCATGTTTTTATCCGCTTCTTCCGTTTTTCTCACGTTTTCATATGTTTTTATCCGTGTTCATACAGCAGTTTGAAACTTTTTATAAAGCAGTTTGAAACTTTTTAAAATATAAGATCTAAAATATATGATACAAAATATATGAATTGATTGAGTTTTAAATGTATTTTCATTGGTAAAATTTTCATCAAATATTACATAACAAAAAAAAATTTAAGGTCAAAGTCGAAACAAAATGACTTTAAAAGTCGATAGTGGGCGGAGGGAGTATAAGTTTGTTTAAGCTTTGTATGATACTAGACTTAAGCAAATAAACTTACTTGCCAAACAATCAAAACCATAGTTAACAAAAAACAAGTAAAAGTAAATAAAATATACCAATCTAAAAACAAAGATAAACTTAAATCATTCAACCACACAGACTAGAAATTCTATAAATTAATACTCATGAAACCATGGTTGTGGGTAGTGGTGGTGGTGGGTAGTGGTGGCGGTGGTGGGTTGGTGGTGGTAGCGGTGGGTGGTGGTGGTGATGGTGGGTGGATGCGGCGGTGATGGTGGTGTTAGTGGTGGTGATGGGTGGTGGTGGCGGTGGTGGGTGGTGGCGGTGGGTGTTGGTAGGTGGCGGTGGGTGGTGATGGTGGTAGGTGGTGGGTGGCGGATGTGGAGGTGGGTGGTGGTGGTGGTGGTAGGTGGTGGTGGCGGTGGTGGGTGGAGGTGGTGGGTGGTGGCGGTGGGTGTTGGTGGGTGGCAGTGGTGGTGGGCGACGGCGGCGGTGGTGGGCGGTGGTGGGTGGCGGTGGTGGTGGCGGTGGGTGGCAGTGAGGACTAACGATGCAAATATTTTAACTCAATGAGAACTAACGATGCAAATATTTTAACTTAATAGTCAATGAGAACTAACGATGCAAATATTTTAACTCAATGAGGACTAACGATGCAAATACTTTAACTCTTGAGCTACAGGGACCTTTTATGTAATTGTTTCAAGGACGAATGGTGTAATTGTTTTGAGCCACAGGGACGATTCATGTAAATTTATGTAATTAACTCCATGCCACGTCAGATTCATGTATACAATAGGAAGATTAAGAAAGTTCGTGTATACAATAGGAAAAAAAAGTTCATGATATACAAAAGCAAAAAGTGACAAGTTAGATACATTTCTGAACAATTTTCCCTAAAATTAACGCCAATTAAGTTTTAGGACTAAACATGAGTGAAAAAACCTATCATGGAGACTATTCTCGCAGAACCCTAGATCTAAAGACCACATACAAAAGGGACCAACTTTGAAAACAAACGGTATAGTTTACACAAGAAAAAATAAATAAATAAATAAAATATACTCCGTATTGATTTGATATTCTTTCGGCCCAAACAGGCCATTTGTCTTTGATAGTACAGGAATTTGCTTTTTTATTCACTACAAAAGTCAACGTCAACGACTTTAAAGTTTAAACTCCTCCCACACAAGCCACTTCCATTCCATCACACATACAGAAAGATGAGATTACTTCCAAGACCAAAAGTGATTTCTTCACAGGTTTATTCTATTTGCTTATTATAATTAATATTTGAATATTTGAAGTTACTTTTGATTTTTAAGTATTCACCTATAGGACGTTGGATATATATTTTCATAATTCTTGTTTGACCACTGTTAGTAGCTTTACGGTAACCTGAACAGAAACCTCAACCGTTTTTCTTCGCGGCCACTTTTCAAATTCGTAGTAACTCGTGCTTATATCAGTTTGTGTTGCCCGCGTTAAAGATAATATATCAAGTTTCACATTTTACTATGTTTATCTCTGAAAATGTATTTATATCAAAAAATTATCAGTGACATGTCAGTCGAGTAAGACATATAAAAAGTTAAAATTCAGATCAATTTTGAATGTAGAATTTAGTCATTCTGATTGTGATCAAGCATGTGAAAATTGTATATCAACGATTGTTGGTCAAACTAAGTGCTCTAAATTTAGAAGGTTGATATTATTTTGCTTTAACTATTACGTACATCAAGTTATCAAACCAATTCTTAAAATATGTGAAATTTGTATCGATTTCTAAGCTGAAATGTCGTATGCGATACTCTTATTTGGCAATAAGTCATACTTGTTAATGTGTACCGTAAGAAGTTTACTTGAACGATTGTGATTGTGGTACCTGGCATAAAAGTGATTATTATTTCTTTTGCACTTTCTGTTAAAACGTAGGACTTTTTATTTTATTTTATCTTATTTTAGAAATGAAATCATATTTTCTTAATACTATATGCAGATACATATTGACATATTCTAATTCCTACTTGAAAATAAGAATACATAGTTTGATATAAATGCGGGATTGCACAATGGCATACTAGAGAGTTCTAACAACAGTATGAGTAATGAGTCGGTATTTGCTGTATTGTTTACATAAATTAGAAATATGGTATGAGTTCATATTTCCGATATCTTAACAAAGTAGACTAGTCTTTGCAGACAGTTAAACAGTACATACAATATCATAGCAAACTGCGTAACTATTTGTATATATGGAGATAAAGAACTTTTAAATTTGATCTTTGTCATTGTTACTGTTGATCCAGGCCTGCTTGAATTAAGGTCTTGTGATCATCTCCTTCGATAGATGCAAGACTCTTACATGGATATGTAATGCTAATGCTGGATTGTTGAACATATCTTTATGTATGTGGTTAATTTTTACCTGGGTTAACTTTACGTGCATTACAACATGACTTAAACTAAAACATCTTTCCTCCAAAAAAAAAAAGTTTACCTTTAGAGTCGTATTATTCCTACTTCAATACAGAATATTTCATAATTCTTTGCACTTTTTGTACTCCCTTGTTTTGAAAGATCAATATAAAGTGTCTTTAAAGAACAGTGTGCATCTACATTAGCATGAAATTTTGTATTTGTTTATTCAGTATCATTTTTGCCACTGAAACTCACAATGTAGCTTATAATTAGAACAGTGCTAGTACTAGTTTTTTCCATTTATAATCTTTCTAATTACCCTTAATCATAATCACCTACTGTTGCAGGTTCAGTTGGCAGATCAAAATTACCACAACTTTTAACCGTTTATGAGAAAGAAGAAGAATATCATTGCTTTCTATTCCATCACAATATAATTATCTTATGATTTGGAGTTGAATTACTAATTTACACAAAAGTGACTAGTCAAATCCTAGTTCACATTGTCAAACTGAATCACAGTAACGAAGAGAAGAAAATCTAGCTGAGTAAATCTAAAATGGCGGATGCTGTGGTTGAGTTTCTTTTGGAAAATCTTAAGCAACTGCTACTCTACAATGCCGATTTGATATCTGATTTAAAGGGCCAAATTAATTCTCTTTACAGAGAGCTCAGTTTAATGAATGCATTTCTCAAAGATTCAAAAGAGAAACGTAGTGAATATGAATACGTAAGAGAATTAGTCAGACAAATCAGAGATGTAGCTTACGAAGCAGAGGACACAATTGACGCATTTATAGTTAACGCGGCTATGCATAAAGAGAGAAGTACCTTGAAAAAATTTACCCATGGACTTGAGTATGCAACAAAGCTTCGAGCTGTTGCCAAAGATATTGAAGCCATCAAGAAAAAAGTGAAGGACATATATGATAATAAGATGTTTGGGATTGAAGCTCTTTACACCGTGGAAACATCAAATAAGTCTTCATCACAAAGACGAAAACCCGTGGTTGAGGAAGATAATGTCGTTGGTTTTGATGAAGAAGCAAAACAAATAGTGAGTCGACTCACTAATATCTCCGAGTCACTAGAAGTCGTCTCAGTTGTTGGTATGGGTGGACTTGGAAAGACCACTCTTGCCAAGAAAGTTTATTGTGATCCTGCCATTGAATTTCACTTTTTTGTTTGTGCTTGGGTGTATGTTTCCCAAGATTACAACCGACAAGAAGTACTTATGGCCATATTGAGTTCTCTTATGCAACCTTCAGAGCATGCTTACAAACTTAATGAAGAAATGCTGGTTGAAGAAATATGCAAACATTTAAATGGTCGACGATATCTCATTGTAGTAGATGATGTATGGACACCAGAAGCATGGGATGATCTTAAAATGGCTTTTCCGAACCAAGACTGTGGAAGTAGGATCTTGTTGACTACCCGTAACACAGATGTAGCTAAGCTTTCAAACCCTGATAGCACCCCTCATTATTTGCGGTTTTTGAACGAAGATGAAAGTTGGGAGCTACTTTCTACTAAAGTTTTTAGAAGAGGAAGTTGTCCATCTGAGTTGGTTGAACTTGGACAAACAATTGCTAGAAAATGTTATGGGCTTCCTCTTGCCATAGTAGTTGTTGCTGGACTTCTTTTAAAGAAAGATAAAACACGTGACTTATGGAAGAAGGTTGCTGAAAGTGTTAGTTCTTATGTTGCAAGAGATCCCAAGCAATGTTTGGATGTATTGGCACTAAGTTACAAGCATTTGCCTGATCATTTGAAGGTGTGCTTCATCTACTTTGGTGCTTTTCCTGAAGATTTTGAGATACCTGTGTGGAAATTACTTATGTTGTGGGTGGCAGAAGGGTTTATACAGCAAAAAGGCCAAGATTGCTTGGAAGATTTAGCAGAAGAGTATTTGGAAGATCTTGTTGAACGAAATCTTATATTAGTTGCAGCGAAGAGGTCAAACGGAAGGATCAAAACATGTCGTATTCATGATATGCTGCGTGATTTATGCCTAAGAGAGGCAGCGGAAGAAAAATTTTTGCAAGTAATTAAAGGAAATTTACAAGATCCAAATTCATTAATATCATCTGGAAATTATCACCGGCGTCTTTGTGTTCATTCTCATGTCATGAACTTTATTCACTCAAAGCCTTGTGGCCCACATGTTCGTTCTTTCTTGTGTTTTCCCTTGGAAGAAAAAGAGTTATCACGGGAGCATACATCTTTCATCTATGAAGCTTTTAAGTTGGTCAGGGTGTTAGATATAAAATCCATCAATATTTCCCGCTTTCCAGTTGAAATCACACAGCTAGTGCATTTAAGGTATATTTCCCTCTCTGGAAATTTTAAAGTGCTTCCACCATCAATTTCCAAATTATGGAGTCTTCAATCTTTAATAATTGAAACAACATCACGTGACCTAGACATTCAAGTAGATATATGGAAAATGTCCCAATTTAGGCATTTGCGCACAAGCGGACCGAGTCGCCTACATGGACCTCAAGCCAAAACACGAATGGATAATGAAGATCCATTTGTTCAAAGAAACATCCAAACCATCTCAACTGTATCACCCGATAGTTGCACAGAGAATGTCTTAGCTAGAACTCCCAATCTTAAAAAGCTTGGAATACGTGGAAAACTTATTGTTCTCATGGAAGAAAAGAAAGGTTCCAGTTTGTTTGACAATCTTGCTAAGCTAGATAACCTTGAGAAACTGAAGTTATTGAATGACACATTCCCACGCCCCCCATCTGAAGGTAAATTGAGAGGTCTTCCACCATTGTACAAATTTCCACCTCATTTGAACAAGTTGATTTTGTCAGACACCTTATTGGATTGGAAGCATATGTCTACAATTGGCATGCTGCCATATCTTGAAGTGCTAAAGTTAAAAGTGTATGCATTCAAGGGACCTAAATGGGAACCACTTGACGGCGGGTTTCGTCTGCTTAAAGTGTTTCAACTTGGGAAAACTGATTTAAAGGAGTGGATGGCTTCCGCTCATCATTTTCCTAGACTTGAACACATTGTGCTTGAGCAATGCACTGACTTGTTGGCTATTCCTCATGGTTTGGCGGATGTATCTGCACTGCAGACCATGAAGCTATATCATACTCCTTCTGTTATAAAGTCTGCTCGGTTAATTGAGCAACAAAAGAAAAGGCAACAGAAACAACAACGGCATATGGGGAGTAATGAGTTTAAGCTGTCAATTTATCCTCCAGAGTAGTCAATCAGGTTCCTATCTGTCATGAACTAAGGTTCGATTTCTAACTATTTTATTTGTTCAATAATGTGTTTGTGTGATCTTATGTGGATGTATAATACCCTTGTGCTGGATTTAATAAACATTTCATGACGATATGGTTTTAAAGCAATATTACTTGGTATCGTTGGAATGAAGAAGCTGTTTTCTTGCATGTGGAATCAAAGTGATCTGTAAAAAGAACTTTATAATGTTTGATATCAGGGCTAACTTTTTATTCATCATCAGTTTTACAATTTTCTTTATGACAATGATTTGAGTTAACGACATAGTAATTTATGTGATGCATTATATATCGAATCACATGATATCGATGAAACAGAGAAACTATAAAGATAGCAATAGTTTTGGAATAAAATTTTATCTATAAAACAAAATCTCTAGTTGTTTCCCTAACCAATTAAAACGAGTAACACTTATATTTATCTTAAGACGAAGGATTTATCAGTCAATCTTTAGTTAGGCTAATAGTACAATGTTTATTCTTATAACGTACGTAAGTGTTTAGAAGCAACATCAGCAACATTTTCCTCTAGATTTCCTACACTTGGTGACATATCCATCCTCATTGTCAAAGCAATAACAAGTACTACAACAACACCAGCCCTTATCGTCCTTTAGATGACACCTCGTGGGGCAAGGGCCCGGCCCTGAAATCCCAACTTTTTTTATGTCTCTGATATCAGTTTTGCTACCTATAGATGTTACAATGAAAATAATTGTTATGATGTTCATGTAAAGGATGATGCAACCTGGAAAAGGAATATAACGACAAAAGGCAATCCTATGTAATTCAAGGAGCTTCGCCATTGTATGTTGGGTCTTGCTTTTAACTTTTTTACTTCTTTTATGAAAAAAAAAAAAAAAAAAAAAAAAAAAAAAAAAAAAAAAAAAAAAAAAAAAAAAACGATCTTTCCTAGCTAGTTGAGAATTGTGCAGATATTCAGTAACAAATCGACATAATATGTATATTTATAGAGTTTTACTATAACCTTCTACTAAATCCTCCTACAAATCCAACTACATACATAACAATATTAAATAGTTTTTCTACCCATTCTCTCTCTGCATCTAAATCAGTTCTGCCACTTGGCAGGATAGGCAGTTCGGTATGAATATTTAGTAGGAGGCTTCCCTATATTGTGTTTCCCTATATCCAATAACAACCAACATATTGTGTTTATGTAAGCTTTTGTTGTATGATCCCTTGCTAGATTTGATACTTCAATATATAAATCTATGATGCATATGTACCACAAAATTACTAAATAAGTTCGGCTTACTAAATGTGTCGTATTTAGGGGGATGCAATGTCGCTTTGAATTGCTCAATAACATTTTGAAACACATTATTAGTCCATCGAGTTGGTGTTTAGCTAAGCCTACCTAAAGGCTAGCTTAGATTATTTCAAAAAGCTCTATTTGAGGAGCTTAGCTTAATAGCTTATTTCTTCTTAGAGCACCAGGTGCATATTATGTTTCATGTTCTTGTAAGTAATAAGTGATGTGTGTGTTTAAATTAAATATTTGCATTTTTATAACAAAAAAAAACCAACATTTTGAAACAAAAACCGCAAAAACCCACATTAATTATATAACTCATAAGTGATGGTGCGGTGCGATTAAAACCCACATAAACCGCAAAAAACCCGCAAAATGTGGTGCGGTTCGGTTTCTATTTTTTATAGAAACCGCAATTGCGGTTGCGGTTCGGTTTTAGTCAAAACCCGCACCAACCCGCACCATGCTCACCCCTAGGTTATAGGGCTTGTGTTATAAGAAAAATTGATGTCACCTAAGCATTTTTCTTCTTATAACTTAAACCAAAAACATCTTTCCTCTACAAAAAAAAAAAAAAAAAAAAAAAGCCGGTTGGGACAGCGCCAACCCCTATGGCACGAAGAGTGTGGGGTTGGCGTTATAGGATGCTATGAGGCCTAACAACCGCCCATACCATTTCCTTTTAGGAATAGTTATAAGCTCATGGAAAGCTAATAAACTAATTCTAAACATTATTGAAGTGCTTAATAGTTCTCTGAAAACACTATAAGATAGCACATGCCAGCGCATAGTAGATTTAGGGGTATTGTTGAATGGTAAAATGCTTTACATATGCAAAAAACTCGAAAGTGTAAATGATGAAATATTTTAAGAAATTTGCAAAACTGACATCGAAGATGACACTCATTTCCATTTTGACCCACCTTTGTGGCATATTGTTAAAACTGCGGTTTTTTTTTATTTTTATTTTTATTATTATTATTATTATTATTTTTTTTTTTTTTTGTGATATTCTGATATTACTTTTTCATTTTTCCCACATACAACACGACTCTTACACTATTGTGTGCCTCTTCTATTTCCAGTTTTGTGTGTTTGGTTTTGTACAAATCGTAACTGAAATTTATTACGAAATGATTTTTATAAACCTTAAAATATAATTGTAATTTATAGTTTCTTTATTTCATCGATATTACGTATATTTGATGCACTTTCAATAATGTGTATCTCAAAATTATTCTAGCTATAGTTATCGCAAATTAAATGTAGCTAACACCATTGTAAAGTAGATACTCATACAAAAAGAGACAATATATAAGCAAACTTCTTATGAATCTGTATCTCAAAATGACCATATAATTATAGTGGTCGAACAAGTTTATATGAGTAATATACAAAGTATGGTACAAAATGCTAAAGCTTCAAAAACTCTCTCAATTTAATTTACACAATAGGTAATTGGAGGCTCACTCTCATGAATTATGCATTCAATCTTGCATTCTGCATTGAATCTCATTGATTGATGCATCTCCTTGCTTCCCCATCCATTGATTCACATTTACACCAAACAAGTGGAAGGAATGCTAAGCATGCTTCACATTTACACCAAATAATTGGGAGGAATACCATGCATGGTGTAGTTATAAACTACATAAATGTGGCATGTATAAATGAGGCATGAACTTCTTTACCTGTTGCACATACATTGTAATTCATTTTAATATCACAACATTATGTTTGTAGAGGTTCCAAAAGCCACCTCTCCTGAAGTTCAAGCTGACATCAACAACAACATTGCTGCAGATATTCTAGAGTCTAGCATTTCTACAGAGGTTGAAAGTGGCATTTCTGATGATGCAAACATCTGACATTCACAGATAATTGGTTTTTAAAGTTGCACCTTAAATATTGGAGATGTACATTATATTGAAAAGAACATGTCAAAATTTTTTAAAATGACATAATTTTTCATAAAAACCTAGAAAACGAAGCAAGTATAATCAAGAAGGTTCAATTCTACACATCAAATACGTTTAATTCTGCCCCCCCCCCCCCCCCCCAAACATGAGATGTACAAGGTCCCACTTGTACAAATAAACAAACCTAACAGAGAAATAGTATAATTAAAACGAAAAAATCCCATGGATTTGCTCGGCATGATAGACGATCCACATCCGAAAACATGTCCATTGAAATTTTCTAGAAGCAAAATCCATTTTCCCTATAAGAAAAACACTCACAAAACCTATCATAATAGATAAATTAGCTTAATCAAAGAAACTAATAAAAATAAAAATGAAACGGCTTAAAACTACACTAAGTAAAATGGTTTTTAAATTATGGATAAATACCTATTACGGCGTAAGGACCCTAAAGCTTACGCCGTAAATAGGCTAAACTGTTTAAAACTGAGAAACTTACTCACCTATGCCATAGAGGTAAAAATCCTTTATATCGTAAACAAGCATCAGTTTTGAGGATTTTACTTCGTAGTTTATACGGCATAAGTCCCTACGTCGTAAAGACCACGAAACTGCTATTTCAGTTGCAATTAAAAAAATTTCAAAGGCGAAAATACTTACCTTGGCCTTTCTTTATTCTTGTAGCAGTCCATAAAATCATAAAACCAATTCCTAAGGCATTCAAAAGCAAACACAAACATAATAACAAAGTTCAAAACAAATAAAAATGGTCGGGTTGTCTCCCGGTAATCTCTTATTCTTTTCATACGCGTGCCTAAGTCCATTTTCTCTATCTCTTTCACTTAGTAACAAAACTGGAGGTATTCTACTGCATTGCTCATTTGACAGATGTTCAAAACTAGATATCATTCGAGAAATTTGATAAATAAACTCATCTACCCCGTCTAAGAATGAAATAAACCCCTAAGTCTTCTTTCCTCCAACAAAGTTAAATCCTTAAAAGGTTTTCCTAATATCACATGTGTCAAATCCTCACCAATAAAATCCCCTACATTCTCCAAACACAAAATGTGTTTGGTAAGTAAAGCTTCGTACAAAGATGTATTCATTCTTAACTACAACCACAAGATTATTTACTTTATAAACCAATTCCTTAACCTTAATTTTATTATATTAAGCCCTTGAAATCACATTTATAGGTAACATCGAATCTAAGTAAGCGTTGAAATCTTGAAATCCTATATTGCATGTGAATTGTAAGTTATAAGGGTTATCCCTATGTATCTTCCTACCATATTCAAATAACGAGGAAAAGAGGTATGAAGGTTACACCATTTTATGCTAACTCGGGTGTTGGGTGGTCCCACGGGTCTCCAAATTTATCCTATACTTCATCAATCACTTCACCATCATCTGACTCTTCCTTAGAATAAAAAGTCAACGAAAGGTGAAACATAGGGTGCATTTTCAACTTCCAGGTTAAGGATCAAGTCATCAGGTTCAAAAAAATCTCATATGTCATGATTGTGTGCATCCACCATAAAATCATCCTCTAGCTCATCATGTACGCCAACACTACCAGGTGCATAAAAACTTTTGATAGCAAAAACAGAAGCATAGGCAAATAAGGTATATTCAAATTCTCATCCATTTCAAACGTTACTTTATCGTCACCTAGTTGTAATGAAATTGGTTTATCAAAAACATCTATTTTCGCGTGAGCAGTAGCAAGCACATGTCGGCGTAACATAATTGGTACCCTAAAATCGTAAATCATCTCAAGGATAACAAAATCTATCGGAAAGATGAATCTATCAACCTTAACTAGAACATTTTCAATGATACCTTTCAGGACTTGCATAGTCCTATCCGCCATTTCAATCAACATATTAGTAGGTTTTGGTTTTCCTAAACCTATTCTATTAAACATGGAAAATTACATAATACTTACGTTAGCACCTAAATCAGCTAATGCATTTCTAATAAACAAATCCCTAATATGGTAAGGTAAGTTAAAACTCCCTGGGTCTTTTTCTTTTGGCGATAATTTGTTTTGCAAAATAGTCGAGCACCTTGCATTCAATTTCACCGTGGCCACCTCCTCTATCTTAACCTTGCTAGAAACCAAATCCTTCAAGTACTTGGCGTACTCAGGAATTTTCTTGATGGCATCAATGAATGGAATGTTGATGTGAAACTCCTTCAAGCTTTCCAAAAATTGCCTAGCTAGAGCTTCCTCACTTATGAAATTTCACTCGTCCCGGGAATGGGATGGGTGAGACATAAAGTTCCACATATGGCCTTATGATGCATGGGAATCGCAACAGGTTTTACCTCTCGAGGGATCTCGAGAAGCTTACAACCCCCACCAGGCAGTGTACCTGATCGTTGTAGTATAGTATAGTGACAAGTACCGGGGGATTGATCGTTCAGCTTAGGAATAGTGTCGCTAGGATTAGAAAACCTAATTACTAGTTCTAAAGGTGAGGGATGATTATTTTTGTGTTTTTATATTTTTATGAAAGCAAGTAAAATCTCGGGTTTTGAAAGAGTGGGCGGAATTAGTTGCTATTCAACTAACCCAATACTACAATGCAAACAAAATTAAATACAAAAAATGAAAATAAACTAATTTATACTAAGGTTGTGAGCAGTAATTGGAGAAAATGTGTTTACTTAGATTTTACTACTCCCTAGATATCTTTTACACGTTAATTACTTGTTATAATTGCATGGATGACGGATCGTATTCCTTAATACCATTCATGGGGTGGCATACATAACTCCCCAATTCTATGAGCTCTTATCTCCTCCTACACCATGCCCAGCACAACTATAGGGATTGTAAACAGTGGCTCATGCATTAAATACAACCAATAAAGACCTAGTACGCCTCGGTTCATGTTTCTTAAGACGTTCAAGCATGTTACCATTTGGAGATCTGCCAGTTTTCTTAAGCCTAACATATAAATCATTCATCCAAAACAAGAATAAACAAGTAATCAACACATAATCAATATCTAGGTTTCATTAGATCTAAGCAAACACAAAAGAGATCTAGCCTAGCATGATAGAATTAAGATAAGAACATGATATAGACAACCAACACATAGACATATTGATTGAATTAGAAGAACACTTATCTCAATTACAATGCAAGGTATCAAGGGTTTGGAACCCTTGAAAAACCTATAAAAGTTGCACCAAAATCGTCTTTAGGGTTTCTCCAAAACTTCTCTCTTTTAATGTGAAAAACGAGAAAACTATATATAGGAAAATGGGGATGACGGCGTCAAGAACAAAGGTGTGACGCCGTCATCTCGCCGCCAAATACTTCCTCGGACGGCCTTGATCTACTTCTGACGTCGTCAAGGCCTAGGCCATCACACAAATTCCTCTTGACGCCCTGTGTGTGACGCCGTCATCAACTACGGATTTTAATTCTTGAGGTTTGACGCCGTCATGAATTTACTCTTGACACCTTCATGTACTGTTCCCAGCATGGAAAATTGAGACTTTGCCGTTTTCTTCACTTTTATGCTCCAAAAACGTCCAAAATGGCTTCTTTTCCAGAATTCACTCTCCAAATACCTAAAATCACAAAAGGAACGATTTAGGGCAATATTTGATCAAATAAATTCGGATTCGGGCTTAAATGACCCCCTAAAAACGGATCATTTTTCGCCTTATCATATACCCTTACACTTGAGATTTGCTTGTCCTCAAACAAATGCGCTTTTATTCTACTCAAAATACAAGTTAGGGGTCATTTAACACTAATATAAAAGTAATTACAACAAATAATCGTTCCACTAAAGACCAATAGACAAGCACGGAGGTCATATACAAGCACCTCACAAATAGTGTTTAGATACTCACATCTCTCGGGTGTAATAAAGTAATATAACATAATGGAAATGGAAGATATCTCTCACTACCTGTCATAGCAAAATAGATTACCATAGGCTTGGGAAAGGATCAAACCTCCACCACATGGCGTAAGCACCTAGGATAAACTATCAAAGAGGTCTTTTAAAGGGTTGTAACGTTAGGTATAGGGATATGAATTACACGGTTTTGTTGGATAAAGGAAGTTTTACTGGTGGCGAGTTAACAATCTTGGTTAATTACATGTACAATATGGCGTTGCTAAGCCAAGACTAGACTCGACTTAAGCTAATAAATGAAAAATAACAAAAACATAAAAAAACATAGAATGAAAAGGGATGGTAGTCGTATGTTTTTTCTCTTTTTCCTTTTTCTATTTTTTTTTTTTTTTCGATTTTTTTTTTTTTTTTTTGCATACACTCTTACCCTACCATCCAAAATAATACATCATAGGGGATAAGCATTCCCCTTACACTTGAATCTTTACATACTTTACAATTAACTAATCTAATGACTCGAATTAAGAAAATCAAAACACTTTGAGCACTTTTAAGATTAACGTACATATGGGGGTAATAAATGATGTTCTTCCTCATTACTCCATAAAATAAGTACTTTACCCATGAGTCCCAATCGTCCCAAAACAATATGTACAAGGATATGACTCGACTTAGCAACCATGTAATCAATTAGATAGTTAACTTAGGGTTTAACAAATAACAATAATGCACTAAAAATGAGCGCATACACGGAAGGCTAAGGCGATTTGGGTGTACATTTAAGTGGGGTGTAACAAATTCTTCCTTTAAGTAAAATGCTTAAAGTTAGAAACGAAAAGATAGGCTCGGAGGGGTGTACTAGGGGTTTCGTGTACTAAAAATGAGTACAACGCTAAGGGTTTGGGAAAAATTAGTTGACTTAACTAGCCAAGTAATATGACTTAAATGGTCAAGTAATTATAATACGGGTTTAACACAAGGGTGATCCTAATGCCTCTTATCATGTAGTAAATCCTACTACACGAATGTAGTCTCACTAGCGGTCTTGGGATGCATCACTAACGCAAGTTCTAGAATCTAAATGCTACCGGTACACTCATAAGCACTAATAGTAAATGCTTTTCCTATCAAATCTAAAGGCGAACCTCACATATTTGGGTGGAAAATTTTTCTGAATATACGGTTATGTGCTAGTCATACAATCTCCTATCCATGAGACGCTTGCTATGGCTAAAGTTTCACTCCTAAATGTTGTAAAAAAATTTAAATTTGGCGCTAAAATTGCACTAACAAGTATTTCTCATAGTTTTATTACACATCTACCATTAAACAAAACAAACTCAAGTGAAAGTGCATATGTAAGGTGTCATCTTTTTACCCTCCCCTTACACTTAAGATGAACATTGTCCCCAATGTTCAAGTAAAGAATGTAAAAGTGAAAAAGTAAAGAGAATGAAATCAAATACTCCCCTGATTCGCTCGGTATGGATTATAGGTTGGCCAGGTTAGATCTTCCTCCAAGAAAATGAACAATCAAAGCTTCCCTTCCAGAATATAAATCATCTCCTTGTCGAACATAACCTGTAAATCCTGACAAAAATAGACAAGACAACCTCGCGTAAAATCGGCGGCATCCTATATAAGTTACTAAATCCTAGAAAACAAAGTAAGATATAATGCTTGTGGAATGAAGTTTGCAGATTTCCTGGAGATTATAAAACTTAATAATTCACAAAAACCATAAGACTCCGTTAAAAAAACAAAACCGGTAAAATTTCCAGATTTTAACTCCTGACGCCGTCAAGAGTAATCCTCTGACGCCGTCAGAATGGACCTGCAGAAATTCTTATGTTAAGTTTCCGGAAAATTTCTGGAAAAACTTGGTCCTACTTCCTGGAAAATCCTGCAAAACTTCATTATGACTCAATGCAAGCATTTGACTCTAACAAATACGAATATACATGTTCATTTAATATTGTGGAGAATCATGATCGGTTTGTTTCTAAAAAAACATATTTGGGGTTTCCCCTTACACTTATCTTTTGCAAAAATACTTTTAGGTTGGAGTTAAGACTAGGCCAAACAACATAGTAAAGTATTTCCACATTTTAATTTAGAGACATGATCTACCAACAATAAAAATAAACCATGCATACGGAAGCAAATAACAAATAAACAAATAAAATCACACAAAACATGGGTTGCCTCCCAAGAAGCGCTTTTCTTTATTTACGAGTCTTGTAGCTAGACTCAAAGTCATGGGTTACTACGTGATTTCATCATTGGTTCCACTCTCTAGTTGTAGATATTCCTTGTAGAAACCAATCACCTTTTTCTCAACCGCCCCCATAATCATTTGGGCAAATTCTTCATCGACTTTATACCTTGGTCCAAGGGCCAAGCAATCTTTGTAATAAAGACTCCTTTTTTCCCATACATAATCCATGCCCTTTTTCTTATCCTCCTCATTAATATCCTCAAAAGCACCAACGTTGTCCTTATCAAAACGAGATATAAAGCGAAATTCGTTCATCCTATTAGGCATCCTATAAGTGATACTATCGGTGTGACATGCAAATCGGATCGTACCTTCTACCTCATCATATTCCAACTTAGACTCCTCAACAAATGGTTTGCCAAACACAACATTGGATAGTCGATAATCAATAACATTAGCAAGATCCTCCACAATCATAAAGTCGGTGACAAAAGTGAAATTACCAACAAAGACACGTAAACCTTTAACTCTCCCGACAAAGTTACAAACTCCACCTGGGTACTTAGGATCCTTTCTAGGTTCAAGTCTTGTTTTCACTATATCATTATAAACAGTTGAGGACATAATGTTGATTGGAGATTTAAAGTCAATGTAAGCATTGCTAATGTGCCTATATCTAATCATACATGGTATCTTAGCATTCTTAGGGTCGCCTCTCTTGATCTTAGGTTCAATTATGGTGAAAGGAGATCGCGGGTTATCAATAAGATTAGTATAATATGCAATCTCTTCCTTAGTGGGGTATAGATTAAAGTAGTCATTAAGCTTCGGATCTATTTCCTCCTCTTCGATTCTTTCAACAACATTCACAAAGTCATTAGGCCCTAGGCCCTTATTTGAATACAAGGCGGATGCTAGGTCACTAAATGCATGTTCGAGTTCAATCTTAATCAACCTATTAAGCTCTCTAAGCTCCCTAATCTCACTCTCAATTTATTCACGTAACACAGCCACTTCTCTAGGGGAAAGGGGTGGATTCGCGTTTTCCATAATGGTCAACGGAATAGTCAATGAGTTTAATTTACTAACAAAGGTACAAAGAAATAGATAGACTAAAGAAGACCTAAAAAAAATAAAAATAAAATCTTACTAGAAAGGAATCTAGCAAGTAGACCTAATAAAAAGAAATCCTAACCTAGACAATAACTATTCCCCGGCAGCGGCGCCAAAAACTTGATGCGTGGGAATCGCAACAGGTTTTACCTCTCGAGGGATCTCGAGAAGCTTACAACCCCCACCAGGCAGTGTACCTGATCGTTGTAGTATAGTATAGTGACAAGTACCGGGGGATTGATCGTTCAGCTTAGGAATAGTGTCTCTAGGATTAGAAAACCTAATTACTAGTTCTAAAGGTGAGGGATGATTATTTTTGTGTTTTTATATTTTTATGAAAGCAAGTAAAATCTCGGGTTTTGAAAGAGTGGGCGGAATTAGTTGCTATTCAACTAACCCAATACTACAATGCAAACAAAATTAAATACAAAAAATGAAAATAAACTAATTTATACTAAGGTTGTGAGCAGTAATTGGAGAAAATGTGTTTACTTAGATTTTACTACTCCCTAGATATCTTTTACACGTTAATTACTTGTTATAATTGCATGGATGACGGATCGTATTCCTTAATACCATTCATGGGGTGGCATACATAACTCCCCAATTCTATGAGCTCTTATCTCCTCCTACACCATGCCCAGCACAACTATAGGGATTGTAAACAGTGGCTCATGCATTAAATACAACCAATAAAGACCTAGTACGCCTCGGTTCATGTTTCTTAAGACGTTCAAGCATGTTACCATTTGGAGATCTGCCAGTTTTCTTAAGCCTAACATATAAATCATTCATCCAAAACAAGAATAAACAAGTAATCAACACATAATCAATATCTAGGTTTCATTAGATCTAAGCAAACACAAAAGAGATCTAGCCTAGCATGATAGAATTAAGATAAGAACATGATATAGACAACCAACACATAGACATATTGATTGAATTAGAAGAACACTTATCTCAATTACAATGCAAGGTATCAAGGGTTTGGAACCCTTGAAAAACCTGTAAAAGTTGCACCAAAATCGTCTTTAGGGTTTCTCCAAAACTTCTCTCTTTTAATGTGAAAAACTAGAAAACTATATATAGGAAAATGGGGATGACGGCGTCAAGAACAAAGGTGTGACGCCGTCATCTCGCCGCCAAATACTTCCTCGGACGGCCTTGATCTATTTCTGACGCCGTCAAGGCCTAGGCCGTCACACAAATTCCTCTTGACGCCCTGTGTGTGACGCCGTCATCAACTATGGATTTTAATTCTTGAGGTTTGACGCCGTCATGAATTTACTCTTGACGCCTTCATGTACTGTTCCCAGCATGGAAAATTGAGACTTTGCCATTTTCTTCACTTTTATGCTCCAAAAACGTCCAAAATGGCTTCTTTTCCAGAATTCACTCTCCAAGTACCTAAAATCACAAAAGGAATGATTTAGGGCAATATTTGATCAAATAAATTCGGATTCGGGCTTAAATGACCCCCTAAAAACGGATCATTTTTCGCCTTATCACCTTACCACCGGCAAATCACAAGCATCAATCTCTCCTTAACTTCCTTATCCTTTCCATTTTCTTGCGAAACCTATCCAAACACAAGAAAAACACTAGAAACAACATTAGTGTCAACATAAGAAGAATCAAAAGGGGTATAGATAACTGCAAAACCTACAAAAGCTCTATTAAGTTTGAATTCTTTACCTAATTTACATATCGTTGAAAAATACATTCAGATAAACACGATGATTCATGAAGACTCTAAGCAAATACGGAAATCACAATCATAATAACCAACTTATTAATCCATATTGAGAATAAACTCATAAGTAATATGTCTTTTAAAAAGAACTCTATTAAGTGAAAACAATGGATTATGTGGCACAAGAAAAGTTTAGAAAGTAAATATTTTCTCGAGTAAATTGCAAAAACGTTCTTGTGGTTTGGCCAAATTACGTGTCCTCACCTTTTGAACGTGAAGCGAACGTCCTATTAGAAACTTTGGACTGCATGTTCAGTCCCTTGCTGAAGTTAAATGAGTAAAATGCCATTTGTCTCTTTCCCCGTAAATTGCACATGAATATTTCATTTTCTAAATGAACCCATATCAAAACCTCCAATTCTTAACACAAACACAATTTTTGAAAACTAAAGTTACAACACTTGTCATAACTAAATCAATCCTAAAATCATTAACCATCTAGTTTAACCCAAATCATAACCCCCAATTCTTAAAACAAAAAACATATGTCATTTTTTACTTATTTTTCATCATCAAGGCTACCAACATACTTACCAAATGATATCATTTAACCCTAATTCTAAGGTACAATTGAACATACCAAATTCGAATTGATGATACGAGTTCGAAAAAACCACAATGTATTTCTTAATCGTGTTTTCTTATGAACATTTTTCTCGAATGGAAGGAGTGACGTATACCAAATTCTAAGGTTTCACACACACAAATAAATATAAATGGTTAGTTGAATATATCTATACGACTTATAAAGATTGAATGTTCATTTTTGAAATCTTGAAATCTTAAATTTTGAAAACTTGAACTAATGTAGTTTACATAAAATACCCTTAAGTACCTTTTAAATTTGATAACTTTTAAAACTTGACAACTTAAATTATGTATTTTCTTGATTAATTATAACAAACTTGACAACTTTCAAAAATACACATGATATTAATTTTAAAAAACACACGTTTTGTATTTCAGAAAACACACACTTTGCATCAAAGGTCGAATCAAAATCACGATTTTACAAGTATAATTATTTGACACTACACCGTCGCTTTACGCGGGTATAAATTATTATCTCATAAATTAATATCTGGAGAGTAGGTTTCCGGTTTCCTTATAATGCTTAACTAACTAAGAGACCAATAATCTCCTACGCCTCCCATTGCCGCATAATCATCCAGTCTCTCACACTCTCTTGTGTTTAATAGTGCATTGCATATAAAGATGGCGGACGTCCAAATACATATCCTTGATGACAATGTTGTTAATATACTTGCTCGATTTTCCGGAAAGCCTTTATTACGGTTCAGATGTGTATCAAAACATTGGAATCGTCTTATTTCAGATCCTGATTTTATGAAATTAAGATCACGTCGAATGATCCTTCTCAAATACTCATGGCCTCTTGTTGCTATAGACGACAATGTACCCGTCGACGACAAGGCTCATTCCATGGTAAAGGTTCCTTCTCTTTTAGAGTATACAAAAGCTTACATTGTTGGAACGTTCAATGGCTTAGTAATTTTGGTTTTCACGAATATGTTAAAATACAGTAATATGATCCTATACAACCCGTTAACCCGTGCATCCAAGACACTTGTTGTTATGGATCCACCTTTTAAAGATGGAAAGATCCCCTATGTATTTGGATTCGACAAAAATGAATTGAAGGTTGTTAGATTTGAACATTTTGACCATCCAACTCAAGATCGTGTGTACAAGTGTGATGTATTCGATCTCAAAACTAGTTTGTGGAGCACGCGGCCACAATTCTTCAAAAGAGATTTTATATTCTGGGGAGATGGGGGTATTTTTCTTGATTGTTTTTTGTATTGGCTATTTTCATTTTTAAGCATGGGGATAGTGGCTCTCAACGTTAAGGAAATGACAATTTCCTTCTTTACTCTACCACATGGATGTGATGCTAAGAAGTTTGGAGTATAGAAATCTGACTACTTATGGATCCATTTGGGTTCCCAAAATGGATGCCTTTGCATGATTATCAAGACTGATACGATCACATTCGTGGTGTGGGTGTTGAAAGAACAAGGGGTCCAGAACTCATGGTCGAATACATTTTCATTTACATTTGGTGTGGGAGGTAATTGTTTTAGTGAGTTCCACCCAATGTGTATTTTGGGTAACAGTAAATTCTACTGGTTAATGGCTCAAACCAAATTGTTATCTACGACACATCTATGGATTCATATAAAACCTCAAACAACTTGGCAAGTCTTGATGATTTCGAGGAAAAGAGCATGCAATCATATCTACGGAGAGTACTCCCAATCGAGTACATGGAAAGTTTGGTTTCACCATTAAATATCTGTTCTACTTAGCAATCCTACATTTTACCCTTTGAAATTGTCAGGTTTGGTGAGTGCTTATTCACTCGCCTTTTCTTGTTTAAATTATGACTAAATAAACCAAAAACCAACTCAAATTGCCAAAGTATGTGTGTTTTTTGTGATTGTGATTGTGCAGGTAAGGATATCTCAAAAGTGGACATAAAATCAAGCAAAATCATCAAAAACGAGCACGGGAGTGGAACGAGTGTCAAAAGTCAAAGCTGGTGATTCAAAAGTCAAAGTTGAGCTCAGAAAGCCAAATGGAAGTCTTTGAAGTTTTAGAAATGACAAGAATGACCCTTGAGTTGATATTTGAAGAAATTACAAGAATGGCCCCTCAAGTGTCAAAAGTTGTCAAGTTTAGTCCTTGGTTGATATTTTTGAAGTAAAGAGAACCTAAGTCCTCTAACTATTCAAGAATGGCAAAAGAAGCCCTTGGAATTAAGTTTGAAGATTTGTAAACTCAGCCCTTGGAGTTTCGGATAATTACAACAAAGGTCCTTGTTACTTTCTTAAATTTAAAAGACCAATCCTACACTAAATGAGCTGGTCCAATCCATTTCACATAAATCCTTAACCAAAACCTAATCCAAAAACCAAGCCCAACATAAAACACCTACCAGCCCACTCCCACTTTAAATAACCCATTACCCATTTCTTGATTTAACCCGATGGTCAACAGACATCACACTCGGGCAACACTCATTTGAAATATAATAAACAATGCCCGAAAGTACCCCCGCTTTTACCCTTCTCCTTCCTCCCATCAAACCTGAATTCCCGTACTTACCCTTGAAGCTCGGCTTGGTATTTAGAGTCTCCAGCGTGGCAAGGTGTGTAGTAGCTCAGGATTGCCAAGGTGGATGAATGGAGGGTTCTGATTGGTTTTGACACATCACCAATCTAATCATGGGGCTCTAATTGGATTGAAGTAGCACATGGGATCAATTGGAGGATATTCTATCTTCTGGATCATTCTTATGACGTCACCCTAAGCTTGGAGCTCAGCTATATATACTCCCTTCTCTCTCACATTCAAGGCTGTTAGCCATAGGAGTAGGAGTAGAGTCGTCTAGTAGATTTTAGCTTAAATTGTACGTTTTAGCTTATTGTAGCTTTATCAGCTTTCAAGTTGTACTCATTTCTGGTTTTTAATAAAAGTTTAGTTTTCATTTTAATTTCTAGCAATTTAATTTTCAACAATTTAATGTTTCAAATCTACTTCTAAGCTTTCATTCACTATTTTCACAAGCTCATTCAAGCTTCTTAATAGCTTGTAGTGAGTTTTGTTTCTTTATTTCTGCTTTAAATGATTAAGGAGCTTCTGGTCAACGAAAGTCAAAGTGGGATTCATGATGAAGATTCTGGGTTTATTGGTGTTAGATTCATGGTATTTGGTGTAATATGAGGTTATCTTAAAGATAGGCTTTGATCAAATGAAAACTCTGTTCAGCTGAGGTGATTCTTGTAAGTTCTTAAATCCTATTTAGCTTTATAAAGTTTTTATTAGCATTATCAGTTTAGATCTGTGTTAGTTTATGTAGTTACCTGTTTGATTGCTTTTATTTGATTCTGTTTTAGTAGATTTGGTAGTGTTTAAGCTTGATTATCTCATTTGTGCTTCTATTCCACTAAACTGTTTCAATTCTGCCTTAATTCTACTTGATCTGTAATCCTAAGTTTTTGATGTTCGTTATTGTTGTTTGCTGTTACTCTAGCCTCTATAGTTGTCTGTGAACTCATCTGGATTATTAGTTTGAGTTTTAGTTGTTTGAATCTGATTATGATAGTGCAATTATGGTTTTAAGGGGTGTTTGGATCTGGATTAATTTGAGTGCATTTGTTGTTTATTTGTTGAATTATCTGCTTCATTAGTCCACTTTAGTTCTGCAATTATCTAATATAGCATAAGTTTGGTAGTTTACTTGGCAAAAGTCAAAATTAGATCTCTACATCATTTTTGCCCAGCCACTTTTGTCACTTGTTTATGCATACTTGTTCTATTGTTGCATTTTATGTTTGGGATTGTGATTTTTAAGTTTAAACAAGTTTAGTATACATCTAGTGATAGTATTAATCTGTTCTAATTGATTTTGGTCAAAGTTCTCATGTAGTTTTAAATTCAACTTACTTCATTTTAAACCTGTGTTCACAGATCTGATGTAAGGCAATTTAAGGTAGTAATTGAGCTTAACTTTTGGGCATTTTTGGCTTAGATATAGTTCATAGTATAGGGTTTCAGTTTATGCTTTTTGTTTTGTCTAATTAGCTTATGAGGACTGCTTTATTAGTGCTCAAAGTAGGGCTGATAGCCACTGTTTCTGTCTTCAAGTTGTTAACTGATTTTGTGCATATTGGCTTATTGACTTAGCATATTTGAGTGTTTTGTGTTTTTTTAGTGCTTGCTTAAGTGTCTTTCATTGTTTCTGAGCTTCCGGCTTAATTTTGTTCATTTCTGCTTATTTTAGAGCTTATTGTTAAATTGCTTATTGATTCATCTAAGTGTTCCAGTGTTATTTTTGGTCTGTTTTCTGTTTGTTTGAGCTTTTCTGAGTACTTAATACCTTCTGCAAACTTTTTGAACATTTTTGTGATAAGTGCTTATTAATAGGCACTTATCATAAACTGCTTATTAGCCCAAAAGCACTTTCTCAGCTTATTTTTCCTATGACATTATTTTTCTCAGATTTCAAATAATATTTTAGAATTTTCCAAAAAATTTCATAATTTTTCTCATTCACTTGCTATTTTTCTCAATTTTAATTAGTTTTTAATAGTTTTTAAATAAAGAAAAATCCATAAAAAAATCAGAAAAAGCCATAAAAATACAAAAATAGTTTAGAAAATTATTTTCAGGTATTTTAGATTTTTCAGAATCATTTTTGTGTTTTTCAAGTTTATTTTCACATTTACTTGTATTTTTAGTCATTTTTAATAATTCAAAAATAGAAATAAATTCATAAATTAAATAAAAAGTCAAAAAAATATTTTTCTTTTTCCCAAAATTTTCTTTTATCGTTTAGAACGTAGCAAACTAATTTGCATGCCCGTAGGATTAGCAATGCTTTAATTTCACGTTTTATTTTGCACACGTACATAGTTTTTAAATATTTTGCGCGTTTTTAGAATAAGTTGCGTTTTAGGTTTATATAGCTTTACATTTTCGTTTCTTGTTCTTTTACGTATCAATTCACTTTCCGTAGTCAGAATTTCCATTTATTTCACTTTGTCACCATTCACTACACGAATCACGAATCGAGAACCACGATTTCATACAATCCTTCGCACGGAACACGACCCGGGGAAATACTTTCACTAGTATTTCTTTGGAATACTTAACCTCTAAATCTACATCTTATCAAATGGCGCCGTTGCCGGGGAGGGTTTGACGTGAATTTTGGTTTTCATTTTGTGATTCATGTTTTGAAAAACCTTCTCCCGAGAAGTTATCGTTTTTGTAAATATTTTCAAAAATATAAAAACACAAAAATATTTTATCTCTCTGAATTTGTTTTTCTTTTGTTTTCCATTTACAAAAACCCAAAAATATTTTCGTTTTCATAATTGATTTTCACTTTTATCTTAATTTGTTTGTTTTTTTCCGTCATAAAATCCAAAAATATTCTTCTTATCCTCTTATCCGTTTAATTCTTCTTCTCTTACCCTCTAAACCATTTAATTCTATCTCTTTCTTCCTCTTATGATTAATTCTGATGGAATCTTCTATTCCTTGCGTCGGTTGTGGAGAACCGCTTTTCGGTTTACCGTGTCGTTGGTGTACGTGCGAACGGTGTGGTAATGATATTCGGAACGGAAGTTGTTTGTTTTGCGGTTCGAGTAATTCATTTGTTTATGATAAAAAACCGAATTCGTACAACAACTTTCCATATTTTTCCAACTACCCACCTCAGCCCGATTTCTCTTCGTTCGATCAACGTTATTGCGATGGATGTGGAGACCCGTTAGATCCGACATCGACTTATTGTCAACGGTGTACTTGCGGAAGATGTGGAAGAAATATTATCGATGAATTTTGTTCGCTTTGTGCTTCAGAAGCTGAAAATTCATACGCTTATGATTTTAATCTGAACTTTTCCAATTATCCTCAAAACGATTTCAATCTTCATCCTCAAAACTCTTATGAGCAAGAACCGTATTTCAATGATAATTCGTTCCAAAATACATCAAATTTTGAAAATTGTGGGGAATCGTTTAAAATTTTTCATTATGAGCCGAATTTTTGTTACGATTCTCATGGTTCTAACCAACCCCCACAAAATCTCGTCAATAATTAAATTCCAGATGAAATAATCGAAGAATTTTATTCCGTTATCAAAATGATACGAAAATGGGCGGCTAATCGTAATTCCTATACTCCCGATCCTCGTAAGAAGTCCATGAAAGAATTACTTGCCGAGAAAGAGAGGCTAAATTACGAAAGGCTTTTATTTATGACGACTCCAATGTTGAGGAGATAATTACAATCAACCTTTTCCCTCAAATAGCACCCGTCTTTTCTCCCGTAAAACCCGAGGGCTCTCTAAAAATGGGGGACGAGCATCTAAACACTATTCCGGCAACGGAATCGGACGAATTCAATAAGTCTAGTGTTGAGAACCTCGTCCCAATCCCAAGTGAATCCGGGGAAATTTCTAACGGTGATTGTGAATTTGTTGAAAATAATTGTCTTGATAATCACGTTGATACGAATGATATACCGTTTGATGATAGTCATGTTGAGAATGATGAAGATAAAATTGATTCCAATTCTCACAATGAGTATACAATGAATGATGAAGACTCTTGTGGAGATATCGATGATGTTGAGGAATCGCATTCCGATTATGAGTTCGTTAGCTTAGACGAGATTAAGGATTTTGACCTTGATGAAGATGAGATTGAAGATGATTTACTTCGTGAAAAACTATCAAATATCAATCTTCTTATTTCAAAGATCGAAGCTTTAAATAATCCGACTCCGTCTACTGATGCCGTGATCACCTCTTCATTTACTATCCCCGATATGGATAGTGATTTCTTACCCGAGTTTGAATTTTTTTGATTTGAAGAGACGAGTAATGGCAGTCCCACTATTCATGCTATCTCTCTTCCATATTATGAGCGTTTTGACTTTGAGATTGACTCTGAACTTATTTCCGATAATCCGTCACGTGACCCTCTTTTAGAGGATGTCGATCTATTTCTTGCTGCGGATGACTTGATACCACCGGGTATTGAAAATGACGAGAATGACCTTCGAAGAAATGTTCTTGAAGAAATCAATGATGATGATTTACTTTCCGAAGCTGACTCATTTCTCTTCGATTTTCCATCTTCTCGTCCGCCCGCGAAACCACCCGATGTAGATTTTGAATCAGATACGGATAATGATATTTTTGGAGTGGTGGACGAGATTTCTGAACAAGATGTTCTGGTGCTTGACATTTTGCCCACCCAACCCACCCATGATTCAGAAGTTGACTTTGCTTTTGTCATCCGTGTGTTTCACCCGTTCTTTCCTTATCCCATCACTTCTTCACTTTTCCACTCCACCGGGAGTGAGGATACCGTTTTTGACCCCGGCATCTTCGTCTTTCGTGCCGGCTGTCCAAATTTATCCAAACTAAAGATATGGCACAACCTGCAAGTCCAAATTTAAAGAGAAAGATAAGTGGTGGTTTTATAGGTCTGGGTGTTCGAACTGGTAATGATCTACAGGTACAGGTGTTGGATGAAAGATGTTTTATCTGTTGTATGGATGTTAAGTGTTGGAGGCATGCAAACACAGGTGGAAGTATTGTTGTAGTAACAAAAGCTGCTGGTGCTGAGGCAAACAAAGTAAGTGGTGGTGTTATAGGTCTGGGAATTAGAACTGGGAAAAAAAAAAGAAAAAAACAAACCCAAGAAACTTGATTACAAAACAACAACATTTTTGAATAACTATATTGTAGTAGATCACTGTCATGGTTTTGGGCATGTCCAAGCCACACTTCTATGTAATGTGTACATTTGCATTTTCATGTTTCGTTTGTGTATTACGTATTGATTAATGTGATGCTCATGTTTATGTTTCTGATACATATCAAACACACTAAAAAACTTAAAACATATATGAACACATTATTCATTGAAAAACTGAATAATAAGACCCATTACATTCATTAACCATAACATGGTAACGTGTACAAAAGAAACCCATCACCAATGTCCAACAACCATTAGCCTCATGGATATTTTTTTCTCACAACAAATTCAATCTTCTTAAACATCTTGTCCTTGACTTTCCTGGCCATCATCAACAGTGCATTCGCCATACGCTTGGTATTGCTCCTTGCAATTCTTGCACGTGAATAGTTTCGAAGTCCAACAATCAGCTCCCCCCTACGTCCGACCCTTTCAGAAATTTTTTTTGGACTTGTTCTCCAAATCATGTGCTTGCTACAAGTATTCAAGAATCTCTGTGTGGTAAGGGCCAAGCATTAGTTCAGTTAGCACATACGAGTTACAAAGAACCTTTAGATCAATATCACTTTCAGAGTTGTTCATGCTTAAGGAAATAGAGAGCTGTGTTTTGCAACTTTCGACTTGCAACAAATGAGGTAGGTAACTATTAAATATGACTAATAAATGACACACAAATAAACCAGCCCATTAAGCAAAGGCTAGTAGCAATGGTGACCGTGGTCACACATATAAAACGTTACAATTTAAAAATTGCATATATAATTAGGATTTTAAAAAGTACATAAATTTAAAACATTGCATAAGTGTAACATAAAAAATACATAAAACTTCAGTTGTAATCCGGGTGATCCCAGGTCTGAGAGTTGTCGTACAGGTAACCGTCGTCGTAAGTAGCAATGGTCGCAAACTTATCGGCTTCAAACTGAGCTTCCAACCTGCTAAGCTCCCGGTCCTTTTCTTCGTTCCAGCCCCCATCATCAGCTGCCACCACATTTTCTTCAAAGCTTAGCTTAAAGTGCTCCAGATGAGGTTGTTGCTCAAAAACTCTCGGTGCAACAGATGAAGTAGATGCACCAGCATCACATGCTGCCACATTTTCCACATAACTCCAACGGATCTTGTTAGAGATTTGCGACTGTATTTGAGAAACACAACCCCACAGCGAGTCAGCAATGGCACCGTCCTTGCAATATTCATCCTACAGGAACTGGTCGATGACGGCTTTCCTCTCTGCTGAGATATCTTGGCACGCTGTGTATTATTCTCTAAGTTGGTTTTTAACTTTTTTGGCAACATCAAACTGTTTGATCACTTCGATGATAGCATTCTGGCGATCCGTGTCGCCTTTCTCGGTCTGTTTCTTGATGTATGTTTGCAATTCTTCGACTGTGTGAGGAAGTTTGCAAGCCATTTATGTTTTGAATTGTTGTTTGCAGTGTGTTTGAATTTGTGGATGACAAATTGTGTTTGATGGTGGTATTTATAGGAAGTCAAATTGGTAAGTTTGCAAGCCATTATAAAAAAATAAAAAATTTCTTACTTTCAAACGGTAACAAACAAGTACAAAAAAATCGTTTGCTAATCACTGTTTTTTCCTTTGGTGGATTCAGTTGGTATACAACCACATGTTCACTTGTTTGTTGCATTTCACTTTACTTAGTGAAACACCATTTTTCTAAACAATGGTGATTCTTACCCACTTTGTTACCCATCAAGCACATAAGTAGTTTTGGTTAACAAAATGTATAAGTCAAACAGGTCACAAACCATCTAAAATAAGTCGGCTAATTTACAAAAATGCAACACTACGAATAAATTAGCCACAGAAGTTGACTTATATAAGTTTGGCTATAAAAGGACTTAGAAAATTGCCACATATGTGGACTTGAATGTCTGCCTATAGAAGGACTTAGATCAGTGCCATAGATGTGGACTTTGATGTTTGCCACTTATGTGGACTTTCATTACAGACGTTTCATAACAACCATAGTACTAAAACACAAATTTGTCCGGAATTTAAAACATGGCTAAAGGATAGCCCATTCACTGTCATTGACTTGGCTGGATTGAGTTGGAATACGAGCAGATAGTCCTTGGAAACTTGAACTAGGACTAGCTTGAGAGGCACCAGATACTCCTTGCACAGATGACCTCTGACCAGCTTCAACAGCTACATCTCCACCTTGGACAGCTGAACTAGGACCAGCTTGAGCAGACCCATTACCCTTAGCTTGTCGAGCTCCAGCTTTGTTGAAACCTACATAAGAAAACAGGTTATAAAAAAGTACCAAATTTAAAACAATCAAAAAACATAACTATGAAGGTCTAATAACTACCTTTTCTAGGAGGTTGACCTTGTCCTTTGCATGTAGTCTTTTTGTGTCCAGCGTTACCGCAGAGTCTGCAAGTAATAACTCTCCCTCTTTTGGTCAGTTTTCCAGAATCTACACAGGGTGCATCCTCATACTTAGACCTTCTTCTCTTCTTCTTTGGTCTTCCAACCTGGACATGATGCTTTGGTGGCAAGAGCTCTGTAGCATGGGTGGTCTTCTCCCAGTAGTTGCTGCCTCTAATTGGTTCCACTAAGTGAGAGTATACTTCCTTCCATGTGGACAACTAATAACAACTATGTACCCAAGACTCAGGAGGTCCAACTTGAATGCCATTGAGTCCCATATTCCAACAGGCTGCAACAGCATGGTTGCAAGGTATCCCTGTCAATTCCCATTTCCTGCATGTACATACCTTATCCTGTACATTCACAACACACTGATCACCCCATGCCCCTGTTACCTGATACTTAACTCCTCCATTCCATATGACCCGCAACGAATCAGCCTCGCTCTTAATCTTTTCCAATATTTTAGCTGCAGTTGGGGTTAGAGGCCCATCAGTTTTGTCAATTACACCTTGTACAGCTACTATTCTCTTCATGCAGTATTCTCTGATGTACTCTAAAAGTGTAATGACTGGCTTGTCCCTTGCTGGAGCTATTTTACCATTAAACACCTCACAAATGTTGTTGATCAATAAATCTATAACTGCTCTACCTATAACACAAAAATATGAAACACTTAAATGATATACATGTCTACTATTGAACCAATTTTTTTTTTTTTTTTTTTTTTTTTTTTTTTTTAAAACAAACAAACAATTACCGGAAAAATGAGATCTTGCCCAATGTTCAGCTGGTATCTTGCTCAACCATTCATGTGCTTCCTTCTTCATAGCCTTCAAATGTTCCATACACTTTTCAAAACCAGCCACGGTTGTAATAGATGCACATCTCCACAAAGCTTCCTTATATTCCAATCCACTAAACTGCTGCCTCATATTTTCATGAATGTGCCTCAAGCAAAATCTTTGTTCTGCATTTGGGAAGACAGATTTTAAGGCTGGAATGAGTCCCTGCATAAACCAACAAAGTTAGCAAAATAATAGTTTATATTCTGTTGGGTATTAAAGAATTCAACTAGAGGAGCATGTTACTAACCTTTTGTCTACCACTCATGAATGTGAAGTTAGATCTAGGGCCTAGATCTATGTCATCACCCAAGCACATTAAGAACCAAGACCATGAACTCTTACTTTCAGCTTCCACCAAGGCATAAGCCAATGGGTAAATCCCATTGTTAGGATCAAGTCCAATAGCCACCAACACTTGGCCTGGATAAGGACCTTTCATGAAACAACCATCTAGCCCCAACAATTCTCTTTTGCAAGCCTTGAAGCCTTCTTTCAACGGTCCCAAACAAACATATATTCTTTTAAACACCCTTCTAGGCTCACTAGGATTAGCAGAATCTCTATCAATTGCAAGCTTCACAGTCGTATTAGGGTTTGTAGACAGCAATTAACCAATGTAGTCCCTAAGCATCATATACTGCAGGTTGTGATCACCTGCAACATCTTTTTCTGCTTTAGCTTTGGCCCTGAATGCTTTTGTCATAGAAACCTGAGGATGTAATTCACGCTGGAGCTGGTCTTGAACTGCCTTTCCTGGGATCTCTGGATTAACCTTAACTAGGTCATAGATCTTGTTTACCAAATATTTATAAGTGCAGTGTTTGATTTCCCTTGATTGAAGGCAAGTGTGTTTGTCTTTGTGTATCTTTACTATCCAGTTTTGCCTAAGTTTGTCTTTGCCTACATACAAGACCCAAGGGCATTGATCATCAACATCATCAGAAGTTCCTACATCGTTTCTTTTTCTTTTACTCCCACTACCTAATGGGCCACTTGATCCACTAGGCCCAACACCTGTATCTACAGTTGGGCCTGTTGATCCACCTAAGACTAACTCTGTAAAGATAGGAATTTGGTTATCACATACAGCTCTTATCCTAATACCATCATTCTTGACCAACTTCAAATTTCTCCTGCTCTCAACTACATGCATGTATACTCTTTCCTTCACCTCTTCTGGGGTTGCAAACTCTTGTCCAGTGAAAAAATAATACTTCATAATAGGATTCTCTGACATGTCAACTCCAATTGCTCTTCTTATTTCCCTTAACTGTTTCATAACAGCAGAATCTGGTTCACCATCAGAACCTGATTCACTCTCGAAACCTTCAACACTAACAGCTTCTACTACACCTACAACCTCTCCAACTAAACTGCTGTTGCCAATGCTGTCATAAGCTTTATTCCCAGTTAGTCTATACTTATTTACTTGATCACCACTGCTGTTGCCTTTGCTTACAGAAGGATTATCCCTTGCTAGATGAAAATCATTTACTTGCATAGGAGGATCAACTCCAGTGTGTCCTTCATCATTCATAACTGTAGCCTCTCCTTCATCACCTGAACCTGCATTGTCACTTGACCCTCCTTCATAATCACTATCATTGACATTATAAATGTCATCCTCCTCATCCTCTTGTGCCCCGACACCATTACCCTGCTGAACCTCACCCTCTAGTGCCTCTTGCCCGTTATCCTGTTGACCCTCAGCTGTATGTGTTTGGGGATCATCTAGGCCAAAAACAGGCAACCCTAGATTTAAGTCCAGGTCAGCAACACCAAAATGTTCATCAGGACTTAATCCACTAGTGGTGTCGACATTCATGGCATCCAAATAACTAAATGAAAGGGGCATATCTAACTCATTCTCATCAAAGTCCATCATCCTAACAATATCAGCAAGTTTTTTTGAAACAACCTCCTTACTAGCAGGTACAACTGGGGTGAAACTTAAATTTAAACTTCCAAACTGTGAATCAATCTGGGGAAGGTCATTGTTTTGGTTTTCACCACATTCACTTAAAGTCAATTGTGTAAAATGGGTACCTTGAGTTGAGTTGGCTGGAAGTGCAACATTATCAGTATTATCAGGCCATGTCAGGGCCAACATTTGAGGAGGTTTAGTTACCTTAGAGGCACTAGGTAGACTAGACACAAGTTCCTCTATTATTACCCTTGTTTTACCAGTAACCCTAGAACAACCGTGCTCTATGTACACTTCTATCAACTTGAAACCACCTACTAGATAACCCAAACATCTCACATCATCATCAGAAGACAGGGGAAATAGGCCGTGGTCTAAAGTACTCATAGGACTAAGATAGTGGTAAAACAGAGGCTCATTCTGACCTGTGTAGCCTAACTGTAGCACCATCTGGTCTAGATCAAAGACAGAGAATACATCAACATCCACCATATCAAATATGTCTTCAGCACCACCAACGTATTCCCTGTTAGGGAAACGCATAAAGGCCCCTCCATGATGTATTCGTATGGTGAATAAATTCCGCTGAAATTCTGCAATATAAAGTCAATTACTTAGTACCTAAACATATATAAACACAAGCTAAGAGAAAAATAAGCTCAAATCAACTGGACTTAAACTCATTACCATACTCATTCTCATATTGCGCCTCCAACTCTTCTGTAGGGACTGTCACTCCTCTTTTGCGCATCTTCCACATTGGTGCGGACATTGTTCGGGATGATTTTCGATACTTTTGTGATTTTGACGTTGATGTGATTGGGCGGGAAAGTTTTTTGCAGGAGTATCTTGGAAAACGAAAGCTTCAGGAAAAGGTGCTTGGAACTTTCTTTATAGCAAACTTTTAGGGACCAAATACGATAATCACTGTAGCGAGTTGCCTTACAGCAAACTTTTAGGGACCAACGGCGAGGATTACTGTTGGAGGTGTTTATGTGTGAAATGACGAAACTACCCATGGTAGACACGTCAGCTAACGATACTACCAAACGTCCGTTTGTCAAAAGGACCAACCGCGCCAATATCGACAAGTTCAGGGACGAAAATGAAAAAAAAAAATAGTTTAAGGACGATACACGCGAATCTCGACAAGTTTAGGGACGAACGGTGAAATTTAGTCTTATATTTAATATGAGTAAAAAAATAAATTTAGATATTATTATAAAAAGATGAATGGAGAAGAAAATTATGAGCCCACATCTTGACAAAGTAGAAAGAAAAAACCTATCAAATTAACATGGATTTTGAGATAATTCTTTTTTTCTTTTCTTTTTTGTGTCAAGGATTTTGAGATAATTCATGGTATTTCTCAAATATCATTTAAAATTGATATTTTCCCCATTCATCAATAGTGTGCTAATCAAATATAAATACAAAATAAAAGATAAATGGTCTAAGCCGAATAAATAAAATCATATCTAGATAACAGCCACTAACACATAACACAATTACCATCCAATTGAGTGGGTATGGTGTTGATGGCGGTAGTGTGAGGTTGGTGATGACCATTATAAGTCAGGTAATGGTGTAAACTATATGAAAATTGTGTAATCACAATGTGAACGTTGATATCTAACGGATATTCATTTACCCGATTTATGATACATGAAATGTAAAGATATTTTGATACCGACATTGGCAATCACTGTCAAAACTCGTTGTCGAATATAAATCCATGTAAACAACACCGTTTTCACCAGTACTCGCCCCGAACCTATCGACTCGCCCCCAACCTCGGTCCACTTATCTCAAGTTTTGCTTTTCCCATTAATTCCGGATATTTTTCCCATCCCTCCTCATATACTTGACCAATCTTATAGATCAACATGACACAATCCCAAAAAGAAATGTGTAATTTACTCATTAGTTTGAAATCAACTAGTCACAAAACTCACAATAATATTATGAGTAAGTTAAGTTTTTGATAATAACATAGCAAAGCGTGCTAAAATGACTACTAATAAAAATCCAAAACTAACTTCAAAAAAGACAACACAAAACAACAACAATTTTTATTATAAAAATCAAAAAATCAAAAAAACATATTTTATTATTAGCTGTTAAACACACATCAAACATAATACATAAATCTCAATATTTATTACATTTCATTACAACCGTTGTAGCTACTATATACATTTAATCCTACCTTATAGCTAGATTCACTCAAGATTTTGTCAATACAAAAAGTCAAAATTCATCTGTTTAAGCCCTGATATTGTTGTGTCATTACAACAGTTTTTAATAATGGGTTTGTTGATTTTGAGTTTTGGGGTACTAATTGAGTGATTTCTCATCTGGGTTTTGTTTTCTTGGTTAGTTCTTGATTCTTATGTTATCTTTATTAGTTTTTTGTTTCTGGGTATGATTCATTTTGTTGAATTTGATGTGGGTTTGATGAGTTAAGATGGAAAAATGTGAACTTTATGTTTAATTATGAGTTGACTTTTTTTTTTTTTTTTTTTTTTTTAGTTAATTATTTGTATAGTTATTTTCTAGGTAGCTTTTTAGGTTTGAACCTCAGTAGGTACATATTTTTGGGGCCGCGTACATTTGAGTCAAAAACTAGCTAAAAACTAGCCCTTGGTAACCTGAACAGGGAAAACCTCATTTGTTTCTTACATTTTAGTAAGGATGAGATGATTTAGGGGGAAAGGTGTGAGCTTTATTTGGAATTTTGTTAGTTAATTGATTATCTGATTATAGCGTTTTTAGATGAAGAAAATGGCTTTTTGGAAATGAGTATGTGAGTGGCATTTTAGTTTAACGAAAATTGGTTATATGATGAAGGGCTTAGGATGTTTGCATAATTGAGGTTTTCAGGTTGCTAGAAAACATGTTTGTGTTGCATAGGTTGTTAGAATAAACTACATTTGTATGTAATGGTTAACCTATGTCTGTGTAGTTTTTTCTTACTTTTTTAGGCGTTTTCTATGCTATTGAGTGTAGGTTTCTTGTGTAGTTGTGTTCCTGCTTTCATTTGATATCTTAAAGCACGTCATGCCGAAGTTGATTGTTTTGGTTTGATTACAATTGTCAGGAGTATATCAAGGAGCACCAGAAAGTGAAAGTATGGCTCCTGGAGGCAATGTTTATCAGGATGTCTCTGAATCACAATTGTCAGGAGTGTATCAAGAATCACGTGGTGCACTAGCAGATTATGGTGTAAAGTCTCCAAATGTTGAAGGTAGAAGTGGCCATAGAATATGTGGTTCTGCTGGTGCAAGGCTCGGATTAGCATCAAACAGTGCTGTGCACGAGCTACTTGAGTGTCCTGTGTGCCTGAACATAATGTGCCCTCCCATTCATCAGGTACATTCTTGAGCATTCATTATTTATGTGTTAATGAGTATATCAATATGAATATGATTACATGAATCGTGTTGTAATTATGATCTTTTGTGCAGTGTCCAAAGGGGCACACGCTATGTGTTGTGTGCAAAGCTAAAGTGCAAAACATTTGCCCGATATGTCGGCATGAGCTTGGAAATATCAGGTGTTTGGCTTTAGAAAAAGTTGCAGAGTCCATTGAGTTGCCTTGCAAGTACCATTGTTATGGTTGCCAAGATATTTTACCCTATCATAGTAGAGTGAAGCACGAGGAGAGTTGCAAGCATCGGGGGTATAATTGTCCTTATGCAGGTGCAGAATGTCTTGTCACAGGTGATATTCCGTTCATTGTGGCGCATCTGAAGGCTGATCATAATGTTGATATGCATGATGGGTCTAGCTTCAACCACCGATATGTGAAGCCCAACCCTCATGAAATTGAAAATGCAACTTGGATGTTAACTGTAAGATCTTGCACCACCTTTATGTACACTTAACCCTTCTAGAAGTACTAAGAAACGGAAATGATCCCTAACAATAGTGGTTTCGATTACTGATATATCTTGTTTGGATGCAGATTTTCAACTGCTTTGGATACCAATTCTGCTTGCATTTTGAAGCTTTTCATCTGGGAACAGCACCAGTTTACATGGCGTTTTTGCGTTTCATGGGGGATGAAAATGATGCCAACAAGTTCAGCTACAGTCTCGAGGTTGGAGGAAACGGGAGGAAGATGAAATGGCAAGGTATCCCAAGAAGCATTCGTGATAGTCACCAGACTGTTCGTGATAGTCTTGACGGGCTGATCATAACGAGGAATATCGCGTTGTTCTTTTCTGGTGGGGAGAGGCAAGAGCTGAAGCTCAAAGTGTCAGGCCGGATATGGAAAGAACAGTCTTCTAGTACTTTTTAAAGCGGAGAGTTTAGTCTTAATTGGCAAGAGAATAACATGTTACTAATACTGTGTCTATTACTAGATATATTTGCACATTGGAGGCGTAGGGTGTTAATGAAAATTGACAGGTGCTGACTTATCGTCGTGAACTTTATCGAAAGCAAAGTTTCAGTCTTACTGAACGAGATACATGTCATTATAAGGTATTGTCTTGTTATCGGTCTCGCTCCACTCTTTTCAAATAGTAAGATTAGTATTTGGCAGAATATGAAAAGTATTTGCCGAAATGCAATGAAACTTACTATTCCAAACTAAACCATCTTTTCTTTGACTTCTCTCTAATGTCAAG